>OZ019969.1:18019040-18449040 GCA_963970395.1 Ephialtes manifestator
TATTGTGAAATTGCATAAAATTAAGGCTCTAGAATCTCGTACACCACTCTGATATGCTACAAAACTTCGCAACACTCGATGGTTCGATTTCGGCAAATCTCGCATCTTCGTTAGATTCAGCTCTATCAGACACTAGTCAACACAAAGATACTGTATATTTGAATAGAGGAACGCGAGTAAACACTCGGAAATCCAGCTGATAAGTTACAAACTTTCGGAGCGTTGATTCATTCGAATGTTGGTTCAATCGAGATAACTCGTGCACTTTTGGCGATGCAGCGCTTTCAGACAAGTTTTCACAAATACGTACTGTGGATTCGCATAGTATGAAACTTTTTAACTCGTACAACGTGTCGACATGATTCAAGGGTGCGAAGCACACGATTGATCGATTTGCTTAGTTCTCGCATTTTCGTACGGTCTAGCGCTGTCAGACAGGTTTGCACACATAAATACTATGTATTTGCATAAAACAAAAGTTTTTTTTACCCTCGTACACCGAGCTAGTATGTTACAAAGGATAGAAACACCAGATGGATCGATTCCGATACGTCTAGCATTTTCATTCGATGCAGCACTATCAGGCTAGTTTCGACGCCTGGATATTGTGAAATTGCATAAAATTAAGGCTCTAGAATCTCGTACACCACTCTGATATGTTACAAAATTTCGCAACACTCGATGGTTCGATTTCGACAAATCTCGCATCTTCGTTAGATTCAGCTCTGTCAGACACTAGTCAACACAAAGATACTGTATATTCGAATAGAGGAACGCGAGTAAACACTCGGAAATCCAGCTGATAAGTTACAAACTTTCGGAGCGTTGATTCATTCGAATGTTGGTTCAATCGAGATAACTCGTGCACTTTTGTTCTATGCATCGCTTTCAGACAAGTTTTAACAAGTACGTACTGTGGTTTCGCATGGAATGAAACGTTTTAACACGTACAACGTGCCGACATGATTCAAGGGTGCGAAGCACTCGATTGATCGATTTGCTTAGTTCTCGCATTTTCGTTCGGTCTAGCGCTGTCAGACAGGTTTGCACACATAAATACTATGTATTTGCATAAAACAAAAGTTTTTTTTACTCTCGTACACCGAGCTAGTATGTTACAAAGGATAGAAACACCCGATGGATCGATTCCGATAACTCTAGCATTTTCATTCGATGCAGGACTATCAGGCTAGTTTCGACGCCTGGATATTGTGAAATTGCAAAAAATTAAGGGTCTGGAATCTCGTACACCACTCTGATATGTTACAAAAGTTCGCAACACTCGATGGTTCGATTTCGACAAATCTCGCATCTTCGTTAGATTCAGCTCTGTCAGACGCTAGTCAACACAAACATACTGTATATTTGAATAGAGGAAAGCAATTAAACACTCGAAAATCGAGCTGATATGTTACAAATTATCGGAACGCTGTTTCATTCGAACGTTGGTACAATCAAGATAACTCGTGCACTTTTTTTCTATGCATCGCTTTCACACAAGTTTTCACAAATACGTACTGTGGATTCGAATAGGATGAAAATTTTTAACTCATATACAACGTGCTGACATGATTCAAGGGTGCGAAGCACACGATTGATCGATTTGCTTAGTTCTCGCATTTTCGTTCGGTCTAGCGCTGTCAGACAGGTTTGCACACATAAATACTATGTATTTGCATAAAACAAAAGTTTTTTTTCCCCTCGTACACCGAGGTAGTATGTTACAAAGGATAGAAACACCCGATGGATCGATTCCGATAAGTCTAGCATTTTCATTCGATGCAGCACTATCAGGCTAGTTTCGACGCCTGGATATTGTGAAATTGCATAAAATTAAGGCTCTAGAATCTCGTACACCACTCTGATATGCTACAAAATTTCGCAACACTCGATGGTTCGATTTCGACAAATCTCGCATCTTCGTTAGATTCAGCTCTATCAGACACTAGTCAACACAAAGATACTGTATATTTGAATAGAGGAACGCGAGTAAACACTCGGAAATCCAGCTGATAAGTTACAAACTTTCGGAGCGTTGATTCATTCGAATGTTGGTTCAATCGAGATAACTCGTGCACTTTTGTGCGATGCAGTGCTTTCAGACAAGTTTTAACAAATACGTACTGCGGATTCGCATAGTATGAAACTTTTTAACTCGTACAACGTGCCAACATGACTCAAGGGTGCGAAGCACTCGATTGATCGATTTGTTTTGTTCTCGCATTTACGTTCGGTCTAGCGCCGTCAGATAGGTTTGTATACACAAATTCTGTATATTTGCATAAATCAAAAGTTTTTTACCATCGTACACCGAGCAAGTATGTTACAAAGGATAGAAACACCCGATGGATTGATTCCGATAAGTCTAGCATTTTCATTCGATGCAGCACTATCAGGCTAGTTTCGACGCCTGGTTATTGTGAAATTGCATAAAATTAAGGGTCTAGAATCTCGTACACCACTCTGATATGCTACAAAATTTCGCAACACTCGATGGTTCGATTTCGACAAATCTCGCATCTTCGTTAGATTCAGCTCTATCAGACAGTCAACACAAAGATACTGTATATTTGAATAGAGGAACGCGAGTAAACACTCGGAAATCCAGCTGATAAGTTACAAACTTTCGGAGCGTTGATTCATTCGAATGTTGGTTCAATCGAGATAACTCGTGCACTTTTGTGCGATGCAGCGCTTTCAGACAAGTTTTAACAAATACGTACTGTGGATTCGCATAGTATGAAACTTTTTAACTCGTACAACGTGCCAACATGACTCGAGGGTGCGAAGCACTCGATTGATCGATTTGTTTTGTTCTCGCATTTTCGTTCGGTCTAGCGCCGTCAGATAGGTTTGCATACACAAATTCTGTATATTTGCATAAAACAAAAGTTTTTTTTTCCCTCGTACACCGAGCTAGTATGTTACAAAGGAAAGAAACACCCGATGGATCGATTCCGATAACTCTAGCATCTTCATTCGATGCATCACTATCAGGCTAGTTTCGACGACTGGATATTAAGAAATTGCATAAAATTAAGGGTCTAGAATCTCGTACACCACTCTGATATGCTACAAAAGTTCGCAACACTCGATGGTTCGATTTCGACAAATCTCGCATCTTCGTTAGATTCAGCTCTATCAGACACTAGTCAACACAAAGATACTGTATATTTGAATAGAGGAACGCGAGTAAACACTCGGAAATCCAGCTGATAAGTTACAAACTTTCGGAGCGTTGATTCATTCGAATGTTGGTTCAATCGAGATAACTCGTGCACTTTTATGCGATGCAGCGCTTTCAGACAAGTTTTAACAAATACGTACTGTGGATTCGCATAGTATGAAACTTTTTAACTCGTACAACG
Organism: Ephialtes manifestator; assembly: GCA_963970395.1. Taxonomy (NCBI): domain Eukaryota; kingdom Metazoa; phylum Arthropoda; class Insecta; order Hymenoptera; family Ichneumonidae; genus Ephialtes; species Ephialtes manifestator. Next base: position 18,022,409 of record OZ019969.1, read on the forward strand.
TGCCAACATGACTCAAGGGTGCGAAGCACTCGATTGATCGATTCGTTTTGTTCTCGCATTTTCGTTCGGTCTAGCGCCGTCAGATAGGTTTGCATACACAAATTCTGTATATTTGCATAAATCAAAAGTTTTTTACCCTCATACACCGAGCTAGTATGTTACAAAGGATAGAAACACCCGATGGATCGATTCCGATAACTCTAGCATCTTCATTCGATGCATCACTATCAGGCTAGTATCGACGCCTGGATATTAAGAAATTGCATAAAATTAAGGGTCTAGAATCTCGTACACCACTCTGATATGCTACAAAATTTCGCAACACTCGATGGTTCGATTTCGACAAATCTCGCATCTTCGTTAGATTCAGCTCTATCAGACAGTCAACACAAAGATACTGTATATTTGAATAGAGGAACGCGAGTAAACACTCGGAAATCCAGCTGATAAGTTACAAACTTTCGGAGCGTTGATTCATTCGAATGTTGGTTCAATCGAGATAACGCGTGCACGTTTGTTCTATGCATCGCTTTCAGACAAGTTTTAACAAGTACGTACTGTGGTTTCGCATAGAATGAAACTTTTTAACTCGTCCAACCTTCTGACATGATTCAAGGGTGCGAAGCACACGATTGATCGATTTGCTTTGATCTCGCATTTTCGTTCGGTCTAGCGCCGTCAGATAGGTTTGCATACACAAATTCTGTATATTTGCATAAATCAAAAGTTTTTTACCATCGTACACCGAGCAAGTATGTTACAAAGGATAGAAACACCCGATGGATTGATTCCGATAAGTCTAGCATTTTCATTCGATGCAGCACTATCAGGCTAGTTTCGACGCCTGGATATTGTGAAATTGCATAAAATTAAGGCTCTAGAATCTCGTACACCACTCTGATATGTTACGAAATTTCGCAACACTCGATGGTTCGATTTCGACAAATCTCGCATCTTCGTTAGATTCAGCTCTGTCAGACACTAGTCAACACAAAGATACTGTATATTCGAATAGAGGAACGCGAGTAAACACTCGGAAATCCAGCTGATAAGTTACAAACTTTCGGAGCGTTGATTCATTCGAATGTTGGTTCAATCGAGATAACTCGTGCACTTTTGTTCTATGCATCGCTTTCAGACAAGTTTTAACAAGTACGTACTGTGGTTTCGCATAGAATGAAACGTTTTAACACGTACAACGTGCCGACATGATTCAAGGGTGCGAAGCACTCGATTGATCGATTTGCTTAGTTCTCGCATTTTCGTTCGGTCTAGCGCTGTCAGACAGGTTTGCACACATAAATACTATGTATTTGCATAAAACAAAAGTTTTTTTTACTCTCGTACACCGAGCTAGTATGTTACAAAGGATAGAAACACCCGATGGATCGATTCCGATAACTCTAGCATTTTCATTCGATGCAGGACTATCAGGCTAGTTTCGACGCCTGGATATTGTGAAATTGCAAAAAATTAAGGGTCTGGAATCTCGTACACCACTCTGATATGTTACAAAAGTTCGCAACACTCGATGGTTCGATTTCGACAAATCTCGCATCTTCGTTAGATTCAGCTCTGTCAGACGCTAGTCAACACAAACATACTGTATATTTGAATAGAGGAAAGCAATTAAACACTCGAAAATCGAGCTGATATGTTACAAATTATCGGAACGCTGTTTCATTCGAACGTTGGTACAATCAAGATAACTCGTGCACTTTTTTTCTATGCATCGCTTTCACACAAGTTTCACAAATACGTACTGTGGATTCGAATAGGATGAAAATTTTTAACTCATATACAACGTGCTGACATGATTCAAGGGTGCGAAGCACACGATTGATCGATTTGCTTAGTTCTCGCATTTTCGTTCGGTCTAGCGCTCTCAGACAGGTTTGCACACATAAATACTATGTATTTGCATTAAACAAAAGTTTTTTTTCCCCTCGTACACCGAGGTAGTATGTTACAAAGGATAGAATCACCCGATGGATCGATTCCGATAAGTCTAGCATTTTCATTCGATGCAGCACTATCAGGCTAGTTTCGACGCCTGGATATTGTGAAATTGCATAAAATTAAGGCTCTAGAATCTCGTACACCACTCTGATATGCTACAAAATTTCGCAACACTCGATGGTTCGATTTCGACAAATCTCGCATCTTCGTTAGATTCAGCTCTATCAGTCAATAGTCAACACAAAGATACTGTATATTTGAATAGAGGAACGCGAGTAAACACTCGGAAATCCAGCTGATAAGTTACAAACTTTCGGAGCGTTGATTCATTTGAATGTTGGTTCAATCGAGATAACTCGTGCACATTTGTGCGATGCAGTGCTTTCAGACAAGTTTTAACAAATACGTACTGCGGATTCGCATAGTATGAAACTTTTTAACTCGTACAACGTGCCAACATGACTCAAGGGTGCGAAGCACTCGATTGATCGATTTGTTTTGTTCTCGCATTTACGTTCGGTCTAGCGCCGTCAGATAGGTTTGCATACACAAATTCTGTATATTTGCATAAATCAAAAGTTTTTTACCATCGTACACCGAGCAAGTATGTTACAAAGGATAGAAACACCCGATGGATTGATTCCGATAAGTCTAGCATTTTCATTCGATGCAGCACTATCAGGCTAGTTTCGACGCCTGGTTATTGTGAAATTGCATAAAATTAAGGGTCTAGAATCTCGTACACCACTCTGATATGCTACAAAATTTCGCAACACTCGATGGTTCGATTTCGACAAATCTCGCATCTTCGTTAGATTCAGCTCTATCAGACACTAGTCAACACAAAGATACTGTATATTTGAATAGAGGAACGCGAGTAAACACTCGGAAATCCAGCTGATAAGTTACAAACTTTCGGAGCGTTGATTCATTCGAATGTTGGTTCAATCGAGATAACTCGTGCACTTTTGTGCGATGCAGCGCTTTCAGACAAGTTTTAACAAATACGTACTGTGGATTCGCATAGTATGAAACTTTTTAACTCGTACAACGTGCCAACATGACTCGAGGGTGCGAAGCACTCGATTGATCGATTTGTTTTGTTCTCGCATTTTCGTTCGGTCTAGCGCCGTCAGATAGGTTTGCATACACAAATTCTGTATATTTGCATAAAACAAAAGTTTTTTTTTCCCTCGTACACCGAGCTAGTATGTTACAAAGGAAAGAAACACCCGATGGATCGATTCCGATAACTCTAGCATCTTCATTCGATGCATCACTATCAGGCTAGTTTCGACGACTGGATATTAAGAAATTGCGTAAAATTAAGGGTCTAGAATCTCGTACACCACTCTGATATGCTACAAAATTTCGCAACACTCGATGGTTCGATTTCGACAAATCTCGCATCTTCGTTAGATTCAGCTCTATCAGACAGTCAACACAAAGATACTGTATATTTGAATAGAGGAACGCGAGTAAACACTCGGAAATCCAGCTGATAAGTTACAAACTTTCGGAGCGTTGATTCATTCGAATGTTGGTTCAATCGAGATAACGCGTGCACGTTTGTTCTATGCATCGCTTTCAGACAAGTTTTAACAAGTACGTACTGTGGTTTCGCATAGAATGAAACTTTTTAACTCGTCCAACCTGCTGACATGATTCAAGGGTGCGAAGCACACGATTGATCGATTTGCTTAGATCTCGCATTTTCGTTCGGTCTAGCGCCGTCAGATAGGTTTGCATACACAAATTCTGTATATTTGCATAAATCAAAAGTTTTTTACCATCGTACACCGAGCAAGTATGTTACAAAGGATAGAAACACCCGATGGATTGATTCCGATAAGTCTAGCATTTTCATTCGATGCAGCACTATCAGGCTAGTTTCGACGCCTGGATATTGTGAAATTGCATAAAATTAAGGCTCTAGAATCTCGTACACCACTCTGATATGTTACGAAATTTCGCAACACTCGATTGTTCGATTTCGACAAATCTCGCATCTTCGTTAGATTCAGCTCTGTCAGACACTAGTCAACCCAAAGATACTGTATATTCGAATAGAGGAACGCGAGTAAACACTCGGAAATCCAGCTGATAAGTTACAAACTTTCGGAGCGTCGATTCATTCGAATGTTGGTTCAATCGAGATAACTCGTGCACGTTTGTTCTATGCATCGCTTTCAGACAAGTTTTAACAAGTACGTACTGTGGTTTCGCATAGAATGAAACTTTTTACCTCGTACAACCTGCTGACATGATTCAAGGGTGCGAAGCACACGATTGATCGATTTGCTTAGATCTCGTATTTTCGTTCGGTCTAGCGCTGTCAGACAGATTTGCACACATAAATAATATGTCTTTACATAAAACAAAAGTTTTTTTACCATCGTACACCGAGCAAGTATGTTACAAAGGATAGAAACACCTGATGGATCGAATTCGATAACTCTAGCATCTTCATTCGATGCAGCACTTTCAGGCTAGTTTCGACGCCTGGATATTGTGAAATTGCATAACATTAAGTCTCTAGAATCTCGTACACCACTCTGATATGTTACAAAATTTCGCAACACTCGATGGTTCGATTTCGACAAATCTCGCATCTTCGTTAGATTCAGCTCTGGCAGACGCTAGTCAACACAAACATACTGTATATTTGAATAGAGGAAAGCAATTAAACACTCGAAAATCGAGCTGATATGTTACAAATTATCGGAACGCTGTTTCATTCGAACGTTGGTACAATCAAGATAACTCGTGCACTTTTTATCTATGCATCGCTTTCACACAAGTTTTCACAAATACGTACTGTGGATTCGAATAGGATGAAAATTTTTAACTCATATACAACGTGCTGACATGATTCAAGGGTGCGAAGCACACGATTGATCGATTTGCTTATTTCTCGCATTTTCGTTCGGTCTAGCGCTGTCAGACCGGTTTGCACACATAAATACTATGTATTTGCATAAAACAAAAGTTTTTTTTCCCCTCGTACACCGAGGTAGTATGTTACAAAGGATAGAAACACCCGATGGATCGATTCCGATAAGTCTAGCATTTTCATTCGATGCAGCACTATCAGGCTAGTTTCGACGCCTGGATATTGTGAAATTGCATAAAATTAAGGGTCTAGAATCTCGTACACCACTCTGATATGCTACAAAATTTCGCAACACTCGATGGTTCGATTTCGACAAATCTCGCATCTTCGTTAGATTCAGCTCTATCAGACACTAGTCAACACAAAGATACTGTATATTTGAATAGAGGAACGCGAGTAAACACTCGGAAATCCAGCTGATAAGTTACAAACTTTCGGAGCGTTGATTCATTCGAATGTTGGTTCAATCGAGATAACTCGTGCACTTTTGTGCGATGCAGTGCTTTCAGACAAGTTTTAACAAATACGTACTGCGGATTCGCATAGTATGAAACTTTTTAACTCGTACAACGTGCCAACATAACTAAAGGGTGCGAAGCACTCGATTGATCGATTTGTTTTATTCTCGCATTTTCGTTCGGTCTAGCGCCGTCAGATAGGTTTGCATACACAAATTCTGTATATTTGCATAAATCAAAAGTTTTTTACGCTCGTACACCGAGCTAGTATGTTACAAAGGATAGAAACACCTGATGGATCGATTTCGATAAATCTAGCATTTTCATTCGATGCCGGACTATCAGGCTAGTTTCGACGCCTGGATATTGTGAAATTGCATAAAATTAAGGCTCTAGAATCTCCTACACCACTCTGATATGTTACGAAATTTCGCAACACTCGATGGTTCGATTTCGACAAATCTCGCATCTTCGTTAGATTCAGCTCTGTCAGACACTAGTCAACACAAAGATACTGTATATTCGAATAGAGGAACGCGAGTAAACACTCGGAAATCCAGCTGATAAGTTACAAACTTTCGGAGCGTCGATTCATTCGAATGTTGGTTCAATCGAGATAACTCGTGCACGTTTGTTCTATGCATCGCTTTCAGACAAGTTTTAACAAGTACGAACTGTGGTTTCGCATAGAATGAAACTTTTTACCTCGTACAACCTGCTGACATGATTCAAGGGTGCGAAGCACACGATTGATCGATTTGCTTAGATCTCGTATTTTCGTTCGGTCTAGCGCTTTCAGACAGATTTGCACACATAAATAATATGTCTTTACATAAAACAAAAGTTTTTTTACCATCGTACACCGAGCAAGTATGTTACAAAGGATAGAAACACCTGATGGATCGAATTCGATAACTCTAGCATTTTCATTCGATGCAGCACTATCAGGCTAGTTTCGACGCCTGGATATTGTGAAATTGCATAACATTAAGGCTCTAGAATCTCGTACACCACTCTGATATGTTACAAAATTTCGCAACACTCGATGGTTCGATTTCGACAAATCTCGCATCTTCGTTAGATTCAGCTCTGTCAGACACTAGTCAACACAAAGATACTGTATATTCGAATAGAGGAACCCGAGTAAACACTCGGAAATCCAGCTGATAAGTTACAAACTTTCGGAGCGTTGATTCATTCGAATGTTGGTTCAATCGAGATAACTCGTGCACTTTTGTGCGATGCAGCGCTTTCAGACAAGTTTTCACAAATACGTACTGTGGATTCGCATAGTATGAAACTTTTTAACTCGTACAACGTGTCGACATGATTCAAGGGTGCGAAGCACACGATTGATCGATTTGCTTAGTTCTCGCATTTTCGTTCGGTCTAGCGCTGTCAGACAGGTTTGCACACATAAATACTATGTATTTGCATAAAACAAAAGTTTTTTTTACCCTCGTACACCGAGCTAGTATGTTACAAAGGATAGAAACATCCGATGGATCGATTCCGATACGTCTAGCATTTTCATTCGATGCAGCACTATCAGGCTAGTTTCGACGCCTGGATATTGTGAAATTGCATAAAATTAAGGGTCTAGAATCTCGTACACCACTCTGATATGCTACAAAACTGCGCAACACTCGATGGTTCGATTTCGACAAATCTCGCATCTTCGTTAGATTCAGCTCTATCAGACACTAGTCAACACAAAGATACTGTATATTTGAATAGAAGAACGCGAGTAAACACTCGGAAATCCAGCTGATAAGTTACAAACTTTCGGAGCGTTGATTCATTCGAATGTTGGTTCAATCGAGATAACTCGTGCACTTTTGTGCGATGCAGCGCTTTCAGACAAGTTTTCACAAATACGTACTGTGGATTCGCATAGTATGAAACTTTTTAACTCGTACAATGTGTCGACATGATTCAAGGGTGCGAAGCACTCGATTGATCGATTTGTTTTGTTCTCGCATTTTCGTTCGGTCTAGCGCCGTCAGATAGGTTTGCATACACAAATTCTGTATATATGCATAAATCAAAAGTTTTTTACCCTCGTACACGGAGCTAGTATGTTACAAAGGACAGAAACACCTGATGGATCGATTTCGATAACTCTAGCATTTTCATTCGATGCAGGACTATCAGGCTAGTTTCGACGCCTGGATATTGTGAAATTGCATAAAATTAAGGCTCTAGAATCTCGTACACTACTCTGATATGTTACAAAACTGCGCAACACTCGATGGTTCGATTTCGACAAATCTCGCATCTTCGTTAGATTCAGCTCTATCAGACACTAGTCAACACAAAGATACTGTATATTTGAATAGAGGAACGCGAGTAAACACTCGGAAATCCAGCTGATAAGTTACAAACTTTCGGAGCGTTGATTCATTCGAATGTTGGTTCAATCGAGATAACTCGTGCACTTTTGTGCGATGCAGCGCTTTCAGACAAGTTTAACAAATACGTACTGTGGATTCGCATAGTATGAAACTTTTTAACTCGTACAACGTGCCAACATGACTCGAGGGTGCGAAGCACTCGATTGATCGATTTGTTTTGTTCTCGCATTTTCGTTCGGTCTAGCGCCGTCAGATAGGTTTGCATACACAAATTCTGTATATTTGCATAAAACAAAAGTTTTTTTTTCCCTCGTACACCGAGCTAGTATGTTACAAAGGAAAGAAACACCCGATGGATCGATTCCGATAACTCTAGCATCTTCATTCGATGCATCACTATCAGGCTAGTTTCGACGCCTGGATATTAAGAAATTGCATAAAATTAAGGGTCTAGAATCTCGTACACCACTCTGATATGCTACAAAAGTTCGCAACACTCGATGGTTCGATTTCGACAAATCTCGCATCTTCGTTAGATTCAGCTCTATCAGACACTAGTCAACACAAAGATACTGTATATTTGAATAGAGGAACGCGAGTAAACACTCGGAAATCCAGCTGATAAGTTACAAACTTTCGGAGCGTTGATTCATTCGAATGTTGGTTCAATCGAGATAACTCGTGCACTTTTGTGCGATGCAGCGCTTTCAGACAAGTTTTAACAAATACGTACTGTGGATTCGCATAGTATGAAACTTTTTAACTCGTACAACGTGCCAACATGACTCAAGGGTGCGAAGCACTCGATTGATCGATTTGTTTTGTTCTCGCATTTTCGTTCGGTCTGGCGCCGTCAGATAGGTTTGCATACACAAATTCTGTATATTTGCATAAATCAAAAGTTTTTTACGCTCGTACACCGAGCTAGTATGTTACAAAGGATAGAAACACCTGATGGATCGATTTCGATAAATCTAGCATTTTCATTCGATGCAGGACTATCAGGCTAGTTTCGACGCCTGGATATTGTGAAATTGCATAAAATTAAGGCTCTAGAATCTCGTACACCACTCTGATATGTTACGAAATTTCGCAACACTCGATGGTTCGATTTCGACAAATCTCGCATCTTCGTTAGATTCAGCTCTATCAGACACTAGTCAACACAAAGATAGTGTATATTTGAATAGAGGAACGCGAGTAAACACTCGGAAATCCAGCTGATAAGTTACAAACTTTCGGAGCGTTGATTCATTCGAATGTTGGTTCAATCGAGATAACTCGTGCACTTTTGTGCGATGCAGCGCTTTCAGACAAGTTTTAACAAGTACGTACTGTGGATTCGCATAGTATGAAACTTTTTAACTCGTACAACGTGCCAACATGACTCAAGGGTGCGAAGCACTCGATTGATCGATTTGTTTTGTTCTCGCATTTTCGTTCGGTCTAGCGCCGTCAGATAGGTTTGCATACACAAATTCTGTATATTTGCATAAATCAAAAGTTTTTTACTCTCGTACACCGAGCTAGTATGTTACAAAGTATAGAAACACCTGATGGATCGATTTCGATAAATCTAGCATTTTCATTCGATGCAGGACTATCAGGCTAGTTTCGACGCCTGGATATTGTGAAATTGCATAAAATTAAGGCTCTAGAATCTCGTACACCACTCTGATATGTTACGAAATTTCGCAACACTCGATGGTTCGATTTCGACAAATCTCGCATCTTCGTTAGATTCAGCTCTGTCAGACACTAGTCAACACAAAGATACTGTATATTCGAATAGAGGAACGCGAGTAAACACTCGGAAATCCAGCTGATAAGTTACAAACTTTCGGAGCGTCGATTCATTCGAATGTTGGTTCAATCGAGATAACTCGTGCACGTTTGTTCTATGCATCGCTTTCAGACAAGTTTTAACAAGTACGTACTGTGGTTTCGCATAGAATGAAACTTTTTACCTCGTACAACCTGCTGATATGATTCAAGGGTGCGAAGCACACGATTGATCGATTTGCTTAGATCTCGCATTTTCGTTCGGTCTAGCGCTGTCAGACAGATTTGCACACATAAATAATATGTCTTTACATAAAACAAAAGTTTTTTTACCATCGTACACCGAGCAAGTATGTTACAAAGGATAGAAACACCCGATGGATCGATTCCGATAACTCTAGCATTTTCATTCGATGCACCACTATCACGCTAGTTTCGACGCCTGGATATTGTGAAATTGCATAAAATTAAGGGTCTAGAATCTCGTACACCACTCTGATATGCTACAAAACTACGCAACACTCGATGGTTCGATTTCGACAAATCTCGCATCTTCGTTAGATTCAGCTCTATCAGACACTAGTCAACACAAAGATACTGTATATTTGAATAGAAGAACGCGAGTAAACACTCGGAAATCCAGCTGATAAGTTACAAACTTTCGGAGCGTTGATTCATTCGAATGTTGGTTCAATCGAGATAACTCGTGCACTTTTGTGCGATGCAGCGCTTTCAGACAAGTTTTCACAAATACGTACTGTGGATTCGCATAGTATGAAACTTTTTAACTCGTACAACGTGTCGACATGATTCAAGGGTGCGAAGCACACGATTGATCGATTTGCTTAGTTCTCGCATTTTCGTTCGGTCTAGCGCTGTCAGACAGGTTTGCACACATAAATACTATGTATTTGCATAAAACAAAAGTTTTTTTTACCCTCGTACACCGAGCTAGTATGTTACAAAGGATAGAAACATCCGATGGATCGATTCCGATACGTCTAGCATTTTCATTCGATGCAGCACTATCAGGCTAGTTTCGACGCCTGGATATTGTGAAATTGCATAAAATTAAGGGTCTAGAATCTCGTACACCACTCTGATATGCTACAAAACTGCGCAACACTCGATGGTTCGATTTCGACAAATCTCGCATCTTCGTTAGATTCAGCTCTATCAGACACTAGTCAACACAAAGATACTGTATATTTGAATAGAAGAACGCGAGTAAACACTCGGAAATCCAGCTGATAAGTTACAAACTTTCGGAGCGTTGATTCATTCGAATGTTGGTTCAATCGAGATAACTCGTGCACTTTTGTGCGATGCAGCGCTTTCAGACAAGTTTTCACAAATACGTACTGTGGATTCGCATAGTATGAAACTTTTTAACTCGTACAATGTGTCGACATGATTCAAGGGTGCGAAGCACTCGATTGATCGATTTGTTTTGTTCTCGCATTTTCGTTCGGTCTAGCGCCGTCAGATAGGTTTGCATACACAAATTCTGTATATATGCATAAATCAAAAGTTTTTTACCCTCGTACACGGAGCTAGTATGTTACAAAGGATAGAAACACCTGATGGATCGATTTCGATAACTCTAGCATTTTCATTCGATGCAGGACTATCAGGCTAGTTTCGACGCCTGGATATTGTGAAATTGCATAAAATTAAGGCTCTAGAATCTCGTACACTACTCTGATATGTTACAAAACTGCGCAACACTCGATGGTTCGATTTCGACAAATCTCGCATCTTCGTTAGATTCAGCTCTGTCAGACACTAGTCAACCCAAAGATACTGTATATTCGAATAGAGGAACGCGAGTAAACACTCGGAAATCCAGCTGATAAGTTACAAACTTTCGGAGCGTTGATTCATTCGAATGTTTGTTCAATCGAGATAACTCGTGCACTTTTGTTCTATGCATCGCTTTCAGACAAGTTTTAACAAGTACGTACTGTGGTTTCGCGTAGAATGAAACTTTTTAACTCGTATAACCTGCTGACATGATTCAAGGGTGCGAAGCACACGATTGATCGATTTGTTTTGTTCTCGGATTTTCGTTCGGTCTAGCGCCGTAAGATAGGTTTGCATTACACAAATACTGTATATTTGCATAAATCAATAGTTTTTTGGTCCTCCGAGCTACTATGTTACAAAGGATAGAAACACCCGATGGATCGATTCCGATAAGTCTAGCATTTTCATTCGATGCAGCACTATCAGGCTAGTATCGACGCCTGGATATTGTGAAATTGCATAAAATTAAGGGTCTAGAATCTCGTACACCACTCTGATATGCTACAAAAGTTCGCAACACTCGATGGTTCGATTTCGACAAATCTCGCATCTTCGTTAGATTCAGTTCTATCAGACACTAGTCAACACAAAGATACTGTATATTTGAATAGAAGAACGCGAGTAAACACTCGGAAATCCAGCTGATAAGTTACAAACTTTCGGAGCGTTGATTCATTCGAATGTTGGTTCGATCGAGATAACTCGTGCACTTTTGTGCGATGCAGCGCTTTCAGACAAGTTTTAACAAATACGTACTGTGGATTCGCATAGTATGAAACTTTTTAACTCGTACAACGTGCCAACATGACTCAAGGGTGCGAAGCACTCGATTGATCGATTTGTTTTGTTCTCGCATTTTCGTTCGGTCTAGCGCCGTCAGATAGGTTTGCATACACAAATTCTGTATATTTGCATAAATCAAAAGTTTTTTACCCTCGTACACCGAGCTAGTATGATACAAAGGATAGAAACACCCGATGGATTGATTCCGATAAGTCTAGCATTTTCATTCGATGCAGCACTATCAGGCTAGTTTCGACGCCTGGATATTGTGAAATTGCATAAAATTAAGGGTCTAGAATCTCGTACACCACTCTGATATGCTACAAAACTGCGCAACACTCGATGGTTCGATTTCGACAAATCTCGCATCTTCGTTAGATTCAGCTCTATCAGACACTAGTCAACACAAAGATACTGTATATTTGAATAGAGGAACGCGAGTAAACACTCGGAAATCCAGGTGATAAGTTACAAACTTTCGGAGCGTTGATTCATTCGAATGTTGGTTCAATCGAGATAACTCGTGCACTTTTGTGCGATGCAGCGCTTTCAGACAAGTTTTCAAAAATACGTACTGTGGATTCGCATAGTATGAAACTTTTTAACTCGTACAACGTGCCGACATGATTCAAGGGTGCGAAGCACACGATTGATCGATTTGCTTAGTTTTCGCATTTTCGTTCGGTCTAGCGCTGTCAGACAGGTTTGCACACATAAATACTATGTATTTGCATAAAACAAAAGTTTTTTTTACCCTCGTACACCGAGCTAGTATGTTACAAAGGATAGAAACACCCGATGGATCGATTCCGATAAGTCTAGCATTTTCATTCGATGCAGCACTATCAGGCTAGTTTCGAGGCCTGGATATTGTGAAATTGCATAAAATTAAGGGTCTAGAATCTCGTACACCACTCTGATATGCTACAAAAGTTCGCAACACACGATGGTTCGATTTCGACAAATCTCGCATCTTCGTTAGATTCAGCTCTGTCAGACGCTAGTCAACACAATCATACTGTATATTTGAATAGAGGAAAGCAATTAAACACTCGAAAATCGAGCTGATATGTTACAAATTATCGGAACGCTGTTTCATTCGAACGATGGTACAATCAAGATAACTCGTGCACTTTTGTTCTATGCATCGCTTTCACACAAGTTTTCACAAATACGTACTGTGGTTTCGCATAGGATGAAACTTTTTAACTCATATACAACGTGCTGACATGATTCAAGGGTGCGAAGCACACGATTGATCGATTTGCTTAGTTCTCGCATTTTCGTTCGGTCTAGCGCTGTCAGACAGGTTTGCACACATAAGTACTATGTATTTGCATAAAACAAAAGTTTTTTTTACCCTCGTACACCGAGCTAGTATGTTACAAAGGATAGAAACACCCGATGGATCGATTCCGATAACTCTAGCATTTTCATTCGATGCACCACTATCACGCTAGTTTCGACGCCTGGATATTGTGAAATTGCATAAAATTAAGGGTCTAGAATCTCGTACACCACTCTGATATGCTACAAAACTTCGCAACACTCGATGGTTCGATTTCGACAAATCTCGCATCTTCGTTAGATTCAGCTCTATCAGACACTAGTCAACACAAAGATACTGTATATTTGAATAGAAGAACGCGAGTAAACACTCGGAAATCCAGCTGATAAGTTACAAACGTTCGGAGCGTTGATTCATTCGAATGTTGGTTCAATCGAGATAACTCGTGCACTTTTGTGCGATGCAGCGCTTTCAGACAAGTTTTCACAAATACGTACTGTGGATTCGCATAGTATGAAACTTTTTAACTCGTACAACGTGTCGACATGATTCAAGGGTGCGAAGCACACGATTGATCGATTTGCTTAGTTCTCGCATTTTCGTTCGGTCTAGCGCTGTCAGACAGGTTTGCACACATAAATACTATGTATTTGCATAAAACAAAAGTTTTTTTTACCCTCGTACACCGAGCTAGTATGTTACAAAGGATAGAAACATCCGATGGATCGATTCCGATACGTCTAGCATTTTCATTCGATGCAGCACTATCAGGCTAGTTTCGACGCCTGGATATTGTGAAATTGCATAAAATTAAGGCTCTAGAATCTCGTACACCACTCTGATATGTTACAAAATTTCGCAACACTCGATGGTTCGATTTCGGCAAATCTCGCATCTTCGTTAGATTCAGCTCTGTCAGACACTAGTCAACACAAAGATACTGTATATTCGAATAGAGGAACGCGAGTAAACACTCGGAAATCCAGCTGATAAGTTACAAACTTTCGGAGCGTTGATTCATTCGAATGTTGGTTCAATCGAGATAACTCGTGCACTTTTGTTCTATGCATCGCTTTCAGACAAGTTTTAACAAGTACGTACTGTGGTTTCGCGTAGAATGAAACTTTTTAACTCGTATAACCTGCTGACATGATTCAAGGGTGCGAAGCACACGATTGATCGATTTGTTTTGTTCTCGCATTTTCGTTCGGTCTAGCGCCGTCAGATAGGTTTGCATTATACAAATACTGTATATTTGCATAAATCAATAGTTTTTTGGTCCTCCGAGCTAGTATGGTACAAAGGATAGAAACACCCGATGGATCGATTCCGATAAGTCTAGCATTTTCATTCGATGCAGCACTATCAGGCTAGTATCGACGCCTGGATATTGTGAAATTGCATAAAATTAAGGGTCTAGAATCTCGTACACTACTCTGATATGCTACAAAAGTTCGCAACACTCGATGGTTCGATTTCGACAAATCTCGCATCTTCGTTAGATTCAGTTCTATCAGACACTAGTCAACACAAAGATACTGTATATTTGAATAGAAGAACGCGAGTAAACACTCGGAAATCCAGCTGATAAGTTACAAACTTTCGGAGCGTTGATTCATTCGAATGTTGGTTCAATCGAGATAACTCGTGCACTTTTGTGCGATGCAGCGCTTTCAGACAAGTTTTAACAAATACGTACTGTGGATTCGCATAGTATGAAACTTTTTAACTCGTACAACGTGCCAACATGACTCAAGTGTGCGAAGCACTCGATTGATCGATTTGTTTTGTTCTCGGATTTTCGTTCGGTCTAGCGCCGTCAGATAGGTTTGCATACACAAATTCTGTATATTTGCATAAATCAAAAGTTTTTTACCCTCGTACACCGAGCTAGTATGTTACAAAGGATAGAAACACCCGATGGATTGATTCCGATAAGTCTAGCATTTTCATTCGATGCAGCACTATCAGGCTAGTTTCGACGCCTGGATATTGTGAAATTGCATAAAATTAAGGGTCTAGAATCTCGTACACCACTCTGATATGCTACAAAATTTCGCAACACTCGATGGTTCGATTTCGACAAATCTCGCATCTTCGTTAGATTCAGCTCTATCAGACACTAGTCAACACAAAGATACTGTATATTAGAATAGAGGAACGCGAGTAAACACTCGGAAATCCAGCTGCTAAGTTACAAACTTTCGGAGCGTTGATTCATTCGAATGTTGGTTCAATCGAGATAACTCGTGCACTTTTGTGCGATGCAGCGCTTTCAGACAAGTTTTAACAAATACGTACTGTGGATTCGCATAGTATGAAACTTTTTAACTCGTACAACGTGCCAACATGACTCAAGGGTGCGAAGCACTCGATTGATCGATTTGTTTTGTTCTCGCATTTTCGTTCGGTCTAGCGCCGTCAGATAGGTTTGCATTACACAAATACTGTATATTTGCATAAATCAATAGTATTTGGTCCTCGTACACCGAGCTAGTATGTTACAAAGGATAGAAACACCCGATGGATCGATTCCGATAAGTCTAGCATTTTCATTCGATGCAGAACTATCAGGCTAGTATCGACGCCTGGATATTGAGAAATTGCATAAAATTAAGGGTCTAGAATCTCGTACACCACTCTGATATGCTACAAAAGTTCGCAAAACTCGATGGTTCGATTTCGACAAATCTCGCATCTTCGTTAGATTCAGTTCTATCAGACACTAGTCAACACAAAGATACTGTATATTTGAATAGAAGAACGCGAGTAAACACTCGGAAATCCAGCTGATAAGTTACAAACTTTCGGAGCGTTGATTCATTCGAATGTTGGTTCAATCGAGATAACTCGTGCACTTTTGTGCGTTGCAGCGCTTTCAGACAAGTTTTAACAAATACGTACTGTGGATTCGCATAGTATGAAACTTTTTAACTCGTACAACGTGCCAACATGACTCAAGGGTGCGAAGCACTCGATGGATCGATTTGTTTTGTTCTCGCATTTTCGTTCGGTCTAGCGCCGTCAGATAGGTTTGCATACACAAATTCTGTATATATGCATAAATCAAAAGTTTTTTACCCTCGTACACGGAGCTAGTATGTTACAAAGGATAGAAACACCCGATGGATCGATTTCGATAACTCTAGCATTTTCATTCGATGCAGGACTATCAGGCTAGTTTCGACGCCTGGATATTGTGAAATTGCATAAAATTAAGGGTCTAGAATCTCGTACACCACTCTGATATGTTACAAAATTTCGCAACACTCGATGGTTCGATTTCGACAAATCTCGCATCTTCGTTAGATTCAGCTCTGTCATACACTAGTCAACACAAAGATACTGTATATTCGAATAGAGGAACGCGAGTAAACACTCGGAAATCCAGCTGATAAGTTACAACCTTTCGGAGCGTTGATTCATTCGAATGTTGGTTCAATCGAGATAACTCGTGCACTTTTGTTCTATGCATCGCTTTCAGACAAGTTTTAACAAGTCCGTACTGTGGTTTCGCGTAGAATGAAACTTTTTAACTCGTATAACCTGCTGACATGATTCAAGGGTGCGAAGCACACGATTGATCGATTTGTTTTGTTCTCGCATTTTCGTTCGGTCTAGCGCCGTCAGATAGGTTTGCATTACACAAATACTGTATATTTGCATAAATCAATAGTTTTTTGGTCCTCGTACACCGAGCTAGTATGTTACAAAGGATAGAAACACCCGATGGATCGATTCCGATAAGTCTAGCATTTTCATTCGATGCAGCACTATCAGGCTAGTATCGACGCCTGGATATTGAGAAATTGCATAAAATTAAGGGTCTAGAATCTCGTACACCACTCTGATATGCTACAAAAGTTCGCAACACTCGATGGTTCGATTTCGACAAATCTTGCATCTTCGTTAGATTCAATTCTATCAGACACTAGTCAACACAAAGATACTGTATATTTGAATAGAAGAACGCGAGTAAAAACTCGGAAATCCAGCTGATAAGTTACAAAGTTTCGGAGCGTTGATTCATTCGAATGTTGGTTCAATCGAGATAACTCGTGCACTTTTGTGCGTTGCAGCGCTTTCAGACAAGTTTTATCAAATACGTACTGTGGATTCGCATAGTATGAAACTTCTTAACTCGTACAACGTGCCAACATGACTCAAGGGTGCGAAGCACTCGATTGATCGATTTGTTTTGTTCTCGCATTTTCGTTCGGTCTAGCGCCGTCAGATAGGTTTGCATACACAAATTCTGTATATATGCATAAATCAAAAGTTTTTTACCCTCGTACACGGAGCTAGTATGTTACAAAGGATAGAAACACCCGATGGATCGATTTCGATAACTCTAGCATTTTCATTCGATGCAGGACTATCAGGCTAGTTTCGACGCCTGGATATTGTGAAATTGCATAAAATTAAGGGTCTAGAATCTCGTACACCACTCTGATATGTTACAAAATTTCGCAACACTCGATGGTTCGATTTCGACAAATCTCGCATCTTCGTTAGATTCAGCTCTGTCAGACACTAGTCAACACAAAGATACTGTATATTCGAATAGAGGAACGCGAGTAAACACTCGGAAATCCAGCTGATAAGTTACAAACTTTCGGAGCGTTGATTCATTCGAATGTTGGTTCAATCGAGATAACTCGTGCACTTTTGTTCTATGCATCGCTTTCAGACAAGTTTTAACAAGTACGTACTGTGGTTTCGCGTAGAATGAAACTTTTTAACTCGTATAACCTGCTGACACGATTCAAGGGTGCGAAGCACACGATTGATCGATTTGTTTTGTTCTCGCATTTTCGTTCGGTCTAGCGCCGTCAGATAGGTTTGCATTACACAAATACTGTATATTTGCATAAATCATTAGTTTTTTGGTCCTCCGAGCTAGTATGTTACAAAGGATAGAAACACCCGATGGATCGATTCCGATTATTCTAGCATTTTCATTCGATGCAGCACTATCAGGCTGGTTTCGACGCCTGGATATTGTGAAATTGCATAAAATTAAGGGTCTAGAATCTCGTACACCACTCTGATATGCTACAAAATTTCGCAACACTCGATGGTTCGATTTCGACAAATCTCGCATCTTCGTTAGATTCAGCTCTATCAGACACTAGTCAACACAAAGATACTGTATATTCGAATAGAGGAACGCGAGTAAACACTCGGAAATCCAGCTGATAAGTTACAAACTTTCGGAGCGTTGATTCATTCGAATGTTGGTTCAATCGAGATAACTCGTGCACTTTTGTGCGATGCAGCGCTTTCAGACAAGTTTTCACAAATACGTACTGTGGATTCGCATAGTATGAAACTTTTTAACTCGTACAACGTGCCGACATGATTCAAGGGTGCGAAGCACACGATTGATCGATTTGCTTAGTTTTCGCATTTTCGTTCGGTCTAGCGCTGTCAGACAGGTTTGCACACATAAATACTATGTATTTGCATAAAACAAAAGTTTTTTTTACCCTCGTACACCGAGCTAGGATGTTACAAAGGATAGAAACACCCGATGGATCGATTCCGATAAGTCTAGCTTTTTCATTCGATGCAGCACTATCAGGCTAGTTTCGAGGCCTGGATATTTTGAATTTGCATACAATTAAGGGTCTAGAATCTCGTACACCACTCTGATATGCTACAAAAGTTCGCAACACACGATGGTTCGATTTCGACAAATCTCGCATCTTCGTTAGATTCAGCTCTGTCAGACGCTAGTCAACACAATCATACTGTATATTTGAATAGAGGAAAGCAATTAAACACTCGAAAATCGAGCTGATATGTTACAAATTATCGGAACGCTGTTTCATTCGAACGTTGGTACAATCAAGATAACTCGTGCACTTTTGTTCTCTGCATCGCTTTCACACAAGGTTTCACAAATACGTACTGTGGTTTCGCATAGGATGAAACTTTTTAACTCATATACAACGTGCTGACATGATTCAAGGGTGCGAAGCACACGATTGATCGATTTGCTTAGTTCTCGCATTTTCGTTCGGTCTAGCGCTGTCAGACAGGTTTGCACACATAAGTACTATGTATTTGCATAAAACAAAAGTTTTTTTTACCCTCGTACACCGAGCTAGTATGTTACAAAGGATAGAAACACCCGATGGATCGATTCCGATAAGTCTAGCATTTTCATTCGATGCAGCACTATCAGGCTAGTTTCGACGCCTGGATATTGTGAAATTGCATAAAATTAAGGGTCTAGAATGTCTTACACCACTCTGATATGCTACAAAATTTCGCAACACTCGATGGTTCGATTTCGACAAATCTCGCATCTTCGTTAGATTCAGCTCTATCAGACACTAGTCAACACAAAGATACTGTATATTCGAATAGAGGAACGCGAGTAAACACTCGGAAATCCAGCTGATAAGTTACAAACTTTCGGAGCGTTGATTCATTCGAATGTTGGTTCAATCGAGATAACTCGTGCACTTTTGTGCGTTGCAGCGCTTTCAGACAAGTTTTAACAAATACGTACTGTGGATTCGCATAGTATGAAACTTTTTAACTCGTACAACGTGCCAACATGACTCAAGGGTGCGAAGCACTCGATGGATCGATTTGTTTTGTTCTCGCATTTTCGTTCGGTCTAGCGCCGTCAGATAGGTTTGCATACACAAATTCTGTATATTTGCATAAATCAAAAGTTTTTTACCCTCGTACACCGAGCTAGTATGTTACAAAGGATAGAAACACCCGATGGATTGATTCCGATAAGTCTAGCATTTTCATTCGATGCAGCACTATCAGGCTAGTTTCGACGCCTGGATATTGTGAAATTCCATAAAATTAAGGGTCTAGAATCTCGTACACCACTCTGATATGTTACAAAAGTTCGCAACACTCGATGGTTCGATTTCGACAAATCTCGCATGTTCGTTAGATTCAGCTCTGTCAGACACAAGTCAACACAAACATACTGTATATTCGAATAGAGGAACGCGAGTAAACACTCGGAAATCCAGCTGATAAGTTACAAACTTTCGGAGCGTTGATTCATTCGAATGTTGGTTCAATCGAGATAACTCGTGCACTTTTGTTCTATGCATCGCTTTCAGACAAGTTTTAACAAGTACGTACTGTGGTTTCGCATAGAATGAAACTTTTTAGCTCGTACAACCTGCTGACATGATTCAAGGGTGCGAAGCACACGATTGATCGATTTGCTTAGATCTCACATTTTCGTTCGGTCTAGCGCTGTCAGACAGGTTTGCACACATAAATAATATGTCTTTACATAAAACAAAAGTTTTTTTACCCTCGTACACCGAGCTAGTATGTTACAAAGGATAGAAACACCTGATGGATCGAATTCGATAACTCGAGCATTTTCATTCGATGTAACGCTATCAGGCAAGTTTTGACACAAAGATATTGTGAAATTGCATAAAATAAAGGATTTTGACTATCGTACATCGCTCTGATATGTTACAAAACTTCGCAACACTGGATGGTTAGTTTTCGACAAATCACGCGTTTTTGATCCATTCAGTTCTGTCGGACACTATTCAACACATATTTTAATTGAGTAAATCGATGAAACTTTCGAAAATCGAGCTGATATGTCGTAAACGTTCGGTACGTTTCTTCAATCGATTTATATAACTCGTGCCTATTTGTGCGATGCAGCACTTTCAGACTTTTTAACGAATACGTACTGTGGATTCGCATACTTTGAAACTTTTTAACTCGTACAACGTGCCGACATGATTCAAGGGTGCGAAGCACTCGATTGATCGATTTGCTCAGTTCTCGCATTTTCGTTCGGTCTAGCGCTGTCAGACAGGTTTGCACACATAAATACTATGTATTTTCATAAAACAAAAGTTTTTTTTACCCTCGTACACCGAGCTAGTATGTTACAAAGGATAGAAACACCCGATGGATCGATTCCGATAATTCTAGCATTTTCATTCGATGCACCACTATCACGCTAGTTTCGACGCCTGGATATTGTGAAATTGCATAAAATTAAGGGTCTAGAATCTCGTACACCACTCTGATATGTTACAAAATTTCGCAACACTCGATGGTTCGATTTCGACAAATCTCGCATCTTCGTTAGATTCAGCTCTGTCATACACTAGTCAACACAAAGATACTGTATATTCGAATAGAGGAACGCGAGTAAACACTCGGAAATCCAGCTGATAAGTTACAAGCTTTCGGAGCGTTCATTCATTCGAATGTTGGTTCAATCGAGATAACGCGTGCACGTTTGTTCTATGCATCGCTTTCAGACAAGTTTTAACAAGTACGTACTGTGGTTTCGCATAGAATGAAACTTTTTAACTCGTACAACCTGCTGACATGATTCAAGGGTGCGAAGCACACGATTGATCGATTTGCTTAGATCTCGCATTTTCGTTCGGTCTAGCGCTGTCAGACAGGTTTGCACACATAAATACTATGTATTTGCATAAAACAATAGTTTTTTTTACCCTCGTACACCGAGCTAGGATGTTACAAAGGATAGAAACACCCGATGGATCGATTCCGATAAGTCTAGCTTTTTCATTCGATGCAGCACTATCAGGCTAGTTTCGAGGCCTGGATATTTTGAATTTGCATAAAATTAAGGGTCTAGAATCTCGTACACCACTCTGATATGCTACAAAAGTTCGCAACACACGATGGTTCGATTTCGACAAATCTCGCATCTTCGTTAGATTCAGCTCTGTCAGACGCTAGTCAACACAATCATACTGTATATTTGAATAGAGGAAAGCAATTAAACACTCGAAAATCGAGCTGATATGTTACAAATTATCGGAACGCTGTTTCATTCGAACGTTGGTACAATCAAGATAACTCGTGCACTTTTGTTCTCTGCATCGCTTTCACACAAGGTTTCACAAATACGTACTGTGGTTTCGCATAGGATGAAACTTTTTAACTCATATACAACGTGCTGACATGATTCAAGGGTGCGAAGCACACGATTGATCGATTTGCTTAGTTCTCGCATTTTCGTTCGGTCTAGCGCTGTCAGACAGGTTTGCACACATAAGTACTATGTATTTGCATAAAACAAAAGTTTTTTTTACCCTCGTACACCGAGCTAGTATGTTACAAAGGATAGAAACACCCGATGGATCGATTCCGATAAGTCTAGCATTTTCATTCGATGCAGCACTATCAGGCTAGTTTCGACGCCTGGATATTGTGAAATTGCATAAAATTAAGGGTCTAGAATCTCGTACACCACTCTGATATGCTACAAAATTTCGCAACACTCGATGGTTCGATTTCGACAAATCTCGCATCTTCGTTAGATTCAGCTCTATCAGACACTAGTCAACACAAAGATACTGTATATTCGAATAGAGGAACGCGAGTAAACACTCGGAAATCCAGCTGATAAGTTACAAACTTTCGGAGCGTTGATTCATTCGAATGTTGGTTCAATCGAGATAACTCGTGCACTTTTGTGCGTTGCAGCGCTTTCAGACAAGTTTTAACAAATACGTACTGTGGATTCGCATAGTATGAAACTTTTTAACTCGTACAACGTGCCAACATGACTCAAGGGTGCGAAGCACTCGATGGATCGATTTGTTTTGTTCTCGCATTTTCGTTCGGTCTAGCGCCGTCAGATAGGTTTGCATACACAAATTCTGTATATTTGCATAAATCAAAAGTTTTTTACCCTCGTACACCGAGCTAGTATGTTACAAAGGATAGAAACACCCGATGGATTGATTCCGATAAGTCTAGCATTTTCATTCGATGCAGCACTATCAGGCTAGTTTCGACGCCTGGATATTGTGAAATTCCATAAAATTAAGGGTCTAGAATCTCGTACACCACTCTGATATGTTACAAAAGTTCGCAACACTCGATGGTTCGATTTCGACAAATCTCGCATGTTCGTTAGATTCAGCTCTGTCAGACACAAGTCAACACAAACATACTGTATATTCGAATAGAGGAACGCGAGTAAACACTCGGAAATCCAGCTGATAAGTTACAAAGTTTCGGAGCGTTGATTCATTCGAATGTTGGTTCAATCGAGATAACTCGTGCACTTTTGTTCTATGCATCGCTTTCAGACAAGTTTTAACAAGTACGTACTGTGGTTTCGCATAGAATGAAACTTTTTAGCTCGGACAACCTGCTGACATGATTCAAGGGTGCGAAGCACACGATTGATCGATTTGCTTAGATCTCACATTTTCGTTCGGTCTAGCGCTGTCAGACAGGTTTGCACACATAAATAATATGTCTTTACATAAAACAAAAGTTTTTTTACCCTCGTACACCGAGCTAGTATGTTACAAAGGATAGAAACACCTGATGGATCGAATTCGATAACTCGAGCATTTTCATTCGATGTAACGCTATCAGGCAAGTTTTGACACAAAGATATTGTGAAATTGCATAAAATAAAGGATTTTGACTATCGTACATCGCTCTGATATGTTACAAAACTTCGCAACACTGGATGGTTAGTTTTCGACAAATCACGCGTTTTTGATCCATTCAGTTCTGTCGGACACTATTCAACACATATTTTAATTGAGTAAATCGATGAAACTTTCGAAAATCGAGCTGATATGTCGTAAACGTTCGGTACGTTTCTTCAATCGATTTATATAACCCGTGCCTATTTGTGCGATGCAGCACTTTCAGACGTTTTAACGAATACGTACTGTGGATTCGCATACTTTGAAACTTTTTAACTCGTACAACGTGCCGACATGATTCAAGGGTGCGAAGCACTCGATTGATCGATTTGCTCAGTTCTCGCATTTTCGTTCGGTCTAGCCCTGTCAGACAGGTTTGCACACATAAATACTATGTATTTTCATAAAACAAAAGTTTTTTTTACCCTCGTACACCGAGCTAGTATGTTACAAAGGATAGAAACACCCGATGGATCGATTCCGATAATTCTAGCATTTTCATTCGATGCACCACTATCACGCTAGTTTCGACGCCTGGATATTGTGAAATTGCATAAAATTAAGGGTCTAGAATCTCGTACACCACTCTGATATGTTACAAAATTTCGCAACCCTCGATGGTTCGATTTCGACAAATCTCGCATCTTCGTTAGATTCAGCTCTGTCATACACTAGTCAACACAAAGATACTGTATATTCGAATAGAGGAACGCGAGTAAACACTCGGAAATCCAGCTGATAAGTTACAAGTTTTCGGAGCGTTCATTCATTCGAATGTTGGTTCAATCGAGATAACGCGTGCACGTTTGTTCTATGCATCGCTTTCAGACAAGTTTTAACAAGTACGTACTGTGGTTTCGCATAGAATGAAACTTTTTAACTCGTACAACCTGCTGACATGATTCAAGGGTGCGAAGCACACGATTGATCGATTTGCTTAGATCTCGCATTTTCGTTCGGTCTAGCGCCGTCAGATAGGTTTGCATACACAAATTCTGTATATTTGCATAAATCAAAAGTTTTTTACCCTCGTACACCGAGCTAGTATGTTACAAAGGATAGAAACACCCGATGGATTGATTCCGATAAGTCTAGCATTTTCATTCGATGCAGCACTATCAGGCTAGTTTCGACGCCTGGATATTGTGAAATTGCATAAAATTAAGGGTCTAGAATCTCGTACACCACTCTGATATGCTACAAAATTTCGCAACACTCGATGGTTCGATTTCGACAAATCTCGCATCTTCGTTAGATTCAGCTCTATCAGACACTAGTCAACACAAAGATACTGTATATTAGAATAGAGGAACGCGAGTAAACACTCGGAAATCCAGCTGATAAGTTACAAACTTTCGGAGCGTTGATTCATTCGAATGTTGGTTCAATCGAGATAACTCGTGCACTTTTGTGCGATGCAGCGCTTTCAGACAAGTTTTAACAAATACGTACTGTGGATTCGCATAGTATGAAACTTTTTAACTCGTACAACGTGCCAACATGACTCAAGGGTGCGAAGCACTCGATTGATCGATTTGTTTTGTTCTCGCATTTTCGTTCGGTCTAGCGCCGTCAGATAGGTTTGCATTACACAAATAATGTATATTTGCATAAATCAATAGTTTTTTGGTCCTCGTACACCGAGCTAGTATGTTACAAAGGATAGAAACACCCGATGGATCGATTCCGATAAGTCTAGCATTTTCATTCGATGCAGCACTATCAGGCTAGTATCGACGCCTGGATATTGAGAAATTGCATAAAATTAAGGGTCTAGAATCTCGTACACCACTCTGATATGCTACAAAAGTTCGCAACACTCGATGGTTCGATTTCGACAAATCTTGCATCTTCGTTAGATTCAAATCTATCAGACACTAGTCAACACAAAGATACTGTATATTTGAATAGAAGAACGCGAGTAAAAACTCGGAAATCCAGCTGATAAGTTACAAAGTTTCGGAGCGTTGATTCATTCGAATGTTGGTTCAATCGAGATAACTCGTGCACTTTTGTGCGTTGCAGCGCTTTCAGACAAGTTTTATCAAATACGTACTGTGGATTCGCATAGTATGAAACTTTTTAACTCGTACAACATGCCAACATGACTCAAGGGTGCGAAGCACTCGATTGATCGATTTGTTTTGTTCTCGCATTTTCGTTCGGTCTAGCGCCGTCAGATAGGTTTGCATACACAAATTCTGTATATATGCATAAATCAAAAGTTTTTTACCCTCGTACACGGAGCTAGTATGTTACAAAGGATAGAAACACCCGATGGATCGATTTCGATAAGTCTAGCATTTTCATTCAATGCAGCACTATCAGGCTAGTTTCGACGCCTGGATATTGTGAAATTGCATAAAATTAAGGGTCTAGAATCTCGTACACCACTCTGATATGCTACAAAACTGCGCAACACTCGATGGTTCGATTTCGACAAATCTCGCATCTTCGTTAGATTCAGCTCTATCAGACACTAGTCAACACAAAGATACTGTATATTTGAATAGAGGAACGCGAGTAAACACTCGGAAATCCAGCTGATAAGTTACAAACTTTCGGAGCGTTGATTCATTCGAATGTTGGTTCAATCGAGATAACTCGTGCACTTTTGTGCGATGCAGCGCTTTCAGACAAATTTTCACAAATACGTACTGTGGATTCGCATAGTATGAAACTTTTTAACTCGTACAACGTGCCGACATGTTTCAAGGGTGCGAAGCACACGATTGATCGATTTGTTTTGTTCTCGCATTTTCGTTCGGTCTAGCGCCGTCAGATAGGTTTGCATACACAAATTCTGTATATATGCATAAATCAAAAGTTTTTTACCCTCGTACACGGAGCTAGTATGTTACAAAGGATAGAAACACCTGATGGATCGATTTCGATAACTCTAGCATTTTTATTCGATGCAGGACTATCAGGCTAGTTTCGACGCCTGGATATTGTGAAATTGCATAAAATTAAGGCTCTAGAATCTCGTACACTACTCTGATATGTTACAAAACTGCGCAACACTCGATGGTTCGATTTCGACAAATCTCGCATCTTCGTTAGATTCAGCTCTATCAGACACTAGTCAACACAAAGATACTGTATATTTGAATAGAGGAACGCGAGTAAACACTCGGAAATCCAGCTGATAAGTTACAAACTTTCGGAGCGTCGATTCATTCGAATGTTGGTTCAATCGAGATAACTCGTGCACTTTTGTGCGATGCAGCGCTTTCAGACAAGTTTTAACAAGTACGTACTGTGGATTCGCATAGTATGAAACTTTTTAACTCGTACAACGTGTCGACATGATGCAAGGGTGCGAAGCACACGATTGATCGATTTGCTTAGTTCTCGCATTTTCGTTCGGTCTAGCGCTGTCAGACAGGTTTGCACACATAAATACTATGTATTTGCATAAAACAAAAGTTTTTTTTACCCTCGTACACCGAGCTAGTATGTTACAAAGGATAGAAACATCCGATGGATCGATTCCGATACGTCTAGCATTTTCATTCGATGCATCACTATCAGGCTAGTTTCGACGTCTGGATATTAAGAAATTGCATAAAATTAAGGGTCTAGAATCTCGTACACCACTCTGATATGTTACAAAAGTTCGCAACACTTGATGGTTCGATTTCGACAAATCTCGCATCTTCGTTAGATTCAGCTCTCTCAGACACTAGTCAACACAAAGATACTGTATATTTGAATAGAGGAACGCGAGTAAACACTCGGAAATCCAGCTGATAAGTTACAAGCTTTCGGAGCGTTCATTCATTCGAATGTTGGTTCAATCGAGATAACGCGTGCACGTTTGTTCTATGCATCGCTTTCAGACAAGTTTTAACAAGTACGTACTGTGGTTTCGCATAGAATGAAACTTTTTAACTCGTACAACCTGCTGACATGATTCAAGGGTGCGAAGCACACCATTGATCGATTTGCTTAGATCTCGCATTTTCGTTCGGTCTAGCGCCGTCAGATAGGTTTGCATACACAAATTCTGTATATTTGCATAAATCAAAAGTTTTTTACCCTCGTACACCGAGCTAGTATGTTACAAAGGATAGAAACACCCGATGGATTGATTCCGATAAGTCTAGCATTTTCATTCGATGCAGCACTATCAGGCTAGTTTCGACGCCTGGATATTGTGAAATTGCATAAAATTAAGGGTCTAGAATCTCGTACACCACTCTGATATGCTACAAAACTGCGCAACACTCGATGGTTCGATTTCGACAAATCTCGCATCTTCGTTAGATTCAGCTCTATCAGACACTAGTCAACACAAAGATACTGTATATTTGAATAGAGGAACGCGAGTAAACACTCGGAAATCCAGCTGATAAGTTACAAACTTTCGGAGCGTTGATTCATTCGAATGTTGGTTCAATCGAGATAACTCGTGCACTTTTGTGCGATGCAGCGCTTTCAGACAAATTTTCACAAATACGTACTGTGGATTCGCATAGTATGAAACTTTTTAACTCGTACAACGTGCCGACATGATTCAAGGGTGCGAAGCACACGATTGATCGATTTGTTTTGTTCTCGCATTTTCGTTCGGTCTAGCGCCGTCAGATAGGTTTGCATACACAAATTCTGTATATTTGCATAAATCAAAAGTTTTTTACCCTCGTACACCGAGCTAGTATGTTACAAAGGATAGAAACACCCGATGGATTGATTCCGATAAGTCTAGCATTTTCATTCGATGCAGCACTATCAGGCTAGTTTCGACGCCTGGATATTGTGAAATTGCATAAAATTAAGGGTCTAGAATCTCGTACACCACTCTGATATGCTACAAAATTTCGCAACACTCGATGGTTCGATTTCGACAAATCTCGCATTTTCGTTAGATTCAGCTCTATCAGACACTAGTCAACACAAAGATACTGTATATTAGAATAGAGGAACGCGAGTAAACACTCGGAAATCCAGCTGATAAGTTACAAACTTTCGGAGCGTTGATTCATTCGAATGTTGGTTCAATCGAGATAACTCGTGCACTTTTGTGCGTTGCAGCGCTTTCAGACAAGTTTTATCAAATACGTACTGTGGATTCGCATAGTATGAAACTTTTTAACTCGTACAACATGCCAACATGACTCAAGGGTGCGAAGCACTCGATTGATCGATTTGTTTTGTTCTCGCATTTTCGTTCGGTCTAGCGCCGTCAGATAGGTTTGCATACACAAATTCTGTATATATGCATAAATCAAAAGTTTTTTACCCTCGTACACGGAGCTAGTATGTTACAAAGGATAGAAACACCCGATGGATCGATTTCGATAAGTCTAGCATTTTCATTCAATGCAGCACTATCAGGCTAGTTTCGACGCCTGGATATTGTGAAATTGCATAAAATTAAGGGTCTAGAATCTCGTACACCACTCTGATATGCTACAAAACTGCGCAACACTCGATGGTTCGATTTCGACAAATCTCGCATCTTCGTTAGATTCAGCTCTATCAGACACTAGTCAACACAAAGATACTGTATATTTGAATAGAGGAACGCGAGTAAACACTCGGAAATCCAGCTGATAAGTTACAAACTTTCGGAGCGTTGATTCATTCGAATGTTGGTTCAATCGAGATAACTCGTGCACTTTTGTGCGATGCAGCGCTTTCAGACAAATTTTCACAAATACGTACTGTGGATTCGCATAGTATGAAACTTTTTAACTCGTACAACGTGCCGACATGTTTCAAGGGTGCGAAGCACACGATTGATCGATTTGTTTTGTTCTCGCATTTTCGTTCGGTCTAGCGCCGTCAGATAGGTTTGCATACACAAATTCTGTATATATGCATAAATCAAAAGTTTTTTACCCTCGTACACGGAGCTAGTATGTTACAAAGGATAGAAACACCTGATGGATCGATTTCGATAACTCTAGCATTTTTATTCGATGCAGGACTATCAGGCTAGTTTCGACGCCTGGATATTGTGAAATTGCATAAAATTAAGGCTCTAGAATCTCGTACACTACTCTGATATGTTACAAAACTGCGCAACACTCGATGGTTCGATTTCGACAAATCTCGCATCTTCGTTAGATTCAGCTCTATCAGACACTAGTCAACACAAAGATACTGTATATTTGAATAGAGGAACGCGAGTAAACACTCGGAAATCCAGCTGATAAGTTACAAACTTTCGGAGCGTCGATTCATTCGAATGTTGGTTCAATCGAGATAACTCGTGCACTTTTGTGCGATGCAGCGCTTTCAGACAAGTTTTAACAAGTACGTACTGTGGATTCGCATAGTATGAAACTTTTTAACTCGTACAACGTGTCGACATGATGCAAGGGTGCGAAGCACACGATTGATCGATTTGCTTAGTTCTCGCATTTTCGTTCGGTCTAGCGCTGTCAGACAGGTTTGCACACATAAATACTATGTATTTGCATAAAACAAAAGTTTTTTTTACCCTCGTACACCGAGCTAGTATGTTACAAAGGATAGAAACATCCGATGGATCGATTCCGATACGTCTAGCATTTTCATTCGATGCATCACTATCAGGCTAGTTTCGACGTCTGGATATTAAGAAATTGCATAAAATTAAGGGTCTAGAATCTCGTACACCACTCTGATATGTTACAAAAGTTCGCAACACTTGATGGTTCGATTTCGACAAATCTCGCATCTTCGTTAGATTCAGCTCTCTCAGACACTAGTCAACACAAAGATACTGTATATTTGAATAGAGGAACGCGAGTAAACACTCGGAAATCCAGCTGATAAGTTACAAGCTTTCGGAGCGTTCATTCATTCGAATGTTGGTTCAATCGAGATAACGCGTGCACGTTTGTTCTATGCATCGCTTTCAGACAAGTTTTAACAAGTACGTACTGTGGTTTCGCATAGAATGAAACTTTTTAACTCGTACAACCTGCTGACATGATTCAAGGGTGCGAAGCACACCATTGATCGATTTGCTTAGATCTCGCATTTTCGTTCGGTCTAGCGCCGTCAGATAGGTTTGCATACACAAATTCTGTATATTTGCATAAATCAAAAGTTTTTTACCCTCGTACACCGAGCTAGTATGTTACAAAGGATAGAAACACCCGATGGATTGATTCCGATAAGTCTAGCATTTTCATTCGATGCAGCACTATCAGGCTAGTTTCGACGCCTGGATATTGTGAAATTGCATAAAATTAAGGGTCTAGAATCTCGTACACCACTCTGATATGCTACAAAACTGCGCAACACTCGATGGTTCGATTTCGACAAATCTCGCATCTTCGTTAGATTCAGCTCTATCAGACACTAGTCAACACAAAGATACTGTATATTTGAATAGAGGAACGCGAGTAAACACTCGGAAATCCAGCTGATAAGTTACAAACTTTCGGAGCGTTGATTCATTCGAATGTTGGTTCAATCGAGATAACTCGTGCACTTTTGTGCGATGCAGCGCTTTCAGACAAATTTTCACAAATACGTACTGTGGATTCGCATAGTATGAAACTTTTTAACTCGTACAACGTGCCGACATGATTCAAGGGTGCGAAGCACACGATTGATCGATTTGTTTTGTTCTCGCATTTTCGTTCGGTCTAGCGCCGTCAGATAGGTTTGCATACACAAATTCTGTATATTTGCATAAATCAAAAGTTTTTTACCCTCGTACACCGAGCTAGTATGTTACAAAGGATAGAAACACCCGATGGATTGATTCCGATAAGTCTAGCATTTTCATTCGATGCAGCACTATCAGGCTAGTTTCGACGCCTGGATATTGTGAAATTGCATAAAATTAAGGGTCTAGAATCTCGTACACCACTCTGATATGCTACAAAATTTCGCAACACTCGATGGTTCGATTTCGACAAATCTCGCATCTTCGTTAGATTCAGCTCTATCAGACACTAGTCAACACAAAGATACTGTATATTAGAATAGAGGAACGCGAGTAAACACTCGGAAATCCAGCTGATAAGTTACAAACTTTCGGAGCGTTGATTCATTCGAATGTTGGTTCAATCGAGATAACTCGTGCACTTTTGTGCGATGCAGCGCTTTCAGACAAGTTTTAACAAATACGTACTGTGGATTCGCATAGTATGAAACTTTTTAACTCGTACAACGTGCCAACATGACTCAAGGGTGCGAAGCACTCGATTGATCGATTTGTTTTGTTCTCGCATTTTCGTTCGGTCTAGCGCCGTCAGATAGGTTTGCATTACACAAATACTGTATATTTGCATAAATCAATAGTTTTTTGGTCCTCGTACACCGAGCTAGTATGTTACAAAGGATAGAAACACCCGATGGATCGATTCCGATAAGTCTAGCATTTTCATTCGATGCAGCACTATCAGGCTAGTATCGACGCCTGGATATTGAGAAATTGCATAAAATTAAGGGTCTAGAATCTCGTACACCACTCTGATATGCTACAAAAGTTCGCAACACTCGATGGTTCGATTTCGACAAATCTTGCATCTTCGTTAGATTCAATTCTATCAGACACTAGTCAACACAAAGATACTGTATATTTGAATAGAAGAACGCGAGTAAAAACTCGGAAATCCAGCTGATAAGTTACAAAGTTTCGGAGCGTTGATTCATTCGAATGTTGGTTCAATCGAGATAACTCGTGCACTTTTGTGCGTTGCAGCGCTTTCAGACAAGTTTTATCAAATACGTACTGTGGATTCGCATAGTATGAAACTTTTTAACTCGTACAACGTGCCAACATGACTCAAGGGTGCGAAGCACTCGATTGATCGATTTGTTTTGTTCTCGCATTTTCGTTCGGTCTAGCGCCGTCAGATAGGTTTGCATACACAAATTCTGTATATATGCATAAATCAAAAGTTTTTTACCCTCGTACACGGAGCTAGTATGTTACAAAGGATAGAAACACCC
Source organism: Ephialtes manifestator (assembly GCA_963970395.1). NCBI lineage: Eukaryota > Metazoa > Arthropoda > Insecta > Hymenoptera > Ichneumonidae > Ephialtes > Ephialtes manifestator. Next base: position 18,055,084 of record OZ019969.1, read on the forward strand.
GATGGATCGATTTCGATAACTCTAGCATTTTCATTCGATGCAGGACTATCAGGCTAGTTTCGACGCCTGGATATTGTGAAATTGCATAAAATTAAGGGTCTAGAATCTCGTACACCACTCTGATATGTTACAAAATTTCGCAACACTCGATGGTTCGATTTCGACAAATCTCGCATCTTCGTTAGATTCAGCTCTGTCAGACACTAGTCAACACAAAGATACTGTATATTCGAATAGAGGAACGCGAGTAAACACTCGGAAATCCAGCTGATAAGTTACAAACTTTCGGAGCGTTGATTCATTCGAATGTTGGTTCAATCGAGATAACTCGTGCACTTTTGTTCTATGCATCGCTTTCAGACAAGTTTTAACAAGTACGTACTGTGGTTTCGCGTAGAATGAAACTTTTTAACTCGTATAACCTGCTGACATGATTCAAGGGTGCGAAGCACACGATTGATCGATTTGTTTTGTTCTCGCATTTTCGTTCGGTCTAGCGCCGTCAGATAGGTTTGCATTACACAAATACTGTATATTTGCATAAATCATTAGTTTTTTGGTCCTCCGAGCTAGTATGTTACAAAGGATAGAAACACCCGATGGATCGATTCCGATAAGTCTAGCATTTTCATTCGATGCAGCACTATCAGGCTAGTTTCGACGCCTGGATATTGTGAAATTGCATAAAATTAAGGGTCTAGAATCTCGTACACCACTCTGATATGCTACAAAATTTCGCAACACTCGATGGTTCGATTTCGACAAATCTCGCATCTTCGTTAGATTCAGCTCTATCAGACACTAGTCAACACAAATATACTGTATATTCGAATAGAGGAACGCGAGTAAACACTCGGAAATCCAGCTGATAAGTTACAAACTTTCGGAGCGTTGATTCATTCGAATGTTGGTTCAATCGAGATAACTCGTGCACTTTTGTGCGATGCAGCGCTTTCAGACAAGTTTTCACAAATACGTACTGTGGATTCGCATAGTATGAAACTTTTTAACTCGTACAACGTGCCGACATGATTCAAGGGTGCGAAGCACACGATTGATCGATTTGCTTAGTTTTCGCATTTTCGTTCGGTCTAGCGCTGTCAGACAGGTTTGCACACATAAATACTATGTATTTGCATAAAACAAAAGTTTTTTTTACCCTCGTACACCGAGCTAGGATGTTACAAAGGATAGAAACACCCGATGGATCGATTCCGATAAGTCTAGCTTTTTCATTCGATGCAGCACTATCAGGCTAGTTTCGAGGCCTGGATATTTTGAATTTGCATAAAATTAAGGGTCTAGAATCTCGTACACCACTCTGATATGCTACAAAAGTTCGCAACACACGATGGTTCGATTTCGACAAATCTCGCATCTTCGTTAGATTCAGCTCTGTCAGACGCTAGTCAACACAATCATACTGTATATTTGAATAGAGGAAAGCAATTAAACACTCGAAAATCGAGCTGATATGTTACAAATTATCGGAACGCTGTTTCATTCGAACGTTGGTACAATCAAGATAACTCGTGCACTTTTGTTCTCTGCATCGCTTTCACACAAGGTTTCACAAATACGTACTGTGGTTTCGCATAGGATGAAACTTTTTAACTCATATACAACGTGCTGACATGATTCAAGGGTGCGAAGCACACGATTGATCGATTTGCTTAGTTCTCGCATTTTCGTTCGGTCTAGCGCTGTCAGACAGGTTTGCACACATAAGTACTATGTATTTGCATAAAACAAAAGTTTTTTTTACCCTCGTACACCGAGCTAGTATGTTACAAAGGATAGAAACACCCGATGGATCGATTCCGATAAGTCTAGCATTTTCATTCGATGCAGCACTATCAGGCTAGTTTCGACGCCTGGATATTGTGAAATTGCATAAAATTAAGGGTCTAGAATCTCGTACACCACTCTGATATGCTGCAAAATTTCGCAACACTCGATGGTTCGATTTCGACAAATCTCGCATCTTCGTTAGATTCAGCTCTATCAGACACTAGTCAACACAAAGATACTGTATATTCGAATAGAGGAACGCGAGTAAACACTCGGAAATCCAGCTGATAAGTTACAAACTTTCGGAGCGTTGATTCATTCGAATGTTGGTTCAATCGAGATAACTCGTGCACTTTTGTTCTATGCATCGCTTTCAGACAAGTTTTAACAAGTACGTACTGTGGTTTCGCATAGAATGAAACTTTTTAGCTCGTACAACCTGCTGACATGATTCAAGGGTGCGAAGCACACGATTGATCGATTTGCTTAGATCTCACATTTTCGTTCGGTCTAGCGCTGTCAGACAGGTTTGCACACATAAATAATATGTCTTTACATAAAACAAAAGTTTTTTTACCCTCGTACACCGAGCTAGTATGTTACAAAGGATAGAAACACCTGATGGATCGAATTCGATAACTCGAGCATTTTCATTCGATGTAACGCTATCAGGCAAGTTTTGACACAAAGATATTGTGAAATTGCATAAAATAAAGGATTTTGACTATCGTACATCGCTCTGATATGTTACAAAACTTCGCAACACTGGATGGTTAGTTTTCGACAAATCACGCGTTTTTGATCCATTCAGTTCTGTCGGACACTATTCAACACATATTTTAATTGAGTAAATCGATGAAACTTTCGAAAATCGAGCTGATATGTCGTAAACGTTCGGTACGTTTCTTCAATCGATTTATATAACTCGTGCCTATTTGTGCGATGCAGCACTTTCAGACGTTTTAACGAATACGTACTGTGGATTCGCATACTTTGAAACTTTTTAACTCGTACAACGTGCCGACATGATTCAAGGGTGCGAAGCACTCGATTGATCGATTTGCTCAGTTCTCGCATTTTCGTTCGGTCTAGCGCCGTCAGATAGGTTTGCATACACAAATTCTGTATATTTGCATAAATCAAAAGTTTTTTACCCTCGTACACCGAGCTAGTATGTTACAAAGGATAGAAACACCCGATGGATTGATTCCGATAAGTCTAGCATTTTCATTCGATGCAGCACTATCAGGCTAGTTTCGACACCTGGATATTGTGAAATTGCATAAAATTAAGGGTCTAGAATCTCGAACACCACTCTGATATGCTACAAAACTGCGCAACACTCGATGGTTCGATTTCGACAAATCTCGCATGTTCGTTAGATTCAGGTCTGTCAGACACAAGTCAACACAAAACATACTGTATATTTGAATAGAGGAACGCGAGTAAACACTCGGAAATCCAGCTGATAAGTTACAAACTTTCGGAGCGTTGATTCATTCGAATGTTGGTTCAATCGAGATAACTCGTGCACTTTTGTTCTATGCATCGCTTTCAGACAAGTTTTAACAAGTACGTACTGTGGTTTCGCATAGAATGAAACTTTTTAGCTCGTACAACCTGCTGACATGATTCAAGGGTGCGAAGCACACGATTGATCGATTTGCTTAGATCTCACATTTTCGTTCGGTCTAGCGCTGTCAGACAGGTTTGCACACATAAATAATATGTCTTTACATAAAACAAAAGTTTTTTTACCCTCGTACACCGAGCTAGTATGTTACAAAGGATAGAAACACCTGATGGATCGAATTCGATAACTCGAGCATTTTCATTCGATGTAACGCTATCAGGCAAGTTTTGACACAAAGATATTGTGAAATTGCATAAAATAAAGGATTTTGACTATCGTACATCGCTCTGATATGTTACAAAACTTCGCAACACTGGATGGTTAGTTTTCGACAAATCACGCGTTTTTGATCCATTCAGTTCTGTCGGACACTATTCAACACATATTTTAATTGAGTAAATCGATGAAACTTTCGAAAATCGAGCTGATATGTCGTAAACGTTCGGTACGTTTCTTCAATCGATTTATATAACTCGTGCCTATTTGTGCGATGCAGCACTTTCAGACGTTTTAACGAATACGTACTGTGGATTCGCATACTTTGAAACTTTTTAACTCGTACAACGTGCCGACATGATTCAAGGGTGCGAAGCACTCGATTGATCGATTTGCTTAGTTCTCGCATTTTCGTTCGGTCTAGCGCTGTCAGACAGGTTTGCACACATAAATACTATGTATTTTCATAAAACAAAAGTTTTTTTTACCCTCGTACACCGAGCTAGTATGTTACAAAGGATAGAAACACCCGATGGATCGATTCCGATAACTCTAGCATTTTCATTCGATGCACCACTATCACGCTAGTTTCGACGCCTGGATATTGTGAAATTGCATAAAATTAAGGGTCTAGAATCTCGTACACCACTCTGATATGCTACAAAACTTCGCAACACTCGATGGTTCGATTTCGACAAATCTCGCATCTTCGTTAGATTCAGCTCTATCAGACACTAGTCAACACAAAGATACTGTATATTTGAATAGAAGAACGCGAGTAAACACTCGGAAATCCAGCTGATAAGTTACAAACTTTCGGAGCGTTGATTCATTCAAATGTTGGTTCAATCGAGATAACTCGTGCACTTTTGTGCGATGCAGCGCTTTCAGACAAGTTTTCACAAATACGTACTGTGGATTCGCATAGTATGAAACTTTTTAACTCGTACAACGTGTCGACATGATTCAAGGGTGCGAAGCACACGATTGATCGATTTGCTTAGTTCTCTCATATTCGTTCGGTCTAGCGCTGTCAGACAGGTTTGCACACATAAATACTATGTATTTGCATAAAACAAAAGTTTTTTTTACCCTCGTACACCGAGCTAGTATGTTACAAAGGATAGAAACATCCGATGGATCGATTCCGATACGTCTAGCATTTTCATTCGATGCAGGACTATCAGGCTAGTTTCGACGCCTGGATATTGTGAAATTGCAAAAAATTAAGGGTCTGGAATCTCGTACACCACTCTGATATGTTACAAAAGTTCGCAACATTCGATGGTTCGATTTCGACAAATCTCGCATCTTCGTTAGATTCAGCTCTGTCAGACGCTACTCAACACAAACATACTGTATATTTGAATAGAGGAAAGCAATTAAACACTCGAAAATCGAGCTGATATGTTACAAATTATCGGAACGCTGTTTCATTCGAACGTTGGTACAATCAAGATAACTCGTGCACTTTTGTTCTATGCATCGCTTTCACACAAGTTATCACAAATACGTACTGTGGATTCGAATAGGATGAAAATTTTTAACTCATATACAACGTGCTGACATGATTCAAGGGTGAGAAGCACACGATTGATCGATTTGCTTAGTTCTCGCATTTTCGTTCGGTCTAGCGCTGTCAGACAGGTTTGCACACATAAATAATATGTATTTGCATAAAACAAAAGTTTTTTTTTCCCTCGTACACCGAGCTAGTATGTTACAAAGGATAGAAACACCCGATGGATCGATTCCGATAACTCTAGCATTTTCATTCGATGCATCACTATCAGGCTAGTTTCGACGTCTGGATATTAAGAAATTGCATAAAATTAAGGGTCTAGAATCTCGTACACCACTCTGATATGCTACAAAAGTTCGCAACACTTGATGGTTCGATTTCGACAAATCTCGCATCTTCGTTAGATTCAGCTCTATCAGACACTAGTCAACACAAAGATACTGTATATTTGAATAGAGGAACGCGAGTAAACACTCGGAAATCCAGCTGATAAGTTACAAACTTTCGGAGCGTTCATTCATTCGAATGTTGGTTCAATCGAGATAACGCGTGCACGTTTGTTCTATGCATCGCTTTCAGACAAGTTTTAACAAGTACGTACTGTGGTTTCGCATAGAATGAAACTTTTTAACTCGTACAACCTGCTGACATGATTCAAGGGTGCGAAGCACACGATTGATCGATTTGCTTAGATCTCGCATTTTCGTTCGGTCTAGCGCCGTCAGATAGGTTTGCATACACAAATTCTGTATATTTGCATAAATCAAAAGTTTTTTACCATCGTACACCGAGCAAGTATGTTACAAAGCATAGAAACACCTGATGGATCGAATTCGATAACTCTAGCATTTTCATTCGATGCAGCACTATCAGGCTAGTTTCGACGCCTGGATATTGTGAAATTGCATAAAATTAAGGGTCTAGAATCTCGTACACCACTCTGATATGCTACAAAAGTTCGCAACACTCGATGGTTCGATTTCGACAAATCTTGCATCTTCGTTAGATTCAGCTCTGTCGTACACTAGTCAACACAAAGATACTGTATATTCGAATATCCAGCTGATAAGTTACAAACTTTCGGAGCGTTGATTCATTCGAATGTTGGTTCAATCGAGATAACTCGTGCACTTTTGTTCTATGCATCGCTTTCAGACAAGTTTTAACAAGTACGTACTGTGGTTTCGCGTAGAATGAAACTTTTTAACTCGTATAACCTGCTGACATGGTTCAAGGGTGCGAAGCACACGATTGATCGATTTGTTTTGTTCTCGCATTTTCGTTCGGTCTAGCGCCGTCAGATAGGTTTGCATTACACAAATACTGTATATTTGCATAAATCATTAGTTTTTTGGTCCTCCGAGCTAGTATGTTACAAAGGATAGAAACACCCGATGGATCGATTCCGATAAGTCTAGCATTTTCATTCGATGCAGCACTATCAGGCTAGTGTCGACGCCTGGATATTGAGAAATTGCATAAAATTAAGGGTCTAGAATCTCGTACACCACTCTGATATGCTACAAAAGTTCGCAACACTCGATGGTTCGATTTCGACAAATCTTGCATCTTCGTTAGATTCAATTCTATCAGACACTAGTCAACACAAAGATACTGTATATTTGAATAGAAGAACGCGAGTAAAAACTCGGAAATCCAGCTGATAAGTTACAAACTTTCGGAGCGTTGATTCATTCGAATGTTGGTTCAATCGAGATAACTCGTGCACTTTTGTGCGTTGCAGCGCTTTCAGACAAGTTTTAACAAATACGTACTGTGGATTCGCATAGTATGAAACTTTTTAACTCGTACAACGTGCCAACATGACTCAAGGGTGCGAAGCACTCGATTGATCGATTTGTTTTGTTCTCGCATTTTCGTTCGGTCTAGCGCCGTCAGATAGGTTTGCATACACAAATTCTGTATATTTGCATAAATCAAAAGTTTTTTACCCTCGTACACCGAGCTAGTATGTTACAAAGGATAGAAACACCCGATGGATTGCTTCCGATAAGTCTAGCATTTTCATTCGATGCAGCACTATCAGGCTAGTTTCGACGCCTGGATATTGTGAAATTGCATAAAATTAAGGGTCTAGAATCTCATACACCACTCTGATATGCTACAAAATTTCGCAACACTCGATGGTTCGATTTCGACAAATCTCGCATCTTCGTTAGATTCAGCTCTATCAGACACTAGTCAACACAAAGATACTGTATATTAGAATAGAGGAACGCGAGTAAACACTCGGAAATCCAGCTGATAAGTTACAAACTTTCGGAGCGTTGATTCATTCGAATGTTGGTTCAATCGAGATAACTCGTGCACTTATGTGCGATGCAGCGCTTTCAGACAAGTTTTAACAAATACGTACTGTGGATTCGCATAGTATGAAACTTTTTAACTCGTACAACGTGCCAACATGACTCAAGGGTGCGAAGCACTCGATTGATCGATTTGTTTTGTTCTCGCATTTTCGTTCGGTCTAGCGCCGTCAGATAGGTTTGCATACACAAATTCTGTATATATGCATAAATCAAAATTTTGTTACCCTCTTACACGGAGCTAGTATGTTACAAAGGATAGAAACACCTGATGGATCGATTTCGATAACTCTAGCATTTTCATTCGATGCAGGACTATCAGGCTAGTTTCGACGCCAGGATATTGTGAAATTGCATAAAATTAAGGCTCTAGAATCTCGTACACTACTCTGATATGTTACAAAACTTCGCAACACTCGATGGTTCGATTTCGACAAATCTCGCATCTTCGTTAGATTCAGCTCTATCAGACACTAGTCAACACAAAGATACTGTATATTTGAATAGAGGAACGTGAGTAAACACTCGGAAATCCAGCTGATAAGTTACAAACTTTCGGAGCGTTGATTCATTCGAATGTTGGTTCAATCGAGATAACTCGTGCACTTTTGTGCGATGCAGCGCTTTCAGACAAGTTTTCACAAATACGTACTGTGGATTCGCATAGTATGAAACTTTTTAACTCGTACAACGTGCCGACATGATTCAAGGGTGCAAAGCACACGATTGATCGATTTGCTTAGTTTTCGCATTTTCGTTCGGTCTAGCGCTGTCAGACAGGTTTGCACACATAAATACTATGTATTTGCATAAAACAAAAGTTTTTTTTACCCTCGTACACCGAGCTAGTATGTTACAAAGGATAGAAACACCCGATGGATCGATTCCGATAAGTCTAGCTTTTTCATTCGATGCAGCACTTTCAGGCTAGTTTCGACGCCTGGATATTGTGAAATTGAAAAAAATTAAGGGTCTGCAATCTCGTACACCACTCTGATATGTTACAAAAGTTCGCAACACTCGATGGTTCGATTTCGACAAATCTCGCATCTTCGTAAGATTCAGCTCTGTCAGACGCTAGTCAACACAAACATAATGTATATTTGAATAGAGGAAAGCAGTTAAACACTCGAAAATCGAGCTGATATGTTACAAATTATCGGAACGCTGTTTCATTCGAACGTTGGTACAATCAAGATAACTCGTGCACTTTTGTTCTATGCATCGCTTTCACACAAGTTTTCACAAATACGTACTGTGGATTCGAATAGGATGAAAACTTTTAACTCATATACAACGTGCTGACATGATTCAAGGGTGCGAAGCACACGATTGATCGATTTGCTTAGTTCTCGCATTTTCGTTCGGTCTAGCGCTGTCAGACAGGTTTGCACACATAAATACTATGTATTAGCATAAAACAAAAGTTTTTTTTTCCCTCGTACACCGAGCTAGTATGTTACAAAGGATAGAAACACCCGATGGATCGATTCCGATAACTCTAGCATCTTCATTCGATGCATCACTATCAGGCTAGTTTCGACGCCTGGATATTAAGAAATTGCATAAAATTAAGGGTCTAGAATCTCGTACACCACTCTGATATGCTACAAAAGTTCGCAACACTCGATGGTTCGATTTCGACAAATCTCGCATCTTCGTTAGATTCACCTCTATCAGACACTAGTCAACACAAAGATACTGTATATTTGAATAGAGGAACGCGAGTAAACACTCAGAAATCCAGCTGATAAGTTACAAACTTTCGGAGCGTTGATTCATTCGAATGTTGGTTCAATCGAGATAACTCGTGCACTTTTGTGCGATGCAGCGCTTTCAGACAAGTTTTAACAAATACGTACTGTGGATTCGCATAGTATGAAACTTTTTAACTCGTACAACGTGCCAACATGACTCAAGGGTGCGAAGCACTCGATTGATCGATTTGTTTTGTTCTCGCATTTTCGTTCGGTCTAGCGCCGTCAGATAGGTTTGCATACACAAATTCTGTATATATGCATAAATCAAAATTTTGTTACCCTCGTACACGGAGCTAGTATGTTACAAAGGATAGAAACACCTGATGGATCGATTTCGATAACTCTAGCATTTTCATTCGATGCAGGACTATCAGGCTAGTTTCGACGCCTGGATATTGTGAAATTGCATAAAATTAAGGCTCTAGAATCTCGTACACTACTCTGATATGTTACAAAACTTCGCAACACTCGATGGTTCGATTTCGACAAATCTCGCATCTTCGTTAGATTCAGCTCTATCAGACACTAGTCAATACAAAGATACTGTATATTTGAATAGAGGAATGCGAGTAAACACTCGGAAATCCAGCTGATAAGTTACAAACTTTCGGAGCGTTGATTCATTCGAATGTTGGTTCAATCGAGATAACTCGTGCACTTTTGTGCGATGCAGTGCTTTCAGACAAGTTTTAACAAGTACGTACTGTGGTTTCGCATAGTATGAAACTTTTTAACTCGTACAACGTGCCGACATGATTCAAGGGTGCGAAGCACACGATTGATCGATTTGTTTTGTTCTCGCATTTTCGTTCGGTCTAGAGCCGTCAGATAGGTTTGCATACACAAAATCTGTATATTTGCATAAATCAAAAGTTCTTGACGCTCGTACACCGAGCTAGTATGTTACAAAGGATAGAAACACCTGATGGATCGATTTCGATAAATCTAGCATTTTCATTCGATGCAGGACTATCAGGCTAGTTTCGACGCCTGGATATTGTGAAATTGCATAAAATTAAGGCTCTAGAATCTCGTACACCACTCTGATGTGTTACAAAATTTCGCAACACTCGATGGTTCGATTTCGACAAATCTCGCATCTTCGTTAGATTCAGCTCTGTCAGACACTAGTCAACACAAAGATACTGTATATTCGAATAGAGGAACGCGAGTAAACACTCGGAAATCCAGCTGATAAGTTACAAACTTTCGGAGCGTTGATTCATTCGAATGTTCGTTCAATCGAGATAACTCGTGCACTTTTGTTCTATGCATCGCTTTCAGACGAGTTTTAACAAGTACGTACTGTGGTTTCGCATAGATGAAACTTTTTAACTCGTACAAGCTGCTGACATGATTCAAGGGTGCGAAGCACACGATTGATCGATTTGTTTTGTTCTCGCATTTTCGTTCGGTCTAGCGCTGTCAGACAGGTTTGCACACATAAATAATATGTCTTTACATAAAACAAAAGTTTTTTTACCCTCGTACACCGAGCTAGTATGTTACAAAGGATAGAAACACCTGATGGATCGAATTCGATAACTCGAGCATTTTCATTCGATGCAACGCTATCAGGCAAGTTTTGACACAAAGATATTGTGAAATTGCATAAAATAAAGGATTTTGACTATCGTACATCGCTCTCATATGTTACAAAACTTCGCAACACTGGATGGTTAGTTTTCGACAAATCTCGCGTTTTTGATCCATTCAGTTCTGTCGGACACTATTCAACACATAGATACTATATATTTTAATTGAGTAAATCGATGAAACTTTCGAAAATCGAGCTGATATGTCGTAAACGTTCGGTACGTTTCTTCAATCGATTTAGATAACTCGTGCCTATTTGTGCGATGCAGCACTTTCAGACGTTTTAACAAATACGTACTGTGGATTCGCATAGTTTGAAACTTTTTAACTCGTACAACGTGCCGACATGATTCAAGGGTGCGAAGCACTCGATTGATCGATTTGCTTAGTTCTCGCATTTTCGTTCGGTCTAGCGCTGTCAGACAGGTTTGCACACATAAATACTATGTATTTGCATAAAACAAAAGTTTTTTTTACTCTCGTACACCGAGCTAGTATGTTACAAAGGATAGAATCACCCGATGGATCGATTTCGATAACTCTAGCATTTTCATTCGATGCAGGACTGTCAGGCTAGTTTCGACGCCTGGATATTGTGAAATTGCATAAAATTAAGGCTCTAGAATCTCGTACACCACTCTGATATGCTACAAAATTTCGCAACACTCGATGGTTCGATTTCGACAAATCTCGCATCTTCGTTAGATTCAGCTCTGTCAGACACTAGTCAACACAAAGATACTGTATATTCGAATAGAGGAACGCGAGTAAACACTCGGAAATCCAGCTGATAAGTTACAAACTTTCGGAGCGTTGATTCATTCGAATGTTGGTTCAATCGAGGTAACTCGTGCACTTTTGTTCTATGCATCGCTTTCAGACAAGTTTTAACAAGTACGTACTGTGGTTTCGCATAGAATGAAACTTTTTAACTCGTACAACCTGCTGACATGATTCAAGGGTGCGAAGCACACGATTGATCGATTCGTTTTGTTCTCGCATTTTCGTTCGGTCTAGCGCCGTCAGATAGGTTTGCATTAGACAAATACTGTATATTTGTATAAATCAAAAGTTTTTTTTTACCCCCGTACACCGAGCTAGTATGTTACAAAGGATAGAAACACCCGATGGATCGATTCCGATAAGTCTAGCATTTTCATTCGATGCAGGACTATCAGGCTAGTTTCGACGCCTGGATATTGTGAAATTGCATAAAATTAAGGGTCTGGAATCTCGTACACCACTCTGATATGTTACAAAAGTTCGCAACACTCGATGGTTCGATTTCGACAAATCTCGCATCTTCGTTCGATTCAGCTCTGTCAGACGCTAGACAACACAAACATACTGTATATTTGAAAACAGGAAAGCAATTAAACACTCGACAATCGAGCTGATATGTTACAAATTATCGGAACGCTGTTTCATTCGAACGTTGGTACAATCAAGATAACTCGTGCACTTTTGTTCTATGCATCGCTTTCACACAAGTTTTCACAAATACGTACTGTGGATTCGAATAGGATGAAACTTTTTAACTCATATACAACGTGCTGACATGATTCAAGGGTGCGAAGCACACGATTGATCGATTTGCGTAGTGCTCGCATTTTCGTTCGGTCTAGCGCTGTCAGACAGGTTTGCACACATAAATACTATGTATTTGCATAAAACAAAAGTTTTTTTTACCCTCGTACACCGAGCTAGTATGTTACAAAGGATAGAAACACCCGATGGATCGATTCCGATAAGTCTAGCATTTTCATTCGATGCAGCACTATCAGGCTAGTTTCGACGCCTGGATATTGTGAAATTGCATAAAATTAAGGGTCTAGAATCTCGTACACCACTCTGATATGCTACAAAATTTCGCAACACTCGATGGTTCGATTTCGACAAATCTCGCATCTTCGTTAGATTCAGCTCTATCAGACACTAGTCAACACAAAGATACTGTATATTCGAATAGAGGAACGCGAGTAAACACTCGGAAATCCAGCTGATAAGTTACAAACTTTCGGAGCGTTGATTCATTCGAATGTTGGTTCAATCGAGATAACTCGTGCACTTTTGTGCGTTGCAGCGCTTTCAGACAAGTTTTAACAAATACGTACTGTGGATTCGCATAGTATGAAACTTTTTAACTCGTACAACGTGCCAACATGACTCAAGGGTGCGAAGCACTCGATGGATCGATTTGTTTTGTTCTCGCATTTTCGTTCGGTCTAGCGCCGTCAGATAGGTTTGCATACACAAATTCTGTATATTTGCATAAATCAAAAGTTTTTTACCCTCGTACACCGAGCTAGTATGTTACAAAGGATAGAAACACCCGATGGATTGATTCCGATAAGTCTAGCATTTTCATTCGATGCAGCACTATCAGGCTAGTTTCGACGCCTGGATATTGTGAAATTCCATAAAATTAAGGGTCTAGAATCTCGTACACCACTCTGATATGTTACAAAAGTTCGCAACACTCGATGGTTCGATTTCGACAAATCTCGCATGTTCGTTAGATTCAGCTCTGTCAGACACAAGTCAACACAAACATACTGTATATTCGAATAGAGGAACGCGAGTAAACACTCGGAAATCCAGCTGATAAGTTACAAACTTTCGGAGCGTTGATTCATTCGAATGTTGGTTCAATCGAGATAACTCGTGCACTTTTGTTCTATGCATCGCTTTCAGACAAGTTTTAACAAGTACGTACTGTGGTTTCGCATAGAATGAAACTTTTTAGCTCGTACAACCTGCTGACATGATTCAAGGGTGCGAAGCACACGATTGATCGATTTGCTTAGATCTCACATTTTCGTTCGGTCTAGCGCTGTCAGACAGGTTTGCACACATAAATAATATGTCTTTACATAAAACAAAAGTTTTTTTACCCTCGTACACCGAGCTAGTATGTTACAAAGGATAGAAACACCTGATGGATCGAATTCGATAACTCGAGCATTTTCATTCGATGTAACGCTATCAGGCAAGTTTTGACACAAAGATATTGTGAAATTGCATAAAATAAAGGATTTTGACTATCGTACATCGCTCTGATATGTTACAAAACTTCGCAACACTGGATGGTTAGTTTTCGACAAATCACGCGTTTTTGATCCATTCAGTTCTGTCGGACACTATTCAACACATATTTTAATTGAGTAAATCGATGAAACTTTCGAAAATCGAGCTGATATGTCGTAAACGTTCGGTACGTTTCTTCAATCGATTTATATAACTCGTGCCTATTTGTGCGATGCAGCACTTTCAGACGTTTTAACGAATACGTACTGTGGATTCGCATACTTTGAAACTTTTTAACTCGTACAACGTGCCGACATGATTCAAGGGTGCGAAGCACTCGATTGATCGATTTGCTCAGTTCTCGCATTTTCGTTCGGTCTAGCGCCGTCAGATAGGTTTGCATACACAAATTCTGTATATTTGCATAAATCAAAAGTTTTTTACCCTCGTACACCGAGCTAGTATGTTACAAAGGATAGAAACACCCGATGGATTGATTCCGATAAGTCTAGCATTTTCATTCGATGCAGCACTATCAGGCTAGTTTCGACACCTGGATATTGTGAAATTGCATAAAATTAAGGGTCTAGAATCTCGAACACCACTCTGATATGCTACAAAACTGCGCAACACTCGATGGTTCGATTTCGACAAATCTCGCATGTTCGTTAGATTCAGGTCTGTCAGACACAAGTCAACACAAAACATACTGTATATTTGAATAGAGGAACGCGAGTAAACACTCGGAAATCCAGCTGATAAGTTACAAACTTTCGGAGCGTTGATTCATTCGAATGTTGGTTCAATCGAGATAACTCGTGCACTTTTGTTCTATGCATCGCTTTCAGACAAGTTTTAACAAGTACGTACTGTGGTTTCGCATAGAATGAAACTTTTTAGCTCGTACAACCTGCTGACATGATTCAAGGGTGCGAAGCACACGATTGATCGATTTGCTTAGATCTCACATTTTCGTTCGGTCTAGCGCTGTCAGACAGGTTTGCACACATAAATAATATGTCTTTACATAAAACAAAAGTTTTTTTACCCTCGTACACCGAGCTAGTATGTTACAAAGGATAGAAACACCTGATGGATCGAATTCGATAACTCGAGCATTTTCATTCGATGTAACGCTATCAGGCAAGTTTTGACACAAAGATATTGTGAAATTGCATAAAATAAAGGATTTTGACTATCGTACATCGCTCTGATATGTTACAAAACTTCGCAACACTGGATGGTTAGTTTTCGACAAATCACGCGTTTTTGATCCATTCAGTTCTGTCGGACACTATTCAACACATATTTTAATTGAGTAAATCGATGAAACTTTCGAAAATCGAGCTGATATGTCGTAAACGTTCGGTACGTTTCTTCAATCGATTTATATAACTCGTGCCTATTTGTGCGATGCAGCACTTTCAGACGTTTTAACGAATACGTACTGTGGATTCGCATACTTTGAAACTTTTTAACTCGTACAACGTGCCGACATGATTCAAGGGTGCGAAGCACTCGATTGATCGATTTGCTTAGTTCTCGCATTTTCGTTCGGTCTAGCGCTGTCAGACAGGTTTGCACACATAAATACTATGTATTTTCATAAAACAAAAGTTTTTTTTACCCTCGTACACCGAGCTAGTATGTTACAAAGGATAGAAACACCCGATGGATCGATTCCGATAACTCTAGCATTTTCATTCGATGCACCACTATCACGCTAGTTTCGACGCCTGGATATTGTGAAATTGCATAAAATTAAGGGTCTAGAATCTCGTACACCACTCTGATATGCTACAAAACTTCGCAACACTCGATGGTTCGATTTCGACAAATCTCGCATCTTCGTTAGATTCAGCTCTATCAGACACTAGTCAACACAAAGATACTGTATATTTGAATAGAAGAACGCGAGTAAACACTCGGAAATCCAGCTGATAAGTTACAAACTTTCGGAGCGTTGATTCATTCAAATGTTGGTTCAATCGAGATAACTCGTGCACTTTTGTGCGATGCAGCGCTTTCAGACAAGTTTTCACAAATACGTACTGTGGATTCGCATAGTATGAAACTTTTTAACTCGTACAACGTGTCGACATGATTCAAGGGTGCGAAGCACACGATTGATCGATTTGCTTAGTTCTCTCATATTCGTTCGGTCTAGCGCTGTCAGACAGGTTTGCACACATAAATACTATGTATTTGCATAAAACAAAAGTTTTTTTTACCCTCGTACACCGAGCTAGTATGTTACAAAGGATAGAAACATCCGATGGATCGATTCCGATACGTCTAGCATTTTCATTCGATGCAGGACTATCAGGCTAGTTTCGACGCCTGGATATTGTGAAATTGCAAAAAATTAAGGGTCTGGAATCTCGTACACCACTCTGATATGTTACAAAAGTTCGCAACATTCGATGGTTCGATTTCGACAAATCTCGCATCTTCGTTAGATTCAGCTCTGTCAGACGCTACTCAACACAAACATACTGTATATTTGAATAGAGGAAAGCAATTAAACACTCGAAAATCGAGCTGATATGTTACAAATTATCGGAACGCTGTTTCATTCGAACGTTGGTACAATCAAGATAACTCGTGCACTTTTGTTCTATGCATCGCTTTCACACAAGTTATCACAAATACGTACTGTGGATTCGAATAGGATGAAAATTTTTAACTCATATACAACGTGCTGACATGATTCAAGGGTGAGAAGCACACGATTGATCGATTTGCTTAGTTCTCGCATTTTCGTTCGGTCTAGCGCTGTCAGACAGGTTTGCACACATAAATAATATGTATTTGCATAAAACAAAAGTTTTTTTTTCCCTCGTACACCGAGCTAGTATGTTACAAAGGATAGAAACACCCGATGGATCGATTCCGATAACTCTAGCATTTTCATTCGATGCATCACTATCAGGCTAGTTTCGACGTCTGGATATTAAGAAATTGCATAAAATTAAGGGTCTAGAATCTCGTACACCACTCTGATATGCTACAAAAGTTCGCAACACTTGATGGTTCGATTTCGACAAATCTCGCATCTTCGTTAGATTCAGCTCTATCAGACACTAGTCAACACAAAGATACTGTATATTTGAATAGAGGAACGCGAGTAAACACTCGGAAATCCAGCTGATAAGTTACAAACTTTCGGAGCGTTCATTCATTCGAATGTTGGTTCAATCGAGATAACGCGTGCACGTTTGTTCTATGCATCGCTTTCAGACAAGTTTTAACAAGTACGTACTGTGGTTGCGCATAGAATGAAACTTTTTAACTCGTACAACCTGCTGACATGATTCAAGGGTGCGAAGCACACGATTGATCGATTTGCTTAGATCTCGCATTTTCGTTCGGTCTAGCGCCGTCAGATAGGTTTGCATACACAAATTCTGTATATTTGCATAAATCAAAAGTTTTTTACCATCGTACACCGAGCAAGTATGTTACAAAGCATAGAAACACCTGATGGATCGAATTCGATAACTCTAGCATTTTCATTCGATGCAGCACTATCAGGCTAGTTTCGACGCCTGGATATTGTGAAATTGCATAAAATTAAGGGTCTAGAATCTCGTACACCACTCTGATATGCTACAAAAGTTCGCAACACTCGATGGTTCGATTTCGACAAATCTTGCATCTTCGTTAGATTCAGCTCTGTCGTACACTAGTCAACACAAAGATACTGTATATTCGAATATCCAGCTGATAAGTTACAAACTTTCGGAGCGTTGATTCATTCGAATGTTGGTTCAATCGAGATAACTCGTGCACTTTTGTTCTATGCATCGCTTTCAGACAAGTTTTAACAAGTACGTACTGTGGTTTCGCGTAGAATGAAACTTTTTAACTCGTATAACCTGCTGACATGGTTCAAGGGTGCGAAGCACACGATTGATCGATTTGTTTTGTTCTCGCATTTTCGTTCGGTCTAGCGCCGTCAGATAGGTATGCATTACACAAATACTGTATATTTGCATAAATCATTAGTTTTTTGGTCCTCCGAGCTAGTATGTTACAAAGGATAGAAACACCCGATGGATCGATTCCGATAAGTCTAGCATTTTCATTCGATGCAGCACTATCAGGCTAGTGTCGACGCCTGGATATTGAGAAATTGCATAAAATTAAGGGTCTAGAATCTCGTACACCACTCTGATATGCTACAAAAGTTCGCAACACTCGATGGTTCGATTTCGACAAATCTTGCATCTTCGTTAGATTCAATTCTATCAGACACTAGTCAACACAAAGATACTGTATATTTGAATAGAAGAACGCGAGTAAAAACTCGGAAATCCAGCTGATAAGTTACAAACTTTCGGAGCGTTGATTCATTCGAATGTTGGTTCAATCGAGATAACTCGTGCACTTTTGTGCGTTGCAGCGCTTTCAGACAAGTTTTAACAAATACGTACTGTGGATTCGCATAGTATGAAACTTTTTAACTCGTACAACGTGCCAACATGACTCAAGGGTGCGAAGCACTCGATTGATCGATTTGTTTTGTTCTCGCATTTTCGTTCGGTCTAGCGCCGTCAGATAGGTTTGCATACACAAATTCTGTATATTTGCATAAATCAAAAGTTTTTTACCCTCGTACACCGAGCTAGTATGTTACAAAGGATAGAAACACCCGATGGATTGCTTCCGATAAGTCTAGCATTTTCATTCGATGCAGCACTATCAGGCTAGTTTCGACGCCTGGATATTGTGAAATTGCATAAAATTAAGGGTCTAGAATCTCATACACCACTCTGATATGCTACAAAATTTCGCAACACTCGATGGTTCGATTTCGACAAATCTCGCATCTTCGTTAGATTCAGCTCTATCAGACACTAGTCAACACAAAGATACTGTATATTAGAATAGAGGAACGCGAGTAAACACTCGGAAATCCAGCTGATAAGTTACAAACTTTCGGAGCGTTGATTCATTCGAATGTTGGTTCAATCGAGATAACTCGTGCACTTTTGTGCGATGCAGCGCTTTCAGACAAGTTTTAACAAATACGTACTGTGGATTCGCATAGTATGAAACTTTTTAACTCGTACAACGTGCCAACATGACTCAAGGGTGCGAAGCACTCGATTGATCGATTTGTTTTGTTCTCGCATTTTCGTTCGGTCTAGCGCCATCAGATAGGTTTGCATACACAAATTCTGTATATATGCATAAATCAAAATTTTGTTACCCTCTTACACCGAGCTAGTATGTTACAAAGGATAGAAACACCCGATGGATCGATTCCGATAACTCTAGCATCTTCATTCGATGCATCACTATCAGGCTAGTTTCGACGCCTGGATATTAAGAAATTGCATAAAATTAAGGGTCTAGAATCTCGTACACCACTCTGATATGCTACAAAAGTTCGCAACACTCGATGGTTCGATTTCGACAAATCTCGCATCTTCGTTAGATTCACCTCTATCAGACACTAGTCAACACAAAGATACTGTATATTTGAATAGAGGAACGCGAGTAAACACTCAGAAATCCAGCTGATAAGTTACAAACTTTCGGAGCGTTGATTCATTCGAATGTTGGTTCAATCGAGATAACTCGTGCACTTTTGTGCGATGCAGCGCTTTCAGACAAGTTTTAACAAATACGTACTGTGGATTCGCATAGTATGAAACTTTTTAACTCGTACAACGTGCCAACATGACTCAAGGGTGCGAAGCACTCGATTGATCGATTTGTTTTGTTCTCGCATTTTCGTTCGGTCTAGCGCCGTCAGATAGGTTTGCATACACAAATTCTGTATATATGCATAAATCAAAATTTTGTTACCCTCGTACACGGAGCTAGTATGGTACAAAGGATAGAAACACCTGATGGATCGATTTCGATAACTCTAGCATTTTCATTCGATGCAGGACTATCAGGCTAGTTTCGACGCCTGGATATTGTGAAATTGCATAAAATTAAGGCTCTAGAATCTCGTACACTACTCTGATATGTTACAAAACTTCGCAACACTCGATGGTTCGATTTCGACAAATCTCGCATCTTCGTTAGATTCAGCTCTATCAGACACTAGTCAATACAAAGATACTGTATATTTGAATAGAGGAATGCGAGTAACCACTCGGAAATCCAGCTGATAAGTTACAAACTTTCGGAGCGTTGATTCATTCGAATGTTGGTTCAATCGAGATAACTCGTGCACTTTTGTGCGATGCAGTGCTTTCAGACAAGTTTTAACAAGTACGTACTGTGGTTTCGCATAGTATGAAACTTTTTAACTCGTACAACGTGCCGACATGATTCAAGGGTGCGAAGCACACGATTGATCGATTTGCTTAGTTCTCGCATTTTCGTTCGGTCTAGCGCTGTCAGACAGGTTTGCATACATAAATACTATGTATTTGCATAAAACAAAAGTTTTTTTTACCCTCGTACACCGAGCTAGTATGTTACAAAGGATAGAAACACCCGATGGATCGATTCCGATAAGTCTAGCTTTTTCATTCGATGCAGCACTATCAGGCTAGTTTCGACGCCTGGATATTGTGAAATTGCATAAAATTATGGGTCTAGAATCTCGTACACCACTCTGATATACTACAAAAGTTCGCAACACTCGATGGTTCGATTTCGACAAATCTCGAATCTTCGTTAGATTCAGCTCTATCAGACACTAGTCAACACAAAGATACTGTATATTTGAATAGAGGAACGCGAGTAAACACTCGAAAATCCAGCTGATAAGTTACAAACTTTCGGAGCGTTGATTCATTCGAATGTTGGTTCAATCGAGATAACTCGTGCACTTTTGTGCGATGCAGCGCTTTCAGACAAGTTTTAACAAATACGTACTGTGGATTCGCATAGTATGAAACTTTTTAACTCGTACAACGTGCCAACATGACTCAAGGGTGCGAAGCACTCGATTGATCGATTTGTTTTGTTCTCGCATTTTCGTTCGGTCTAGCGCCGTCAGATAGGTTTGCATACACAAAATCTGTATATTTGCATAAATCAAAAGTTCTTGACGCTCGTACACCGAGCTAGTATGTTACAAAGGATAGAAACACCTGATGGATCGATTTCGATAAATCTAGCATTTTCATTCGATGCAGGACTATCAGGCTAGTTTCGACGCCTGGATATTGTGAAATTGCATAAAATTAAGGGTCTGGAATCTCGTACACCACTCTGATGTGTTACAAAATTTCGCAACACTCGATGGTTCGATTTCGACAAATCTCGCATCTTCGTTAGATTCAGCTCTGTCAGACACTAGTCAACACAAAGATACTGTATATTCGAATAGAGGAACGCGAGTAAACACTCGGAAATCCAGCTGATAAGTTACAAACTTTCGGAGCGTTGATTCATTCGAATGTTGGTTCAATCGAGGTAACTCGTGCACTTTTGTTCTATGCATCGCTTTCAGACAAGTTTTAACAAGTACGTACTGTGGTTTCGCATAGAATGAAACTTTTTAACTCGTACAACCTGCTGACATGATTCAAGGGTGCGAAGCACACGATTGATCGATTCGTTTTGTTCTCGCATTTTCGTTCGGTCTAGCGCCGTCAGATAGGTTTGCATTAGACAAATACTGTATATTTGTATAAATCAAAAGTTTTTTTTTACCCCCGTACACCGAGCTAGTATGTTACAAAGGATAGAAACACCCGATGGATCGATTCCGATAAGTCTAGCATTTTCATTCGATGCAGGACTATCAGGCTAGTTTCGACGCCTGGATATTGTGAAATTGCATAAAATTAAGGGTCTGGAATCTCGTACACCACTCTGATATGTTACAAAAGTTCGCAACACTCGATGGTTCGATTTCGACAAATCTCGCATCTTCGTTCGATTCAGCTCTGTCAGACGCTAGACAACACAAACATACTGTATATTTGAAAACAGGAAAGCAATTAAACACTCGACAATCGAGCTGATATGTTACAAATTATCGGAACGCTGTTTCATTCGAACGTTGGTACAATCAAGATAACTCGTGCACTTTTGTTCTATGCATCGCTTTCACACAAGTTTTCACAAATACGTACTGTGGATTCGAATAGGATGAAACTTTTTAACTCATATACAACGTGCTGACATGATTCAAGGGTGCGAAGCACACGATTGATCGATTTGCGTAGTGCTCGCATTTTCGTTCGGTCTAGCGCTGTCAGACAGGTTTGCACACATAAATACTATGTATTTGCATAAAACAAAAGTTTTTTTTACCCTCCTACACCGAGCTAGTATGTTACAAAGGATAGAAACACCCGATGGATCGATTCCGATACCTCTAGCATTTTCATTCGGTGCAGGACTATCAGGCTAGTTTCGACGCCTGGATATTGTGAAATTGCATAAAATTAAGGCTCTAGAATCTCGTACAACACTCTGATATGTTACAAAAGTTCGCAACACTCGATGGTTCGATTTCGACAAATCTCGCATCTTCGTTAGATTCAGCTCTGTCAGACGCTAGTCAACACAAAACATA
Source organism: Ephialtes manifestator (assembly GCA_963970395.1). Classification (NCBI taxonomy): domain Eukaryota; kingdom Metazoa; phylum Arthropoda; class Insecta; order Hymenoptera; family Ichneumonidae; genus Ephialtes; species Ephialtes manifestator. The sequence continues at coordinate 18,077,456 of OZ019969.1, forward strand.
CTGTATATTTGAATAGAGGGAAGCAATTAAACACTCCAAAATCGAGCTGATATGTTACAAATTATCGGAACGCTGTTTCATTCGAACGTTGGTACAATCAAGATAACTCGTGCACTTTTGTTCTATGCATCGCTTTCACACAAGTTTTCACAAATACGTACTGTGGATTCGAATAGGATGAAACTTTTTAACTCATATACAACGTGCTGACATGATTCAAGGGTGCGAAGCACACGATTGATCGATTTGCGTAGTGCTCGCATTTTCGTTCGGTCTAGCGCTGTCAGACAGGTTTGCACACATAAATACTATGTATTTGCATAAAACAAAAGTTTTTTTTACCCTCCTACACCGAGCTAGTATGTTACAAAGGATAGAAACACCTGATGGATCGATTTCGATAAATCTAGCATTTTCATTCGATGCAGGACTATCAGGCTAGTTTCGACGCCTGGATATTGTGAAATTGTATAAAATTAAGGGTCTAGAATCCCGTACACCACTCTGGTATGTTACAAAAGTTCGCAACACTCGATGGTTCGATTTCGACAAATCTCGCATCTTCGTTAGATTCAGCTCTGTCAGACACTAGTCAACACAAAGATTCTGTATATTCGAATAGAGGCACCCGAGTAAACACTCGCAAATCCAGCTGATAAGTTACAAACTTTCGGAGCGTTGATTCATTCGAATGTTGGTTCAATCGAGATAAATCGTGCACTTTTGTGCGATGCAGCGCTTTCAGACAAGTTTCAACAAATACGTACTGTGGATTCGCATAGTATGAAACTTTTTAACTCGTACAACGAGCCAACATGACTCAAGGGTGCGAAGCACTCGATTGATCGATTTGTTTTGTTCTCGCATTTTCGTTCGGTCTAGCGCCGTCAGATAGGTTTGCATACACAAATTCTGTATATTTGCATAAATCAAAAGTTTTTTACCCTCGTACACCGAGCTAGTATGTTACAAAGGATAGAAACACCCGATGGATCGATTTCGATAACTCTAGCATTTTCATTCGACGCAGGACTATCAGGCTAGTTTCGACGCCTGGATATTGTAAAATTGCATAAAATTAAGGCTCTAGAATCTCGTACACCACTCTGATATGTTACAAAATTTCGCAACATTCGATGGTTCGATTTCGACAAATCTCGCATCTTCGTTACATTCAGCTCTGTCAGACACTAGTCAAAACAAAGATACTGTATCTTCGAATAGAGGAACGCGAGTAAACACTCGGAAATCCAGCTGATAAGTTACAAACTTTCGGAGCGTTGATTCATTCGAATGTTGGTTCAATCGAGATAACTCGTGCACTTTTGTTCTATGCATCGCTTTCAGACAAGTTTTAACAAGTACGTACTGTGGTTTCGCATAGAATGAAACTTTTTAACTCGTACAACCTGCTGACATGATTCAAGGGTGCGAAGCACACGATTGATCGATTTGTTTTGTTCTCGCATTTTCGTTCGGTCTAGCGCCGTCAGATAGGTTTGCATTACACAAATACTGTATATTTGCATAAATCAAAAGTTTTTTTTTACCCCCGTACACCGTCGTAGTATGTTACAAAGGATAGAAACACCCAATGGATCGATTCCGATAAGTCTAGCATTTTCATTCGATGCAGCACTATCAGGCTAGTTTCGACGCCTGGATATTGTGAAATTGCATAAAATTAAGGCAATAGAATCTCGTACACCACTCTGATATGTTACAAAATTTCGCAACACTCGATGGTTCGATTTCGACAAATCTCGCATCTTCGTTAGATTCAGCTCTGTCAGACACTAGTCAACACAAAGATACTGTATCTTCGAATAGAGGAACGCGAGTAAACACTCGGAAATCCAGCTGATAAGTTACAAACTTTCGGAGCGTTGATTCATTCGAATGTTGGTTCAATCGAGATAACTCGTGCACTTTTGTTCTATGCATCGCTTTCAGACGAGTTTTAACAAGTACGTACTGTGGTTTCGCATAGATGAAACTTTTTAACTCGTACAAGCTGCTGACATGATTCAAGGGTGCGAAGCACACGATTGATCGATTTGTTTTGTTCTCGCATTTTCGTTCGGTCTAGCGCCGTCAGATAGGTTTGCATTACACAAATACTGTATATTTGCATAAATCAAAAGTTTTTTGGTCCTCGTACACCGAGCTAGTATGTTACAAAGGATAGAAACACCCGATGGATCGATTTCGATAACTCTAGCATTTTCATTCGATGCAGGACTATCAGGCTAGTTTCGACGCCTGGATATTGTGGAATTGTATAAAATTAAGGGTCTAGAATCCCGTACACCTCGCTGGTATGTTACAAAAGTTCGCAACACTCGATGGTTCGATTTCGACAAATCTCGCATCTTCGTTAGATTCAGCTCTGTCAGACACTAGTCAACACAAAGATACTGTATATTCAAATAGAGGAACGCGAGTAAACACTCGGAAATCCAGCTGATAAGTTACAAACTTTCGGAGCGTTGATTCATTCGAATGTTGGTTCAATCGAGATAACTCGTGCACTTTTGTTCTATGCATCGCTTTCAGACAAGTTTTAACAAGTACGTACTGTGGTTTCGCATAGAATGAAACGTTTTAAATCGTACAATCTGCTGACATGATTCAAGGGAGCGAAGCACACGATTGATCGATTTGCTTAGATCTCGCATTTTCGTTCGGTCTAGCGCTGTCAGACAGATTTGCACACATAAATAATATGTCTTTAGATAAAAGAAAAGTTCTTTTAGCCTCCTACACCGAGCTAGTATGTTACAAAGGATAGAAACACCCGATGGATCGATTCCGATAAGTCTAGCATTTTCATTCGATGCAGGACTATCAGGCTAGTTTCGACGCCTGGATATTGTGAAATTGCATAAAATTAAGGGTCTGGAATCTCGTACACCACTCTGATATGTTACAAAAGTTCGCAACACTCGATGGTTCGATTTCGACAAATCTCGCATCTTCGTTCGATTCAGCTCTGTCAGACGCTAGTCAACACAAACATACTGTATATTTGAAAAGAGGAAAGCAATTAAACACTCGAAAATCGAGCTGATATGTTACAAATTATCGGAACGCTGTTTCATTCGAACGTTGGTACAATCAAGATAACTCGTGCACTTTTGTTCTATGCATCGCTTTCACACAAGTTTTCAGAAATACGTACTGTGGATTCGAATAGGATGAAACTTTTTAACTCAAATACAACGTGCTGACAGGATTCAAGGGTGCGAAGCACACGATTGATCGATTTGCGTAGTTCTCGCATTTTCGTTCGGTCTAGCGTTGTCAGACAGGTTTGCACACATAAATACTATGTATTTGCATAAAACAAAAGTTTTTTTTACCCTCGTACACCGAGGTAGTATGTTACAAAGGATAGAAACACCCGATGGATCGATTCCGATAAGTCTAGCATTTTCATTCGATGCAGCACTATCAGGCTAGTTTCGACGCCTGGATATTGTGAAATTGCATAAAATTAAGGCTCTAGAATCTCGTACACCACTCTGATATGTTACAAAATTTCGCAACACTCGATGGTTCGATTTCGACAAATCTCGCATCTTCGTTAGATTCAGCTCTGTCAGACACTAGTCAACACAAAGATACTGTATCTTCGAATAGAGGAACGCGAGTAAACACTCGGAAATCCAGCTGATAAGTTACAAAGTTTCGGAGCGTTGATTCATTCGAATGTTGGTTCAATCGAGATAACTCGTGCACTTTTGTTCTATGCATCGCTTTCAGACAAGTTTTAACAAGTACGTACTGTGGTTTCGCATAGAATGAAACGTTTTAACTCGTACAATCTGCTGACATGATTCAAGGGTGCGAAGCACACGATTGATCGATTTGCTTAGATCTCGCATTTTCGTTCGGTCTAGCGCTGTCAGACAGGTTTGCACACATAAATAATATGCCTTTACATAAAACAAAAGTTTTTTTACCCTCGTACACCGAGCTAGTATGTTACAAAGGATAGAAACACCTGATGGATCGAATTCGATAACTCGAGCATTTTCATTCGATGCAACGCTATCAGGCAAGTTTTGACACAAAGATATTGTGAAATTGCATAAAATAAAGGATTTTGACTATCGTACATCGCTCTGATATGTTACAAAACTTCGCAACACTGGATGGTTAGTTTTCGACAAATCTCGCGTTTTTGATCCATTCAGTTCTGTCGGACACTATTCAACACATAGATACTTTATATTTTAATTGAGTAAATCGATGAAACTTTCGAAAATCGAGCTGATATGTCGTAAACGTTCGGTGCGTTTCTTCAATCGATTTATATAACTCGTGCCTATTTGTGCGATGCAGCACTTTCAGACGTTTTAACAAATACGTACTGTGGATTCGCATACTTTGAAACTTTTTAACTCGTACAACGTGCCGACATGATTCAAGGGTGCGACGCACTCGATTGATCGATTTGCTTAGTTCTCGCATTTTCGTTCGGTCTAGCGCTGTCAGACAGGTTTGCACACATAAATACTATGTATTTGCATAAAACAAAAGTTTTTTTTACCCTCCTACACCGAGCTAGTATGTTACAAAGGATAGAAACACCCGATGGATCGATTCCGATACCTCTAGCATTTTCATTCGATGCAGGACTATCAGGCTAGTTTCGACGCCTGGATATTGTGAAATTGCATAAAATTAAGGGTCTAGAATCTCGTACAACACTCTGATATGTTACAAAAGTTCGCAACACTCGATGGTTCGATTTCGACAAATCTCGCATCTTCGTTAGATTCAGCTCTGTCAGACGCTAGTCAACACAAACATACTGTATATTTGAATAGAGGGAAGCAATTAAACACTCGAAAATCGAGCTGATATGTTACAAATTATCGGAACGCTGTTTCATTCGAACGTTGGTACAATCAAGATAACTCGTGCACTTTTGTTCTATGCATCGCTTTCACACAAGTTTTCACAAATACGTACTGTGGATACGAATAGGATGAAACTTTTTAACTCATATACAACGTGCTGACATGATTCAAGGGTGCGAAGCACACGATTGATCGATTTGCTTAGTTCTCGCATTTTCGTTCGGTCTAGCGCTGTCAGACAGGTTTGCACACATAAGTACTATGCATTTGCATAAAACAAAAGTTTTTTTTACCCTCGTACACCGAGCTAGTATGTTACAAAGGATAGAAACACCCGATGGATCGATTCCGATAAGTCTAGCATTTTCATTCGATGCAGCACTATCAGGCTAGTTTCGACGCCTGGATATTGTGAAATTGCATAAAATTAAGGCTCTAGAATCTCGTACACCACTCTGATATGCTACAAAATTTCGCAACACTCGATGGTTCGATTTCGACAAATCTCGCATCTTCGTTAGATTCAGCTCTGTCAGACACTAGTCAACACAAAGATACTGTATATTCGAATAGAGGAACGCGAGTAAACACTCGGAAATCCAGCTGATAAGTTACAAACTTTCGGAGCGTTGATTCATTCGAATGTTGGTTCAATCGAGGTAACTCGTGCACTTTTGTTCTATGCATCGCTTTCAGACAAGTTTTAACAAGTACGTACTGTGGTTTCGCATAGAATGAAACTTTTTAACTCGTACAACCTGCTGACATGATTCAAGGGTGCGAAGCACACGATTGATCGATTCGTTTTGTTCTCGCATTTTCGTTCGGTCTAGCGCCGTCAGATAGGTTTGCATTAGACAAATACTGTATATTTGTATAAATCAAAAGTTTTTTTTTACCCCCGTACACCGAGCTAGTATGTTACAAAGGATAGAAACACCCGATGGATTGATTCCGATAAGTCTAGCATTTTCATTCGATGCAGCACTATCAGGCTAGTTTCGACGCCTGGATATTGTGAAATTCCATAAAATTAAGGGTCTAGAATCTCGTACACCACTCTGATATGTTACAAAAGTTCGCAACACTCGATGGTTCGATTTCGACAAATCTCGCATGTTCGTTAGATTCAGCTCTGTCAGACACAAGTCAACACAAACATACTGTATATTCGAATAGAGGAACGCGAGTGAACACTCGGAAATCCAGCTGATAAGTTACAAACTTTCGGAGCGTTGATTCATTCGAATGTTGGTTCAATCGAGATAACTCGTGCACTTTTGTTCTATGCATCGCTTTCAGACAAGTTTTAACAAGTACGTACTGTGGTTTCGCATAGAATGAAACTTTTTAGCTCGTACAACCTGCTGACATGATTCAAGGGTGCGAAGCACACGATTGATCGATTTGCTTAGATCTCACATTTTCGTTCGGTCTAGCGCTGTCAGACAGGTTTGCACACATAAATAATATGTCTTTACATAAAACAAAAGTTTTTTTACCCTCGTACACCGAGCTAGTATGTTACAAAGGATAGAAACACCTGATGGATCGAATTCGATAACTCGAGCATTTTCATTCGATGTAACGCTATCAGGCAAGTTTTGACACAAAGATATTGTGAAATTGCATAAAATAAAGGATTTTGACTATCGTACATCGCTCTGATATGTTACAAAACTTCGCAACACTGGATGGTTAGTTTTCGACAAATCACGCGTTTTTGATCCATTCAGTTCTGTCGGACACTATTCAACACATATTTTAATTGAGTAAATCGATGAAACTTTCGAAAATCGAGCTGATATGTCGTAAACGTTCGGTACGTTTCTTCAATCGATTTATATAACTCGTGCCTATTTGTGCGATGCAGCACTTTCAGACGTTTTAACGAATACGTACTGTGGATTCGCATACTTTGAAACTTTTTAACTCGTACAACGTGCCGACATGATTCAAGGGTGCGAAGCACTCGATTGATCGATTTGCTCAGTTCTCGCATTTTCGTTCGGTCTAGCGCTGTCAGACAGGTTTGCACACATAAATACTATGTATTTTCATAAAACAAAAGTTTTTTTTACCCTCGTACACCGAGCTAGTATGTTACAAAGGATAGAAACACCCGATGGATCGATTCCGATAACTCTAGCATTTTCATTCGATGCACCAATATCACGCTAGTTTCGACGCCTGGATATTGTGAAATTGCATAAAATTAAGGGTCTAGAATCTCGTACACCACTCTGATATGCTACAAAACTTCGCAACACTCGATGGTTCGTTTTCGACAAATCTCGCATCTTCGTTAGATTCAGCTCTATCAGACACTAGTCAACACAAAGATACTGTATATTTGAATAGAAGAACGCGAGTAAACACTCGGAAATCCAGCTGATAAGTTACAAACTTTCGGAGCGTTGATTCATTCGAATGTTGGTTCAATCGAGATAACTCGTGCACTTTTGTTCTATGCATCGCTTTCAGACAAGTTTTAACAAGTACGTACTGTGGTTTCGCATAGAATGAAACTTTTTAGCTCGTACAACCTGCTGACATGATTCAAGGGTGCGAAGCACACGATTGATCGATTTGCTTAGATCTCACATTTTCGTTCGGTCTAGCGCTGTCAGACAGGTTTGCACACATAAATAATATGTCTTTACATAAAACAAAAGTTTTTTTACCCTCGTACACCGAGCTAGTATGTTACAAAGGATAGAAACACCTGATGGATCGAATTCGATAACTCGAGCATTTTCATTCGATGTAACGCTATCAGGCAAGTTTTGACACAAAGATATTGTGAAATTGCATAAAATAAAGGATTTTGACTATCGTACATCGCTCTGATATGTTACAAAACTTCGCAACACTGGATGGTTAGTTTTCGACAAATCACGCGTTTTTGATCCATTCAGTTCTGTCGGACACTATTCAACACATATTTTAATTGAGTAAATCGATGAAACTTTCGAAAATCGAGCTGATATGTCGTAAACGTTCGGTACGTTTCTTCAATCGATTTATATAACTCGTGCCTATTTGTGCGATGCAGCACTTTCAGACGTTTTAACGAATACGTACTGTGGATTCGCATACTTTGAAACTTTTTAACTCGTACAACGTGCCGACATGATTCAAGGGTGCGAAGCACTCGATTGATCGATTTGCTCAGTTCTCGTATTTTCGTTCGGTCTAGCGCTGTCAGACAGGTTTGCACACATAAATACTATGTATTTTCATAAAACAAAAGTTTTTTTTACCCTCGTACACCGAGCTAGTATGTTACAAAGGATAGAAACACCCGATGGATCGATTCCGATAACTCTAGCATTTTCATTCGATGCACCACTATCACGCTAGTTTCGACGCCTGGATATTGTGAAATTGCATAAAATTAAGGGTCTAGAATCTCGTACACCACTCTGATATGCTACAAAACTTCGCAACACTCGATGGTTCGATTTCGACAAATCTCGCATCTTCGTTAGATTCAGCTCTATCAGACACTAGTCAACACAAAGATACTGTATATTTGAATAGAAGAACGCGAGTAAACACTCGGAAATCCAGCTGATAAGTTACAAACTTTCGGAGCGTTGATTCATTCGAATGTTGGTTCAATCGAGATAACTCGTGCACTTTTGTTCTATGCACCGCTTTCAGACAAGTTTGAACAAGTACGTACTGTGGTTTCGCATAGAATGAAACGTTTTAACTCCTACAACGTGCCGACATGATTCAAGGGTGCGAAGCACTCGATTGATCGATTTGCTTAGTTCTCGCATTTTCGTTCGGTCTAGCGCTGTCAGACAGGTTTGCACACATAAATACTATCTATTTGCATAAAACAAAAGTTTTATTTACTCTCGTACACCGAGCTAGTATGTTACAAAGGATAGAAACACCCGATGGATCGATTTCGATAACTCTAGCATTTTCATTCGATGCAGGACTATCAGGCTAGTTTCGACGCCTAGATATTGTGAAATTGCATAAAATTAAGGGTCTAGAATCTCGTACACCACTCTGATATGTTACAAAATTTCGCAACACTCGATGGTTCGATTTCGACAAATCTCGCATCTTCGTTAGATTCAGTTCTATCAGACACTAGTCAACACAAAGATACTGTATATTTGAATAGAAGAACGCGAGTAAACACTCGGAAATCCAGCTGATAAGTTACAAACTTTCGGAGCGTTGATTCATTCGAATGATGGTTCAATCGAGATAACTCGTGCACTTTTGTGCGATGCAGCGCTTTCAGACAAGTTTTAACAAATACGTACTGTGGATTCGCATAGTATGAAACTTTTTAACTCGTACAACGTGCCAACATGACTCAAGGGTGCGAAGCACTCGATTGATCGATTTGTTTTGTTCTCGCATTTTCGTTCGGTCTAGCGCCGTCAGATAGGTTTGCATACACAAATTCTGTATATTTGCATAAATCAAAAGTTTTTTACCCTCGTACACCGAGCTAGTATGTTACAAAGGATAGAAACACCCGATGGATTGATTCCGATAAGTCTAGCATTTTCATTCGATGCAGCACTATCAGGCTAGTTTCGACGCCTGGATATTGTGAAATTGCATAAAATTAAGGGTCTAGAATCTCGTACACCACTCTGATATGCTGCAAAACTGCGCAACACTCGATTGTTCGATTTCGACAAATCTCGCATCTTCGTTAGATTCAGCTCTATCAGACACTAGTCAACACAAAGATACTGTATATTTGAATAGAGGAACGCGAGTAAACACTCGGAAATCCAGCTGATAAGTTACAAACTTTCGGAGCGTTGATTCATTCGAATGTTGGTTCAATCGAGATAACTCGTGCACTTTTGTGCGATGCAGCGCTTTCAGACAAATTTTCACAAATACGTACTGTGGATTCGCATAGTATGAAACTTTTTAACTCGTACAACGTGCCGACATGATTCAAGGGTGCGAAGCACACGATTGATCGATTTGTTTTGTTCTCGCATTTTCGTTCGGTCTAGCGCCGTCAGATAGGTTTGCATACACAAATTCTGTATATTTGCATAAATCAAAAGATTTTTACCCTCGTACACCGAGCTAGGATGTTACAAAGGATAGAAACACCCGATGGATCGATTCCGATAAGTCTAGCTTTTTCATTCGATGCAGCACTATCAGGCTAGTTTCGAGGCCTGGATATTTTGAAATTGCATAAAATTAAGGGTCTAGAATCTCGTACACCACTCTGATATGTTACAAAAGTTCGCAACACTCGATGGTTCGATTTCGACAAATCTCGCATGTTCGTTAGATTCAGCTCTGTCAGACACAAGTCAACACAAAACATACTGTATATTTGAATAGAGGAACGCGAGTAAACACTCGGAAATCCAGCTGATAAGTTACAAACTTTCGGAGCGTTGATTCATTCGAATGTTGGTTCAATCGAGATAACTCGTGCACTTTTGTTCTATGCATCGCTTTCAGACAAGTTTTAACAAGTACGTACTGTGGTTTCGCATAGAATGAAACTTTTTAGCTCGTACAATCTGCTGACATGATTCAAGGGTGCGAAGCACACGATTGATCGATTTGCTTAGATCTCACATTTTCGTTCGGTCTAGCGCTGTCAGACAGGTTTGCACACATAAATAATATGTCTTTACATAAAACAAAAGTTTTTTTACCCTCGTACACCGAGCTAGTATGTTACAAAGGATAGAAACACCTGATGGATCGAATTCGATAACTCGAGCATTTTCATTCGATGTAACGCTATCAGGCAAGTTTTGACACAAAGATATTGTGAAATTGCATAAAATAAAGGATTTTGACTATCGTACATCGCTCTGATATGTTACAAAACTTCGCAACACTGGATGGTTAGTTTTCGACAAATCACGCGTTTTTGATCCATTCAGTTCTGTCGGACACTATTCAACACATATTTTAATTGAGTAAATCGATGAAACTTTCGAAAATCGAGCTGATATGTCGTAAACGTTCGGTACGTTTCTTCAATCGATTTATATAACTCGTGCCTATTTGTGCGATGCAGCACTTTCAGACGTTTTAACGAATACGTACTGTGGATTCGCATACTTTGAAACTTTTTAACTCGTACAACGTGCCGACATGATTCAAGGGTGCGAAGCACTAGATTGATCGATTTGCTTAGTTCTCGCATTTTCGTTCGGTCTAGCGCTGTCAGACAGGTTTGCACACATAAATACTATGTATTTTCATAAAACAAAAGTTTTTTTTACCCTCGTACACCGAGCTAGTATGTTACAAAGGATAGAAACACCCGATGGATCGATTCCGATAACTCTAGCATTTTCATTCGATGCACCACTATCACGCTAGTTTCGACGACTGGATATTGTGAAATTGCATAAAATTAAGGGTCTAGAATCTCGTACACCACTCTGATATGCTACAAAACTTCGCAACACTCGATGGTTCGATTTCGACAAATCTCGCATCTTCGTTAGATTCAGCTCTATCAGACACTAGTCAACACAAAGATACTGTATATTTGAATAGAAGAACGCGAGTAAACACTCGGAAATCCAGCTGATAAGTTACAAACTTTCGGAGCGTTGATTCATTCAAATGTTGGTTCAATCGAGATAATTCGTGCACTTTTGTGCGATGCAGCGCTTTCAGACAAGTTTTCACAAATACGTACTGTGGATTCGCATAGTATGAAACTTTTTAACTCGTACAACGTGTCGACATGATTCAAGGGTGCGAAGCACACGATTGATCGATTTGCTTAGTTCTCTCATATTCGTTCGGTCTAGCGCTGTCAGACAGGTTTGCACACATAAATACTATGTATTTGCATAAAACAAAAGTTTTTTTTACCCTCGTACACCGAGCTAGTATGTTACAAAGGATAGAAACATCCGATGGATCGATTCCGATACGTCTAGCATTTTCATTCGATGCAGGACTATCAGGCTAGTTTCGACGCCTGGATATTGTGAAATTGCAAAAAATTAAGGGTCTGGAATCTCGTACACCACTCTGATATGTTACAAAAGTTCGCAACATTCGATGGTTCGATTTCGACAAATCTCGCATCTTCGTTAGATTCAGCTCTGTCAGACGCTATTCAACACAAACATACTGTATATTTGAATAGAGGAAAGCAATTAAACACTCGAAAATCGAGCTGATATGTTACAAATTATCGGAACGCTGTTTCATTCGAACGTTGGTACAATCAAGATAACTCGTGCACTTTTGTTCTATGCATCGCTTTCACACAAGTTATCACAAATACGTACTGTGGATTCGAATAGGATGAAAATTTTTAACTCATATACAACGTGCTGACATGATTCAAGGGTGAGAAGCACACGATTGATCGATTTGCTTAGTTCTCGCATTTTCGTTCGGTCTAGCGCTGTCAGACAGGTTTGCACACATAAATAATATGTATTTGCATAAAACAAAAGTTTTTTTTTCCCTCGTACACCGAGCTAGTATGTTACAAAGGATAGAAACACCCGATGGATCGATTCCGATAACTCTAGCATTTTCATTCGATGCATCACTATCAGGCTAGTTTCGACGTCTGGATATTAAGAAATTGCATAAAATTAAGGGTCTAGAATCTCGTACACCACTCTGATATGCTACAAAAGTTCGCAACACTTGATGGTTCGATTTCGACAAATCTCGCATCTTCGTTAGATTCAGCTCTATCAGACACTAGTCAACACAAAGATACTGTATATTTGAATAGAGGAACGCGAGTAAACACTCGGAAATCCAGCTGATAAGTTACAAACTTTCGGAGCGTTCATTCATTCGAATGTTGGTTCAATCGAGATAACGCGTGCACGTTTGTTCTATGCATCGCTTTCAGACAAGTTTTAACAAGTACGTACTGTGGTTTCGCATAGAATGAAACTTTTTAACTCGTACAACCTGCTGACATGATTCAAGGGTGCGAAGCACACGATTGATCGATTTGCTTAGATCTCGCATTTTCGTTCGGTCTAGCGCCGTCAGATAGGTTTGCATACACAAATTCTGTATATTTGCATAAATCAAAAGTTTTTTACCATCGTACACCGAGCAAGTATGTTACAAAGCATAGAAACACCTGATGGATCGAATTCGATAACTCTAGCATTTTCATTCGATGCAGCACTATCAGGCTAGTTTCGACGCCTGGATATTGTGAAATTGCATAAAATTAAGGGTCTAGAATCTCGTACACCACTCTGATATGCTACAAAAGTTCGCAACACTCGATGGTTCGATTTCGACAAATCTTGCATCTTCGTTAGATTCAGCTCTGTCGTACACTAGTCAACACAAAGATACTGTATATTCGAATATCCAGCTGATAAGTTACAAACTTTCGGAGCGTTGATTCATTCGAATGTTGGTTCAATCGAGATAACTCGTGCACTTTTGTTCTATGCATCGCTTTCAGACAAGTTTTAACAAGTACGTACTGTGGTTTCGCGTAGAATGAAACTTTTTAACTCGTATAACCTGCTGACATGGTTCAAGGGTGCGAAGCACACGATTGATCGATTTGTTTTGTTCTCGCATTTTCGTTCGGTCTAGCGCCGTCAGATAGGTTTGCATTACACAAATACTGTATATTTGCATAAATCATTAGTTTTTTGGTCCTCCGAGCTAGTATGTTACAAAGGATAGAAACACCCGATGGATCGATTCCGATAAGTCTAGCATTTTCATTCGATGCAGCACTATCAGGCTAGTGTCGACGCCTGGATATTGAGAAATTGCATAAAATTAAGGGTCTAGAATCTCGTACACCACTCTGATATGCTACAAAAGTTCGCAACACTCGATGGTTCGATTTCGACAAATCTTGCATCTTCGTTAGATTCAATTCTATCAGACACTAGTCAACACAAAGATACTGTATATTTGAATAGAAGAACGCGAGTAAAAAGTCGGAAATCCAGCTGATAAGTTACAAACTTTCGGAGCGTTGATTCATTCGAATGTTGGTTCAATCGAGATAACTCGTGCACTTTTGTGCGTTGCAGCGCTTTCAGACAAGTTTTAACAAATACGTACTGTGGATTCGCATAGTATGAAACTTTTTAACTCGTACAACGTGCCAACATGACTCAAGGGTGCGAAGCACTCGATTGATCGATTTGTTTTGTTCTCGCATTTTCGTTCGGTCTAGCGCCGTCAGATAGGTTTGCATACACAAATTCTGTATATTTGCATAAATCAAAAGTTTTTTACCCTCGTACACCGAGCTAGTATGTTACAAAGGATAGAAACACCCGATGGATTGATTCCGATAAGTCTAGCATTTTCATTCGATGCAGCACTATCAGGCTAGTTTCGACGCCTGGATATTGTGAAATTGCATAAAATTAAGGGTCTAGAATCTCATACACCACTCTGATATGCTACAAAATTTCGCAACACTCGATGGTTCGATTTCGACAAATCTCGCATCTTCGTTAGATTCAGCTCTATCAGACACTAGTCAACACAAAGATACTGTATATTTGAATAGAAGAACGCGAGTAAAAAGTCGGAAATCCAGCTGATAAGTTACAAACTTTCGGAGCGTTGATTCATTCGAATGTTGGTTCAATCGAGATAACTCGTGCACTTTTGTGCGTTGCAGCGCTTTCAGACAAGTTTTAACAAATACGTACTGTGGATTCGCATAGTATGAAACTTTTTAACTCGTACAACGTGCCAACATGACTCAAGGGTGCGAAGCACTCGATTGATCGATTTGTTTTGTTCTCGCATTTTCGTTCGGTCTAGCGCCGTCAGATAGGTTTGCATACACAAATTCTGTATATTTGCATAAATCAAAAGTTTTTTACCCTCGTACACCGAGCTAGTATGTTACAAAGGATAGAAACACCCGATGGATTGATTCCGATAAGTCTAGCATTTTCATTCGATGCAGCACTATCAGGCTAGTTTCGACGCCTGGATATTGTGAAATTGCATAAAATTAAGGGTCTAGAATCTCATACACCACTCTGATATGCTACAAAATTTCGCAACACTCGATGGTTCGATTTCGACAAATCTCGCATCTTCGTTAGATTCAGCTCTATCAGACACTAGTCAACACAAAGATACTGTATATTATAATAGAGGAACGCGAGTAAACACTCGGAAATCCAGCTGATAAGTTACAAACTTTCGGAGCGTTGATTCATTCGAATGTTGGTTCAATCGAGATAACTCGTGCACTTTTGTGCGATGCAGCGCTTTCAGACAAGTTTTAACAAATACGTACTGTGGTTTCGCATAGTATGAAACTTTTTAACTCGTACAACGTGCCGACATGATTCAAGGGTGCAAAGCACACGATTGATCGATTTGCTTAGTTTTCGCATTTTCGTTCGGTCTAGCGCTGTCAGACAGGTTTGCACACATAAATACTATGTATTTGCATAAAACAAAAGTTTTTTTTACCCTCGTACACCGAGCTAGTATGTTACAAAGGATAGAAACACCCGATGGATCGATTCCGATAAGTCTAGCTTTTTCATTCGATGCAGCACTATCAGGCTAGTTTCGACGCCTGGATATTGTGAAATTGCATAAAATTAAGGGTATAGAATCTCATACACCACTCTGATATGCTACAAAAGTTCGCAACCCTCGATGGTTCGATTTCGACAAATCTCGCATCTTCGTTAGATTCAGCTCTATCAGACACTAGTCAACACAAAGATACTGTATATTTGAATAGAGGAACGCGAGTAAACACTCGGAAATCCAGCTGATAAGTTACAAACTTTCGGAGCGTTGATTCATTCGAATGTTGGTTCAATCGAGATAACTCGTGCACTTTTGTGCGATGCAGCGCTTTCAGACAAGTTTTAACAAGTACGTACTGTGGTTTCGCATAGTATGAAACTTTTTAACTCGTACAACGTGCCGACATGATTCAAGGGTGCGAAGCACACGATTGATCGATTTGCTTAGTTCTCGCATTTTCGTTCGGTCTAGCGCTGTCAGACAGGTTTGCACACATAAATACTATGTATTTTCATAAAACAAAAGTTTTTTTTACCCTCGTACACCGAGCTAGTATGTTACAAAGGATAGAATCACCCGATGGATCGATTCCGATAAGTCTAGCATTTTCATTCGATGCAGCACTATCAGGCTAGTTTCGACGCCTGGATATTGTGAAATTGCATAAAATTAAGGCTCTAGAATCTCGTACACCACTCTGATATGTTACAAAATTTCGCAACACTCGATGGTTCGATTTCGACAAATCTCGCATCTTCGTTAGATTCAGCTCTGTCAGACACTAGTCAACACAAAGATACTGTATATTTGAATAGAGGAACGCGAGTAAACACTCGGAAATCCAGTTGATAAGTTACAAACTTTCGGAGCGTTGATTCATTCGAATGTTGGTTCAATCGAGATAACTCGTGCACTTTTGTTCTATGCATCGCTTTCAGACAAGTTTTAACAAGTACGTACTGTGGTTTCGCATAGAATGAAACTTTTTAACTCGTACAACCTGCTGACATGATTCAAGGGTGCGAAGCACTCGATTGATCGATTTGCTTAGTTCTCGCATTTTCGTTCGGTCTAGCGCTGTCAGACAGGTTTGCACACATAAATACTATGTATTTGCATAAAACAAAAGTTTTTTTTTACTCTCGTACACCGAGCTAGTATGTTACAAAGGATAGAAACACCCGATGGATCGATTCCGATAACTCTAGTATTTTCATTCGATGCAGGACTATCAGGCTAGTTTCGACGCCTGGATATTGTGAAATTGCAAAAAATTAAGGGTCTGCAATCTCGTACACCACTCTGATATGTTACAAAAGTTCGCAACACTCGATGGTTCGATTTCGACAAATCTCGCATCTTCGTAAGATTCAGCTCTATCAGACACTAGTCAACACAAAGATACTGTATATTTGAATAGAGGAACGCGAGTAAACACTCGGAAATCCAGCTGATAAGTTACAAACTTTCGGAGCGTTGATTCATTCGAATGTTGGTTCAATCGAGATAACTCGTGCACTTTTGTGCGATGCAGCGCTTTCAGACAAGTTTTAACAAGTACGTACTGTGGTTTCGCATAGTATGAAACTTTTTAACTCGTACAACGTGCCGACATGATTCAAGGGTGCGAAGCACACGATTGATCGATTTGCTTAGTTCTCGCATTTTCGTTCGGTCTAGCGCTGTCAGACAGGTTTGCACACATAAATACTATGTATTTTCATAAAACAAAAGTTTTTTTTACCCTCGTACACCGAGCTAGTATGTTACAAAGGATAGAATCACCCGATGGATCGATTCCGATAAGTCTAGCATTTTCATTCGATGCAGCACTATCAGGCTAGTTTCGACGCCTGGATATTGTGAAATTGCATAAAATTAAGGCTCTAGAATCTCGTACACCACCCTGATATGTTACAAAATTTCGCAACACTCGATGGTTCGATTTCGACAAATCTCGCATCTTCGTTAGATTCAGCTCTGTCAGACACTAGTCAACACAAAGATACTGTATATTTGAATAGAGGAACGCGAGTAAACACTCGGAAATCCAGTTGATAAGTTACAAACTTTCGGAGCGTTGATTCATTCGAATGTTGGTTCAATCGAGATAACTCGTGCACTTTTGTTCTATGCATCGCTTTCAGACAAGTTTTAACAAGTACGTACTGTGGTTTCGCATAGAATGAAACTTTTTAACTCGTACAACCTGCTGACATGATTCAAGGGTGCGAAGCACTCGATTGATCGATTTGCTTAGTTCTCGCATTTTCGTTCGGTCTAGCGCTGTCAGACAGGTTTGCACACATAAATACTATGTATTTGCATAAAACAAAAGTTTTTTTTTACTCTCGTACACCGAGCTAGTATGTTACAAAGGATAGAAACACCCGATGGATCGATTCCGATAACTCTAGTATTTTCATTCGATGCAGGACTATCAGGCTAGTTTCGACGCCTGGATATTGTGAAATTGCAAAAAATTAAGGGTCTGCAATCTCGTACACCACTCTGATATGTTACAAAAGTTCGCAACACTCGATGGTTCGATTTCGACAAATCTCGCATCTTCGTAAGATTCAGCTCTGTCAGACGCTAGTCAACACAAACATAATGTATATTTGAATAGAGGAAAGCAGTTAAACACTCGAAAATCGAGCTGATATGTTACAAATTATCGGAACGCTGTTTCATTCGAACGTTGGTACAATCAAGATAACTCGTGCACTTTTGTTCTATGCATCGCTTTCACACAAGTTTTCACAAATACGTACTGTGGATTCGAATAGGATGAAAACTTTTAACTCATTTACAACGTGCTGACATGATTCAAGGGTGCGAAGCACACGATTGATCGATTTGCTTAGTTCTCGCATTTTCGTTCGGTCTAGCGCTGTCAGACAGGTTTGCACACATAAATACTATGTATTTGCATAAAACAAAAGTTTTTTTTCCCTCGTACACCGAGCTAGTATGTTACAAAGGATAGAAACACCCGATGGATCGATTCCGATAACTCTAGCATCTTCATTCGATGCATCACTATCAGGCTAGTTTCGACGCCTGGATATTAAGAAATTGCATAAAATTAAGGGTCTAGAATCTCGTACACCACTCTGATATGCTACAAAAGTTCGCAACACTCGATGGTTCGATTTCGACAAATCTCGCATCTTCGTTAGATTCAGCTCTATCAGACACTAGTCAACACAAAGATACTGTATATTTGAATAGAGGAACGCGAGTAAACACTCAGAAATCCAGCTGATAAGTTACAAACTTTCGGAGCGTTGATTCATTCGAATGTTGGTTCAATCGAGATAACTCGTGCACTTTTGTGCGATGCAGCGCTTTCAGACAAGTTTTAACAAATACGTACTGTGGATTCGCATAGTATGAAACTTTTTAACTCGTACAACGTGCCAACATGACTCAAGGGTGCGAAGCACTCGATTGATCGATTTGTTTTGTTCTCGCATTTTCGTTCGGTGTAGCGCCGTCAGATAGGTTTGCATACACAAATTCTGTATATATGCATAAATCAAAATTTTGTTACCCTCGTACACGGAGCTAGTATGTTACAAAGGATAGAAACACCTGATGGATCGATTTCGATAACTCTAGCATTTTCATTCGATGCAGGACTATCAGGCTAGTTTCGACGCCTGGATATTGTGAAATTGCATAAAATTAAGGCTCTAGAATCTCGTACACTACTCTGATATGTTACAAAACTTCGCAACACTCGATGGTTCGATTTCGACAAATCTCGCATCTTCGTTAGATTCAGCTCTATCAGACACTAGTCAATACAAAGATACTGTATATTTGAATAGAGGAATGCGAGTAAACACTCGGAAATCCAGCTGATTAGTTACAAACTTTCGGAGCGTTGATTCATTCGAATGTTGGTTCAATCGAGATAACTCGTGCACTTTTGTGCGATGCAGTGCTTTCAGACAAGTTTTAACAAGTACGTACTGTGGTTTCGCATAGTATGAAACTTTTTAACTCGTACAACGTGCCGACATGATTCAAGGGTGCGAAGCACACGATTGATCGATTTGCTTAGTTCTCGCATTTTCGTTCGGTCTAGCGCTGTCAGACAGGTTTGCATACATAAATACTATGTATTTGCATAAAACAAAAGTTTTTTTTACCCTCGTACACCGAGCTAGTATGTTACAAAGGATAGAAACACCCGATGGATCGATTCCGATAAGTCTAGCATTTTCATTCGATGCAGCACTATCAGGCTAGTTTCGACGCCTGGATATTGTGAAATTGCATCAAATTAAGGCTCTAGAATCTCGTACACCACTCTGATATGTTACAACATTTCGCAACACTCGATGGTTCGATTTCGACAAATCTCGCATCTTCGTTAGATTCAGCTCTGTCAGACACTAGTCAACACAAACATACTGTATATTTGAATAGAGGAACGCGAGTAAACACTCGGAAATCCAGCTGATAAGTTACAAACTTTCGGAGCGTTGATTCATTCGAATGTTGGTTCAATCGAGATAACTCGTGCACTTTTGTTCTATGCATCGCTTTCAGACAAGTTTTAACAAGTACGTACTGTGGTTTCGCATAGAATGAAACTTTTTAACTCGTACAACCTGCTGACATGATTCAAGGGTGCGAAGCACTCGATTGATCGATTTGCTTAGTTCTCGCATTTTCGTTCGGTCTAGCGCTGTCAGACAGGTTTGCACACATAAATACTATGTATTTGCATAAAACAAAAGTTTTTTTTTACTCTCGTACACCGAGCTAGTATGTTACAAAGGATAGAAACACCCGATGGATCGATTCCGATAACTCTAGTATTTTCATTCGATGCAGGACTATCAGGCTAGTTTCGACGCCTGGATATTGTGAAATTGCAAAAAATTAAGGGTCTGGAATCTCGTACACCACTCTGATATGTTACAAAAGTTCGCAACACTCGATGGTTCGATTTCGACAAATCTCGCATCTTCGTAAGATTCAGCTCTGTCAGACGCTAGTCAACACAAACATAATGTATATTTGAATAGAGGAAAGCAGTTAAACACTCGAAAATCGAGCTGATATGTTCCAAATTATCGGAACGCTGTTTCATTCGAACGTTGGTACAATCAAGATAACTCGTGCACTTTTGTTCTATGCATCGCTTTCACACAAGTTTTCACAAATACGTACTGTGGATTCGAATAGGATGAAAATTTTTAACTCATATACAACGTGCTGACATGATTCAAGGGTGCGAAGCACACGATTGATCGATTTGCTTAGTTCTCGCATTTTCGTTCGGTCTAGCGCTGTCAGACAGGTTTGCACACATAAATACTATGTATTTGCATAAAACAAAAGTTTTTTTTTCCCTCGTACACCGAGCTAGTATGTTACAAAGTATAGAAACACCCGATGGATCGATTCCGATAACTCTAGCATCTTCATTCGATGCATCACTATCAGGCTAGTTTCGACGCCTGGATATTAAGAAAATGCATAAAATTAAGGGTCTAGAATCTCGTACACCACTCTGATATGCTACAAAAGTTCGCAACACTCGATGGTTCGATTTCGACAAATCTCGCATCTTCGTTAGATTCAGCTCTATCAGACACTAGTCAACACAAAGATACTGTATATTTGAATAGAGGAACGCGAGTAAACACTCAGAAATCCAGCTGATAAGTTACAAACTTTCGGAGCGTTGATTCATTCGAATGTTGGTTCAATCGAGATAACTCGTGCACTTTTGTGCGATGCAGCGCTTTCAGACAAGTTTTAACAAATACGTACTGTGGATTCGCATAGTATGAAACTTTTTAACTCGTACAACGTGCCAACATGACTCAAGGGTGCGAAGCACTCGATTGATCGATTTGTTTTGTTCTCGCATTTTCGTTCGGTGTAGCGCCGTCAGATAGGTTTGCATACACAAATTCTGTATATATGCATAAATCAAAATTTTGTTACCCTCGTACACGGAGCTAGTATGTTACAAAGGATAGAAACACCTGATGGATCGATTTCGATAACTCTAGCATTTTCATTCGATGCAGGACTATCAGGCTAGTTTCGACGCCTGGATATTGTGAAATTGCATAAAATTAAGGCTCTAGAATCTCGTACACTACTCTGATATGTTACAAAACTTCGCAACACTCGATGGTTCGATTTCGACAAATCTCGCATCTTCGTTAGATTCAGCTCTATCAGACACTAGTCAATACAAAGATACTGTATATTTGAATAGAGGAATGCGAGTAAACACTCGGAAATCCAGCTGATAAGTTACAAACTTTCGGAGCGTTGATTCATTCGAATGTTGGTTCAATCGAGATAACTCGTGCACTTTTGTGCGATGCAGTGCTTTCAGACAAGTTTTAACAAGTACGTACTGTGGTTTCGCATAGTATGAAACTTTTTAACTCGTACAACGTGCCGACATGATTCAAGGGTGCGAAGCACACGATTGATCGATTTGCTTAGTTCTCGCATTTTCGTTCGGTCTAGCGCTGTCAGACAGGTTTGCATACATAAATACTATGTATTTGCATAAAACAAAAGTTTTTTTTACCCTCGTACACCGAGCTAGTATGTTACAAAGGATAGAAACACCCGATGGATCGATTCCGATAAGTCTAGCATTTTCATTCGATGCAGCACTATCAGGCTAGTTTCGACGCCTGGATATTGTGAAATTGCATAAAATTAAGGCTCTAGAATCTCGTACACCACGCTGATATGTTACAACATTTCGCAACACTCGATGGTTCGATTTCGACAAATCTCGCATCTTCGTTAGATTCAGCTCTGTCAGACACTAGTCAACACAAACATACTGTATATTTGAATAGAGGAACGCGAGTAAACACTCGGAAATCCAGCTGATAAGTTACAAACTTTCGGAGCGTTGATTCATTCGAATGTTGGTTCAATCGAGATAACTCGTGCACTTTTGTTCTATGCATCGCTTTCAGACAAGTTTTAACAAGTACGTACTGTGGTTTCGCATAGAATGAAACTTTTTAACTCGTACAACCTGCTGACATGATTCAAGGGTGCGAAGCACTCGATTGATCGATTTGCTTAGTTCTCGCATTTTCGTTCGGTCTAGCGCTGTCAGACAGGTTTGCACACATAAATACTATGTATTTGCATAAAACAAAAGTTTTTTTTTACTCTCGTACACCGAGCTAGTATGTTACAAAGGATAGAAACACCCGATGGATCGATTCCGATAACTCTAGTATTTTCATTCGATGCAGGACTATCAGGCTAGTTTCGACGCCTGGATATTGTGAAATTGCAAAAAATTAAGGGTCTGGAATCTCGTACACCACTCTGATATGTTACAAAAGTTCGCAACACTCGATGGTTCGATTTCGACAAATCTCGCATCTTCGTAAGATTCAGCTCTGTCAGACGCTAGTCAACACAAACATAATGTATATTTGAATAGAGGAAAGCAGTTAAACACTCGAAAATCGAGCTGATATGTTCCAAATTATCGGAACGCTGTTTCATTCGAACGTTGGTACAATCAAGATAACTCGTGCACTTTTGTTCTATGCATCGCTTTCACAAAAGTTTTCACAAATACGTACTGTGGATTCGAATAGGATGAAAATTTTTAACTCATATACAACGTGCTGACATGATTCAAGGGTGCGAAGCACACGATTGATCGATTTGCTTAGTTCTCGCATTTTCGTTCGGTCTAGCGCTGTCAGACAGGTTTGCACACATAAATACTATGTATTTGCATAAAACAAAAGTTTTTTTTTCCCTCGTACACCGAGCTAGTATGTTACAAAGTATAGAAACACCCGATGGATCGATTCCGATAACTCTAGCATCTTCATTCGATGCATCACTATCAGGCTAGTTTCGACGCCTGGATATTAAGAAAATGCATAAAATTAAGGGTCTAGAATCTCGTACACCACTCTGATATGCTACAAAAGTTCGCAACACTCGATGGTTCGATTTCGACAAATCTCGCATCTTCGTTAGATTCAGTTCTATCAGACACTAGTCAACACAAAGATACTGTATATTTAAATAGAAGAACGCGAGTAAACACTCGGAAATCCAGCTGATAAGTTACAAACTTTCGGAGCGTTGATTCATTCGAATGTTGGTTCAATCGAGATAACTCGTGCACTTTTGTGCGATGCCGCGCTTTCAGACAAGTTTTAACAAATACGTACTGTGGATTCGCATAGTATGAAACTTTTTAACTCGTACAACGTGCCAACATGACTCAAGGGTGCGAAGCACTCGATTGATCGATTTGTTTTGTTCTCGCATTTTCGTTCGGTCTAGCGCCGTCAGATAGGTTTGCATACACAAATTCTGTATATTTGCATAAATCAAAAGTTTTTTACCCTCGTACACCGAGCTAGTATGTTACAAAGGATAAAAACACCTGATGGATCGATTTCGATAACTCTAGCATTTTCATTCGATGCAGGACTATCAGGTAAGTTTCGACGCCTGGATATTGTGAAATTGCATAAAATTAAGGCTCTAGAATCTCGTACACTACTCTGATATGTTACAAAACTGCGCAACACTCGATGGTTCGATTTCGACAAATCTCGCTTCTTCGTTAGATTCAGATCTATCAGACACTAGTCAACACAAAGATACTGTATATTTGAATAGAGGAACGCGAGTAAACACTCGGAAATCCAGCTGATAAGTTACAAACTTTCGGAGCGATGATTCATTCGAATGTTGGTTCAATCGAGATAACTCGTGCACTTTTGTGCGATGCAGCGCTTTCAGACAAGTTTTCACAAATACGTACTGTGGATTCGCATAGTATGAAACTTTTTAACTCGTACAACGTGCCGACATGATTCAAGGGTGCGAAGCACACGATTGATCGATTTGCTTAGTTTTCGCATTTTCGTTCGGTCTAGCGCTGTCAGACAGGTTTGCACACATAAATACTATGTATTTGCATAAAACAAAAGTTTTTTTTACCCTCGTACACCGAGCTAGTATGTTACAAAGGATAGAAACACCCGATCGATCGATTCCGATAAGTCTAGCTTTTTCATTCGATGCAGCACTATCAGGCTAGTTTCGACGCCTGGATATTGTGAAATTGCATAAAATTATGGGTCTAGAATCTCGTACACCACTCTGATATACTACAAAAGTTCGCAACACTCGATGGTTCGATTTCGACAAATCTCGAATCTTCGTTAGATTCAGCTCTATCAGACACTAGTCAACACAAAGATACTGTATATTTGAATAGAGGAACGCGAGTAAACACTCGAAAATCCAGCTGATAAGTTACAAACTTTCGGAGCGTTGATTCATTCGAATGTTGGTTCAATCGAGATAACTCGTGCACTTTTGTGCGATGCAGCGCTTTCAGACAAGTTTTAACAAGTACGTACTGTGGTTTCGCATAGTATGAAACTTTTTAACTCGTACAACGTGCCGACATGATTCAAGGGTGCGAAGCACACGATTGATCGATTTGCTTAGTTCTCGCATTTTCGTTCGGTCTAGCGCTGTCAGACAGGTTTGCACACATAAATACTATGTATTTTCATAAAACAAAAGTTTTTTTTACCCTCGTACACCGAGCTAGTATGTTACAAAGGATAGAATCACCCGATGGATCGATTCCGATAAGTCTAGCATTTTCATTCGATGCAGCACTATCAGGCTAGTTTCGACGCCTGGATATTGTGAAATTGCATAAAATTAAGGCTCTAGAATCTCGTACACCACTCTGATATGTTACAAAATTTCGCAACACTCGATGGTTCGATTTCGACAAATCTCGCATCTTCGTTAGATTCAGCTCTGTCAGACACTAGTCAACACAAAGATACTGTATATTTGAATAGAGGAACGCGAGTAAACACTCGGAAATCCAGTTGATAAGTTACAAACTTTCGGAGCGTTGATTCATTCGAATGTTGGTTCAATCGAGATAACTCGTGCACTTTTGTTCTATGCATCGCTTTCAGACAAGTTTTAACAAGTACGTACTGTGGTTTCGCATAGAATGAAACTTTTTAACTCGTACAACCTGCTGACATGATTCAAGGGTGCGAAGCACTCGATTGATCGATTTGCTTAGTTCTCGCATTTTCGTTCGGTCTAGCGCTGTCAGACAGGTTTGCACACATAAATACTATGTATTTGCATAAAACAAAAGTTTTTTTTTACTCTCGTACACCGAGCTAGTATGTTACAAAGGATAGAAACACCCGATGGATCGATTCCGATAACTCTAGTATTTTCATTCGATGCAGGACTATCAGGCTAGTTTCGACGCCTGGATATTGTGAAATTGCAAAAAATTAAGGGTCTGCAATCTCGTACACCACTCTGATATGTTACAAAAGTTCGCAACACTCGATGGTTCGATTTCGACAAATCTCGCATCTTCGTAAGATTCAGCTCTATCAGACACTAGTCAACACAAAGATACTGTATATTTGAATAGAGGAACGCGAGTAAACACTCGGAAATCCAGCTGATAAGTTACAAACTTTCGGAGCGTTGATTCATTCGAATGTTGGTTCAATCGAGATAACTCGTGCACTTTTGTGCGATGCAGCGCTTTCAGACAAGTTTTAACAAGTACGTACTGTGGTTTCGCATAGTATGAAACTTTTTAACTCGTACAACGTGCCGACATGATTCAAGGGTGCGAAGCACACGATTGATCGATTTGCTTAGTTCTCGCATTTTCGTTCGGTCTAGCGCTGTCAGACAGGTTTGCACACATAAATACTATGTATTTTCATAAAACAAAAGTTTTTTTTACCCTCGTACACCGAGCTAGTATGTTACAAAGGATAGAATCACCCGATGGATCGATTCCGATAAGTCTAGCATTTTCATTCGATGCAGCACTATCAGGCTAGTTTCGACGCCTGGATATTGTGAAATTGCATAAAATTAAGGCTCTAGAATCTCGTACACCACCCTGATATGTTACAAAATTTCGCAACACTCGATGGTTCGATTTCGACAAATCTCGCATCTTCGTTAGATTCAGCTCTGTCAGACACTAGTCAACACAAAGATACTGTATATTTGAATAGAGGAACGCGAGTAAACACTCGGAAATCCAGTTGATAAGTTACAAACTTTCGGAGCGTTGATTCATTCGAATGTTGGTTCAATCGAGATAACTCGTGCACTTTTGTTCTATGCATCGCTTTCAGACAAGTTTTAACAAGTACGTACTGTGGTTTCGCATAGAATGAAACTTTTTAACTCGTACAACCTGCTGACATGATTCAAGGGTGCGAAGCACTCGATTGATCGATTTGCTTAGTTCTCGCATTTTCGTTCGGTCTAGCGCTGTCAGACAGGTTTGCACACATAAATACTATGTATTTGCATAAAACAAAAGTTTTTTTTTACTCTCGTACACCGAGCTAGTATGTTACAAAGGATAGAAACACCCGATGGATCGATTCCGATAACTCTAGTATTTTCATTCGATGCAGGACTATCAGGCTAGTTTCGACGCCTGGATATTGTGAAATTGCAAAAAATTAAGGGTCTGCAATCTCGTACACCACTCTGATATGTTACAAAAGTTCGCAACACTCGATGGTTCGATTTCGACAAATCTCGCATCTTCGTAAGATTCAGCTCTGTCAGACGCTAGTCAACACAAACATAATGTATATTTGAATAGAGGAAAGCAGTTAAACACTCGAAAATCGAGCTGATATGTTACAAATTATCGGAACGCTGTTTCATTCGAACGTTGGTACAATCAAGATAACTCGTGCACTTTTGTTCTATGCATCGCTTTCACACAAGTTTTCACAAATACGTACTGTGGATTCGAATAGGATGAAAACTTTTAACTCATTTACAACGTGCTGACATGATTCAAGGGTGCGTAGCACACGATTGATCGATTTGCTTAGTTCTCGCATTTTCGTTCGGTCTAGCGCTGTCAGACAGGTTTGCACACATAAATACTATGTATTTGCATAAAACAAAAGTTTTTTTTCCCTCGTACACCGAGCTAGTATGTTACAAAGGATAGAAACACCCGATGGATCGATTCCGATAACTCTAGCATCTTCATTCGATGCATCACTATCAGGCTAGTTTCGACGCCTGGATATTAAGAAATTGCATAAAATTAAGGGTCTAGAATCTCGTACACCACTCTGATATGCTACAAAAGTTCGCAACACTCGATGGTTCGATTTCGACAAATCTCGCATCTTCGTTAGATTCAGCTCTATCAGACACTAGTCAACACAAAGATACTGTATATTTGAATAGAGGAACGCGAGTAAACACTCAGAAATCCAGCTGATAAGTTACAAACTTTCGGAGCGTTGATTCATTCGAATGTTGGTTCAATCGAGATAACTCGTGCACTTTTGTGCGATGCAGCGCTTTCAGACAAGTTTTAACAAATACGTACTGTGGATTCGCATAGTATGAAACTTTTTAACTCGTACAACGTGCCAACATGACTCAAGGGTGCGAAGCACTCGATTGATCGATTTGTTTTGTTCTCGCATTTTCGTTCGGTGTAGCGCCGTCAGATAGGTTTGCATACACAAATTCTGTATATATGCATAAATCAAAATTTTGTTACCCTCGTACACGGAGCTAGTATGTTACAAAGGATAGAAACACCTGATGGATCGATTTCGATAACTCTAGCATTTTCATTCGATGCAGGACTATCAGGCTAGTTTCGACGCCTGGATATTGTGAAATTGCATAAAATTAAGGCTCTAGAATCTCGTACACTACTCTGATATGTTACAAAACTTCGCAACACTCGATGGTTCGATTTCGACAAATCTCGCATCTTCGTTAGATTCAGCTCTATCAGACACTAGTCAATACAAAGATACTGTATATTTGAATAGAGGAATGCGAGTAAACACTCGGAAATCCA
Source organism: Ephialtes manifestator (assembly GCA_963970395.1). Classification (NCBI taxonomy): domain Eukaryota; kingdom Metazoa; phylum Arthropoda; class Insecta; order Hymenoptera; family Ichneumonidae; genus Ephialtes; species Ephialtes manifestator. Next base: position 18,105,767 of record OZ019969.1, read on the forward strand.
GCTGATAAGTTACAAACTTTCGGAGCGTTGATTCATTCGAATGTTGGTTCAATCGAGATAACTCGTGCACTTTTGTGCGATGCAGTGCTTTCAGACAAGTTTTAACAAGTACGTACTGTGGTTTCGCATAGTATGAAACTTTTTAACTCGTACAACGTGCCGACATGATTCAAGGGTGCGAAGCACACGATTGATCGATTTGCTTAGTTCTCGCATTTTCGTTCGGTCTAGCGCTGTCAGACAGGTTTGCATACATAAATACTATGTATTTGCATAAAACAAAAGTTTTTTTTACCCTCGTACACCGAGCTAGTATGTTACAAAGGATAGAAACACCCGATGGATCGATTCCGATAAGTCTAGCATTTTCATTCGATGCAGCACTATCAGGCTAGTTTCGACGCCTGGATATTGTGAAATTGCATAAAATTAAGGCTCTAGAATCTCGTACACCACTCTGATATGTTACAACATTTCGCAACACTCGATGGTTCGATTTCGACAAATCTCGCATCTTCGTTAGATTCAGCTCTGTCAGACACTAGTCAACACAAACATACTGTATATTTGAATAGAGGAACGCGAGTAAACACTCGGAAATCCAGCTGATAAGTTACAAACTTTCGGAGCGTTGATTCATTCGAATGTTGGTTCAATCGAGATAACTCGTGCACTTTTGTTCTATGCATCGCTTTCAGACAAGTTTTAACAAGTACGTACTGTGGTTTCGCATAGAATGAAACTTTTTAACTCGTACAACCTGCTGACATGATTCAAGGGTGCGAAGCACTCGATTGATCGATTTGCTTAGTTCTCGCATTTTCGTTCGGTCTAGCGCTGTCAGACAGGTTTGCACACATAAATACTATGTATTTGCATAAAACAAAAGTTTTTTTTTACTCTCGTACACCGAGCTAGTATGTTACAAAGGATAGAAACACCCGATGGATCGATTCCGATAACTCTAGTATTTTCATTCGATGCAGGACTATCAGGCTAGTTTCGACGCCTGGATATTGTGAAATTGCAAAAAATTAAGGGTCTGGAATCTCGTACACCACTCTGATATGTTACAAAAGTTCGCAACACTCGATGGTTCGATTTCGACAAATCTCGCATCTTCGTAAGATTCAGCTCTGTCAGACGCTAGTCAACACAAACATAATGTATATTTGAATAGAGGAAAGCAGTTAAACACTCGAAAATCGAGCTGATATGTTCCAAATTATCGGAACGCTGTTTCATTCGAACGTTGGTACAATCAAGATAACTCGTGCACTTTTGTTCTATGCATCGCTTTCACACAAGTTTTCACAAATACGTACTGTGGATTCGAATAGGATGAAAATTTTTAACTCATATACAACGTGCTGACATGATTCAAGGGTGCGAAGCACACGATTGATCGATTTGCTTAGTTCTCGCATTTTCGTTCGGTCTAGCGCTGTCAGACAGGTTTGCACACATAAATACTATGTATTTGCATAAAACAAAAGTTTTTTTTTCCCTCGTACACCGAGCTAGTATGTTACAAAGTATAGAAACACCCGATGGATCGATTCCGATAACTCTAGCATCTTCATTCGATGCATCACTATCAGGCTAGTTTCGACGCCTGGATATTAAGAAAATGCATAAAGTTAAGGGTCTAGAATCTCGTACACCACTCTGATATGCTACAAAAGTTCGCAACACTCGATGGTTCGATTTCGACAAATCTCGCATCTTCGTTAGATTCAGCTCTATCAGACACTAGTCAACACAAAGATACTGTATATTTGAATAGAGGAACGCGAGTAAACACTCAGAAATCCAGCTGATAAGTTACAAACTTTCGGAGCGTTGATTCATTCGAATGTTGGTTCAATCGAGATAACTCGTGCACTTTTGTGCGATGCAGCGCTTACAGACAAGTTTTAACAAATACGTACTGTGGATTCGCATAGTATGAAACTTTTTAACTCGTACAACGTGCCAACATGACTCAAGGGTGCGAAGCACTCGATTGATCGATTTGTTTTGTTCTCGCATTTTCGTTCGGTGTAGCGCCGTCAGATAGGTTTGCATACACAAATTCTGTATATATGCATAAATCAAAATTTTGTTACCCTCGTACACGGAGCTAGTATGTTACAAAGGATAGAAACACCTGATGGATCGATTTCGATAACTCTAGCATTTTCATTCGATGCAGGACTATCAGGCTAGTTTCGACGCCTGGATATTGTGAAATTGCATAAAATTAAGGCTCTAGAATCTCGTACACTACTCTGATATGTTACAAAACTTCGCAACACTCGATGGTTCGATTTCGACAAATCTCGCATCTTCGTTAGATTCAGCTCTATCAGACACTAGTCAATACAAAGATACTGTATATTTGAATAGAGGAATGCGAGTAAACACTCGGAAATCCAGCTGATAAGTTACAAACTTTCGGAGCGTTGATTCATTCGAATGTTGGTTCAATCGAGATAACTCGTGCACTTTTGTGCGATGCAGTGCTTTCAGACAAGTTTTAACAAGTACGTACTGTGGTTTCGCATAGTATGAAACTTTTTAACTCGTACAACGTGCCGACATGATTCAAGGGTGCGAAGCACACGATTGATCGATTTGCTTAGTTCTCGCATTTTCGTTCGGTCTAGCGCTGTCAGACAGGTTTGCATACATAAATACTATGTATTTGCATAAAACAAAAGTTTTTTTTACCCTCGTACACCGAGCTAGTATGTTACAAAGGATAGAAACACCCGATGGATCGATTCCGATAAGTCTAGCATTTTCATTCGATGCAGCACTATCAGGCTAGTTTCGACGCCTGGATATTGTGAAATTGCATAAAATTAAGGCTCTAGAATCTCGTACACCACGCTGATATGTTACAACATTTCGCAACACTCGATGGTTCGATTTCGACAAATCTCGCATCTTCGTTAGATTCAGCTCTGTCAGACACTAGTCAACACAAACATACTGTATATTTGAATAGAGGAACGCGAGTAAACACTCGGAAATCCAGCTGATAAGTTACAAACTTTCGGAGCGTTGATTCATTCGAATGTTGGTTCAATCGAGATAACTCGTGCACTTTTGTTCTATGCATCGCTTTCAGACAAGTTTTAACAAGTACGTACTGTGGTTTCGCATAGAATGAAACTTTTTAACTCGTACAACCTGCTGACATGATTCAAGGGTGCGAAGCACTCGATTGATCGATTTGCTTAGTTCTCGCATTTTCGTTCGGTCTAGCGCTGTCAGACAGGTTTGCACACATAAATACTATGTATTTGCATAAAACAAAAGTTTTTTTTTACTCTCGTACACCGAGCTAGTATGTTACAAAGGATAGAAACACCCGATGGATCGATTCCGATAACTCTAGTATTTTCATTCGATGCAGGACTATCAGGCTAGTTTCGACGCCTGGATATTGTGAAATTGCAAAAAATTAAGGGTCTGGAATCTCGTACACCACTCTGATATGTTACAAAAGTTCGCAACACTCGATGGTTCGATTTCGACAAATCTCGCATCTTCGTAAGATTCAGCTCTGTCAGACGCTAGTCAACACAAACATAATGTATATTTGAATAGAGGAAAGCAGTTAAACACTCGAAAATCGAGCTGATATGTTCCAAATTATCGGAACGCTGTTTCATTCGAACGTTGGTACAATCAAGATAACTCGTGCACTTTTGTTCTATGCATCGCTTTCACAAAAGTTTTCACAAATACGTACTGTGGATTCGAATAGGATGAAAATGTTTAACTCATATACAACGTGCTGACATGATTCAAGGGTGCGAAGCACACGATTGATCGATTTGCTTAGTTCTCGCATTTTCGTTCGGTCTAGCGCTGTCAGACAGGTTTGCACACATAAATACTATGTATTTGCATAAAACAAAAGTTTTTTTTTCCCTCGTACACCGAGCTAGTATGTTACAAAGTATAGAAACACCCGATGGATCGATTCCGATAACTCTAGCATCTTCATTCGATGCATCACTATCAGGCTAGTTTCGACGCCTGGATATTAAGAAAATGCATAAAATTAAGGGTCTAGAATCTCGTACACCACTCTGATATGCTACAAAAGTTCGCAACACTCGATGGTTCGATTTCGACAAATCTCGCATCTTCGTTAGATTCAGTTCTATCAGACACTAGTCAACACAAAGATACTGTATATTTAAATAGAAGAACGCGAGTAAACACTCGGAAATCCAGCTGATAAGTTACAAACTTTCGGAGCGTTGATTCATTCGAATGTTGGTTCAATCGAGATAACTCGTGCACTTTTGTGCGATGCCGCGCTTTCAGACAAGTTTTAACAAATACGTACTGTGGATTCGCATAGTATGAAACTTTTTAACTCGTACAACGTGCCAACATGACTCAAGGGTGCGAAGCACTCGATTGATCGATTTGTTTTGTTCTCGCATTTTCGTTCGGTCTAGCGCCGTCAGATAGGTTTGCATACACAAATTCTGTATATTTGCATAAATCAAAAGTTTTTTACCCTCGTACACCGAGCTAGTATGTTACAAAGGATAAAAACACCTGATGGATCGATTTCGATAACTCTAGCATTTTCATTCGATGCAGGACTATCAGGTAAGTTTCGACGCCTGGATATTGTGAAATTGCATAAAATTAAGGCTCTAGAATCTCGTACACTACTCTGATATGTTACAAAACTGCGCAACACTCGATGGTTCGATTTCGACAAATCTCGCTTCTTCGTTAGATTCAGATCTATCAGACACTAGTCAACACAAAGATACTGTATATTTGAATAGAGGAACGCGAGTAAACACTCGGAAATCCAGCTGATAAGTTACAAACTTTCGGAGCGATGATTCATTCGAATGTTGGTTCAATCGAGATAACTCGTGCACTTTTGTGCGATGCAGCGCTTTCAGACAAGTTTTCACAAATACGTACTGTGGATTCGCATAGTATGAAACTTTTTAACTCGTACAACGTGCCGACATGATTCAAGGGTGCGAAGCACACGATTGATCGATTTGCTTAGTTTTCGCATTTTCGTTCGGTCTAGCGCTGTCAGACAGGTTTGCACACATAAATACTATGTATTTGCATAAAACAAAAGTTTTTTTTACCCTCGTACACCGAGCTAGTATGTTACAAAGGATAGAAACACCCGATCGATCGATTCCGATAAGTCTAGCTTTTTCATTCGATGCAGCACTATCAGGCTAGTTTCGACGCCTGGATATTGTGAAATTGCATAAAATTATGGGTCTAGAATCTCGTACACCACTCTGATATACTACAAAAGTTCGCAACACTCGATGGTTCGATTTCGACAAATCTCGAATCTTCGTTAGATTCAGCTCTATCAGACACTAGTCAACACAAAGATACTGTATATTTGAATAGAGGAACGCGAGTAAACACTCGAAAATCCAGCTGATAAGTTACAAACTTTCGGAGCGTTGATTCATTCGAATGTTGGTTCAATCGAGATAACTCGTGCACTTTTGTGCGATGCAGCGCTTTCAGACAAGTTTTAACAAATACGTACTGTGGATTCGCATAGTATGAAACTTTTTAACTCGTACAACGTGCCAACATGACTCAAGGGTGCGAAGCACTCGATTGATCGATTTGTTTTGTTCTCGCATTTTCGTTCGGTCTAGCGCCGTCAGATAGGTTTGCATACACAAAATCTGTATATTTGCATAAATCAAAAGTTCTTGACGCTCGTACACCGAGCTAGTATGTTACAAAGGATAGAAACACCTGATGGATCGATTTCGATAAATCTAGCATTTTCATTCGATGCAGGACTATCAGGCTAGTTTCGACGCCTGGATATTGTGAAATTGCATAAAATTAAGGCTCTAGAATCTCGTACACCACTCTGATGTGTTACAAAATTTCGCAACACTCGATGGTTCGATTTCGACAAATCTCGCATCTTCGTTAGATTCAGCTCTGTCAGACACTAGTCAACACAAAGATACTGTATATTCGAATAGAGGAACGCGAGTAAACACTCGGAAATCCAGCTGATGAGTTACAAACTTTCGGAGCGTTGATTCATTCGAATGTTCGTTCAATCGAGATAACTCGTGCACTTTTGTTCTATGCATCGCTTTCAGACGAGTTTTAACAAGTACGTACTGTGGTTTCGCATAGATGAAACTTTTTAACTCGTACAAGCTGCTGACATGATTCAAGGGTGCGAAGCACACGATTGATCGATTTGTTTTGTTCTCGCATTTTCGTTCGGTCTAGCGCTGCCAGACAGGTTTGCACACATAAATAATATGTCTTTACATAAAACAAAAGTTTTTTTACCCTCGTACACCGAGCTAGTATGTTACGAAGGATAGAAACACCTGATGGATCGAATTCGATAACTCGAGCATTTTCATTCGATGCAACGCTATCAGGCAAGTTTTGACACAAAGATATTGTGAAATTGCATAAAATAAAGGATTTTGACTATCGTACATCGCTCTCATATGTTACAAAACTTCGCAACACTGGATGGTTAGTTTTCGACAAATCTCGCGTTTTTGATCCATTCAGTTCTGTCGGACACTATTCAACACATAGATACTATATATTTTAATTGAGTAAATCGATGAAACTTTCGAAAATCGAGCTGATATGTCGTAAACGTTCGGTACGTTTCTTCAATCGATTTAGATAACTCGTGCCTATTTGTGCGATGCAGCACTTTCAGACGTTTTAACAAATACGTACTGTGGATTCGCATAGTTTGAAACTTTTTAACTCGTACAACGTGCCGTCATGATTCAAGGGTGCGAAGCACTCGATTGATCGATTTGCTTAGTTCTCGCATTTTCGTTCGGTCTAGCGCTGTCAGACAGGTTTGCACACATAAATACTATGTATTTGCATAAAACAAAAGTTTTTTTTACTCTCGTACACCGAGCTAGTATGTTACAAAGGATAGAATCACCCGATGGATCGATTTCGATAACTCTAGCATTTTCATTCGATGCAGGACTGTCAGGCTAGTTTCGACGCCTGGATATTGTGAAATTGCATAAAATTAAGGCTCTAGAATCTCGTACACCACTCTGATATGCTACAAAATTTCGCAACACTCGATGGTTCGATTTCGACAAATCTCGCATCTTCGTTAGATTCAGCTCTGTCAGACACTAGTCAACACAAAGATACTGTATATTCGAATAGAGGAACGCGAGTAAACACTCGGAAATCCAGCTGATAAGTTACAAACTTTCGGAGCGTTGATTCATTCGAATGTTGGTTCAATCGAGATAATTCGTGCACTTTTGTTCTATGCATCGCTTTCAGACAAGTTTTAACAAGTACGTACTGTGGTTTCGCATAGAATGAAACTTTTTAACTCGTACAACCTGCTGACATGATTCAAGGGTGCGAAGCACACGATTGATCGATTTGTTTTGTTCTCGCATTTTCGTTCGGTCTAGCGCCGTCAGATAGGTTTGCATTAGACAAATACTGTATATTTGTATAAATCAAAAGTTTTTTTTTACCCCCGTACACCGAGCTAGTATGTTACAAAGGATAGAAACACCCGATGGATCGATTCCGATAAGTCTAGCATTTTCATTCGATGCAGGACTATCAGGCTAGTTTCGACGCCTGGATATTGTGAAATTGCATAAAATTAAGGGTCTGGAATCTCGTACACCACTCTGATATGTTACAAAAGTTCGCAACACTCGATGGTTCGATTTCGACAAATCTCGCATCTTCGTTCGATTCAGCTCTGTCAGACGCTAGTCAACACAAACATACTGTATATTTGAAAACAGGAAAGCAATTAAACACTCGACAATCGAGCTGATATGTTACAAATTATCGGAACGCTGTTTCATTCGAACGTTGGTACAATCAAGATAACTCGTGCACTTTTGTTCTATGCATCGCTTTCACACAAGTTTTCACAAATACGTACTGTGGATTCGAATAGGATGAAACTTTTTAACTCATATACAACGTGCTGACATGATTCAAGGGTGCGAAGCACACGATTGATCGATTTGCGTAGTGCTCGCATTTTCGTTCGGTCTAGCGCTGTCAGACAGGTTTGCACACATAAATACTATGTATTTGCATAAAACAAAAGTTTTTTTTACCCTCCTACACCGAGCTAGTATGTTACAAAGGATAGAAACACCCGATGGATCGATTCCGATACCTCTAGCATTTTCATTCGGTGCAGGACTATCAGGCTAGTTTCGACGCCTGGATATTGTGAAATTGCATAAAATTAAGGCTCTAGAATCTCGTACAACACTCTGATATGTTACAAAAGTTCGCAACACTCGATGGTTCGATTTCGACAAATCTCGCATCTTCGTTAGATTCAGCTCTGTCAGACGCTAGTCAACACAAAACATACTGTATATTTGAATAGAGGGAAGCAATTAAACACTCCAAAATCGAGCTGATATGTTACAAATTATCGGAACGCTGTTTCATTCGAACGTTGGTACAATCAAGATAACTCGTGCACTTTTGTTCTATGCATCGCTTTCACACAAGTTTTCACAAATACGTACTGTGGATTCGAATAGGATGAAACTTTTTAACTCATATACAACGTGCTGACATGATTCAAGGGTGCGAAGCACACGATTGATCGATTTGCGTAGTGCTCGCATTTTCGTTCGGTCTAGCGCTGTCAGACAGGTTTGCACACATAAATACTATGTATTTGCATAAAACAAAAGTTTTTTTTACCCTCCTACACCGAGCTAGTATGTTACAAAGGATAGAAACACCTGATGGATCGATTTCGATAAATCTAGCATTTTCATTCGATGCAGGACTATCAGGCTAGTTTCGACGCCTGGATATTGTGAAATTGCATAAAATTAAGTCTCTAGAATCTCGTACACCACTCTGATATGTTACAAAAGTTCGCAACACTCGATGGTTCGACTTCGACAAATCTCGCATCTTCGTTAGATTCAGCTCTTTCAGACACTAGTAAACACAAAGATACAGTGTATTCGAATAGAGGAACGCGAGTAAACACTCGAAAATCCAGCTGATAAGTTACAAACTTTCGGAGCGTTGATTCATTCGAACGTTGGTTCAATCGAGATAACTCGTGCACTTTTGTTCTATGCATCGCTGTCAGACAAGTTTTAACAAGTACGTACTGTGGTTTCGCATAGAATGAAACTTTTTAACTCGTACAACCTGCTGACATGCTTCAAGGGTGCGAAGCACACGATTGATCGATTTGCTTAGATCTCGCATTTTCGTTCGATCTAGCGCTGTCAGACAGGTTTGCACACATAAATAATATGTCTTTACATAAAACAAAAGTTTTTTTACCCTCGTACACCGAGCTAGTATGTTTCAAAGGATAGAAACACCTGATGGATCGAATTCGATAACTCGAGCATTTTCATTCGATGCAACGCTATCAGGCAAGTTTTGACACAAAGATATTGTGAAATTGCATAAAATAAAGGATTTTGACTATCGTACATCGCTCTAATATGTTACAAAACTTCGCAACACTGGATGGTTAGTTTTCGACAAATCTCGCGTTTTTGATCCATTCAGTTCTGTCGGACACTATTCGAAACATAGATACTATATATTTTGATTGAGTAAATCGATGAAACTTTCGAAAATCGAGCTGATATGTCGTAAACGTTCGGTACGTTTCTTCAATCGCTTTAGATAACTCGTGCCTATTTGTGCGATGCAGCACTTTCAGACGTTTTAACAAATACGTACTGTGGATTCGCATACTTTGAAACTTTTTAACTCGTACAACGTGCCGACATGATTCAAGGGTGCGAAGCACTCGATTGATCGATTTGCTTAGTTCTCGCATTTTCGTTCGGTCTAGCGCTGTCAGACAGGTTTGCACACATAAATACTATGTATTTGCATAAAACAAAAGATTTTTTTACCCTCCTACACCGAGCTAGTATGTTACAAAGGATAGAAACACCCGATGGATCGATTCCGATAACTCTAGCATTTTCATTCGATGCAGGACTATCAGGCTAGTTTCGACGCCTGGATATTGTGAAATTGCAAAAAATTAAGGGTCTAGAATCTCGTACACCACTCTGATATGCTACAAAAGTTCGCAACACTCGATGGTTCGATTTCGACAAATCTCGCATCTTCGTTAGATTCAGCTCTATCAGACACTAGTCAAAACAAAGATACTGTATATTTGAATAGAGGAACGCGAGTAAACACTCGGAAATCCAGCTGATAAGTTACAAACTTTCGGAGCGTTGATTCATTCGAATGTTGGTTCAATCGAGATAACTCGTGCACTTTTGTTCTATGCATCGCTTTCAGACAAGTTTTAACAAGTACGTACTGTGGTTTCGCATAGATGAAACTTTTTAACTCGTACAACCTGCTGACATGATTCAAGGGTGCGAAGCACACGATTGATCGATTTGTTTTGTTCTCGCATTTTCGTTCGGTCTAGCGCCGTCAGATAGGTTTGCATTACACAAATACTGTATATTTGCATAAATCAAAAGTTTTTTGGTCCTCGTACACCGAGCTAGTATGTTACAAAGGATAGAAACACCCGATGGATCGATTTCGATAACTCTAGCATTTTCATTCGATGCAGGACTATCAGGCTAGTTTCGACGCCTGGATATTGTGGAATTGTATAAAATTAAGGGTCTAGAATCCCGTACACCACTCTGGAATGTTACAAAAGTTCGCAACACTCGATGGTTCGATTTCGACAAATCTCGCATCTTCGTTAGATTCAGCTCTGTCAGACACTAGTCAACACAAAGATACTGTATATTCAAATAGAGGAACGCGAGTAAACACTCGGAAATCCAGCTGATAAGTTACAAAGTGTCGGAGCGTTGATTCATTCGAATGTTGGTTCAATCGAGATAACTCGTGCACTTTTGTTCTATGCATCGCTTTCAGACAAGTTTCAACAAGTACGTACTGTGGTTTCGCATAGAATGAAACGTTTTAACTCGTACAATCTGCTGACATGATTCAAGGGTGCGAAGCACACGATTGATCGATTTGCTTAGATCTCGCATTTTCGTTCGGTCTAGCGCTGTCAGACAGGTTTGCACACATAAATAATATGCCTTTACATAAAACAAAAGTTTTTTTACCCTCGTACACCGAGCTAGTATGTTACAAAGGATAGAAACACCTGATGGATCGAATTCGATAACTCGAGCATTTTCATTCGATGCAACGCTATCAGGCAAGTTTTGACACAAAGATATTGTGAAATTGCATAAAATAAAGGATTTTGACTATCGGACATCGCTCTGATATGTTACAAAACTTCGCAACACTGGATGGTTAGTTTTCGACAAATCTCGCGTTTTTGATCCATTCAGTTCTGTCGGACACTATTCAACACATAGATACTTTATATTTTAATTGAGTAAATCGATGAAACTTTCGAAAATCGAGCTGATATGTCGTAAACGTTCGGTGCGTTTCTTCAATCGATTTATATAACTCGTGCCTATTTGTGCGATGCAGCACTTTCAGACGTTTTAACAAATACGTACTGTGGATTCGCATACTTTGAAACTTTTTAACTCGTACAACGTGCCGACATGATTCAAGGGTGCGACGCACTCGATTGATCGATTTGCTTAGTTCTCGCATTTTCGTTCGGTCTAGCGCTGTCAGACAGGTTTGCACACATAAATACTATGTATTTGCATAAAACAAAAGTTTTTTTTACCCTCCTACACCGAGCTAGTATGTTACAAAGGATAGAAACACCCGATGGATCGATTCCGATACCTCTAGCATTTTCATTCGATGCAGGACTATCAGGCTAGTTTCGACGCCTGGATATTGTGAAATTGCATAAAATTAAGGGTCTAGAATCTCGTACAACACTCTGATATGTTACAAAAGTTCGCAACACTCGATGGTTCGATTTCGACAAATCTCGCATCTTCGTTAGATTCAGCTCTGTCAGACGCTAGTCAACACAAACATACTGTATATTTGAATAGAGGGAAGCAATTAAACACTCGAAAATCGAGCTGATATGTTACAAATTATCGGAACGCTGTTTCATTCGAACGTTGGTACAATCAAGATAACTCGTGCACTTTTGTTCTATGCATCGCTTTCACACACGTTTTCACAAATACGTACTGTGGATACGAATAGGATGAAACTTTTAAACTCATATACAACGTGCTGACATGATTCAAGGGTGCGAAGCACACGATTGATCGATTTGCTTAGTTCTCGCATTTTCGTTCGGTCTAGCGCTGTCAGACAGTTTTGCACACATAAATACTATGTATTTGCATAAAACAAAAGTTTTTTTTACCGTCGTACACCGAGCTAGTATGTTACAAAGGATAGAAACACCCGATGGATCGATTCCGATAAGTCTAGCATTTTCATTCGATGCAGCACTATCAGGCTAGTTTCGACGCCTGGATATTGTGAAATTGCATAAAATTAAGGCTCTAGAATCTCGTACACCACTCTGATATGTTACAAAATTTCGCAACATTCGATGGTTCGATTTCGACAAATCTCGCATCTTCGTTAGATTCAGCTCTGTCAGACACTAGTCAACACAAAGATACTGTATCTTCGAATAGAGGAACGCGAGTAAACACTCGGAAATCCAGCTGATAAGTTACAAACTTTCGGAGCGTTGATTCATTCGAATGTTGGTTCAATCGAGATAACTCGTGCACTTTTGTTCTATGCATCGCTTTCAGACAAGTTTTAACAAGTACGTACTGTGGTTTCGCATAGATGAAACTTTTTAACTCGTACAACCTGCTGACATGATTCAAGGGTGCGAAGCACACGATTGATCGATTTGTTTTGTTCTCGCATTTTCGTTCGGTCTAGCGCCGTCAGATAGGTTTGCATTACACAAATACTGTATATTTGCATAAATCAAAAGTTTTTTGGTCCTCGTACACCGAGCTAGTATGTTACAAAGGATAGAAACACCCGATGGATCGATTTCGATAACTCTAGCATTTTCATTCGATGCAGGACTATCAGGCTAGTTTCGACGCCTGGATATTGTGGAATTGTATAAAATTAAGGGTCTAGAATCCCGTACACCACTCTGGAATGTTACAAAAGTTCGCAACACTCGATGGTTCGATTTCGACAAATCTCGCATCTTCGTTAGATTCAGCTCTGTCAGACACTAGTCAACACAAAGATACTGTATATTCAAATAGAGGAACGCGAGTAAACACTCGGAAATCCAGCTGATAAGTTACAAAGTTTCGGAGCGTTGATTCATTCGAATGTTGGTTCAATCGAGATAACTCGTGCACTTTTGTTCTATGCATCGCTTTCAGACAAGTTTCAACAAGTACGTACTGTGGTTTCGCATAGAATGAAACGTTTTAACTCGTACAATCTGCTGACATGATTCAAGGGTGCGAAGCACACGATTGATCGATTTGCTTAGATCTCGCATTTTCGTTCGGTCTAGCGCTGTCAGACAGGTTTGCACACATAAATAATATGCCTTTACATAAAACAAAAGTTTTTTTACCCTCGTACACCGAGCTAGTATGTTACAAAGGATAGAAACACCTGATGGATCGAATTCGATAACTCGAGCATTTTCATTCGATGCAACGCTATCAGGCAAGTTTTGACACAAAGATATTGTGAAATTGCATAAAATAAAGGATTTTGACTATCGGACATCGCTCTGATATGTTACAAAACTTCGCAACACTGGATGGTTAGTTTTCGACAAATCTCGCGTTTTTGATCCATTCAGTTCTGTCGGACACTATTCAACACATAGATACTTTATATTTTAATTGAGTAAATCGATGAAACTTTCGAAAATCGAGCTGATATGTCGTAAACGTTCGGTGCGTTTCTTCAATCGATTTATATAACTCGTGCCTATTTGTGCGATGCAGCACTTTCAGACGTTTTAACAAATACGTACTGTGGATTCGCATACTTTGAAACTTTTTAACTCGTACAACGTGCCGACATGATTCAAGGGTGCGACGCACTCGATTGATCGATTTGCTTAGTTCTCGCATTTTCGTTCGGTCTAGCGCTGTCAGACAGGTTTGCACACATAAATACTATGTATTTGCATAAAACAAAAGTTTTTTTTACCCTCCTACACCGAGCTAGTATGTTACAAAGGATAGAAACACCCGATGGATCGATTCCGATACCTCTAGCATTTTCATTCGATGCAGGACTATCAGGCTAGTTTCGACGCCTGGATATTGTGAAATTGCATAAAATTAAGGGTCTAGAATCTCGTACAACACTCTGATATGTTACAAAAGTTCGCAACACTCGATGGTTCGATTTCGACAAATCTCGCATCTTCGTTAGATTCAGCTCTGTCAGACGCTAGTCAACACAAACATACTGTATATTTGAATAGAGGGAAGCAATTAAACACTCGAAAATCGAGCTGATATGTTACAAATTATCGGAACGCTGTTTCATTCGAACGTTGGTACAATCAAGATAACTCGTGCACTTTTGTTCTATGCATCGCTTTCACACAAGTTTTCACAAATACGTACTGTGGATACGAATAGGATGAAACTTTTAAACTCATATACAACGTGCTGACATGATTCAAGGGTGCGAAGCACACGATTGATCGATTTGCTTAGTTCTCGCATTTTCGTTCGGTCTAGCGCTGTCAGACAGTTTTGCACACATAAATACTATGTATTTGCATAAAACAAAAGTTTTTTTTACCGTCGTACACCGAGCTAGTATGTTACAAAGGATAGAAACACCCGATGGTTCGATTCCGATAACTCTAGCATTTTCATTCGATGCAGCACGATCAGGCTAGTTTCGACGCCTGGATATTGTGAAATTGCATAAAATTAAGGCTCTAGAATCTCGTACACCACTCTGATATGTTACAAAAGTTCGCAACACTCGATGGTTCGATTTCGACAAATCTCGCATCTTCGTTAGATTCAGCTCTGTCAGACACTAGTCAACACAAAGATACAGTGTATTCGAATAGAGGAACGCGAGTAAACACTCGGAAATCCAGCTGATAAGTTACAAACTTTCGGAGCGTTGATTCATTCGAACGTTGGTTCAATCGAGATAACTCGTGCACTTTTGTTCTATGCATCGCTGTCAGACAAGTTTTAACAAGTACGTACTGTGGTTTCGCATAGAATGAAACTTTTTAACTCCTACAACCTGCTGACATGCTTCAAGGGTGCGAAGCACACGATTGATCGATTTGCTTAGATCTCGCATTTTCGTTCGATCTAGCGCTGTCAGACAGGTTTGCACACATAAATAATATGTCTTTACATAAAACAAAAGTTTTTTTACCCTCGTACACCGAGCTAGTATGTTACAAAGGATAGAAACACCTGATGGATCGAATTCGATAACTCGAGCATTTTCATTCGATGCAACGCTATCAGGCAAGTTTTGACACAAAGATATTGTGAAATTGCATAAAATAAAGGATTTTGACTATCGTACATCGCTCTCATATGTTACAAAACTTCGCAACACTGGATGGTTAGTTTTCGACAAATCTCGCGTTTTTGATCCATTCAGTTCTGTCGGACACTATTCAACACATAGATACTATATATTTTAATTGAGTAAATCGATGAAACTTTCGAAAATCGAGCTGATATGTCGTAAACGTTCGGTACGTTTCTTCAATCGATTTAGATAACTCGTGCCTATTTGTGCGATGCAGCACTTTCAGACGTTTTAACAAATACGTACTGTGGATTCGCATAGTTTGAAACTTTTTAACTCGTACAACGTGCCGACATGATTCAAGGGTGCGAAGCACTCGATTGATCGATTTGCTTAGTTCTCGCATTTTCATTCGGTCTAGCGCTGTCAGACAGGTTTGCACACATAAATACTATGTATTTGCATAAAACAAAAGATTTTTTTACCCTCCTACACCGAGCTGGTATGTTACAAAGGATAGAAACACCCGATGGATCGATTCCGATAACTCAAGCATTTTCATTCGATGCAGGACTATCAGGCTAGTTTCGACGCCTGGATATTGTGAAATTGCAAAAAATTAAGGGTCTGGAATCTCGTACACCACTCTGATATGTTACAAAAGTTCGCAACACTCGATGGTTCGATTTCGACAAATCTCGCATCTTCGTTAGATTCAGCTCTGTCAGACGCTAGTCAACACAAACATACTGTATATTTGAATAGAGGAAAGCAATTAAAGACTCGAAAATCGAGCTGATTTGTTACAAATTATCGGAACGCTGTTTCATTCGACCGTTGGTACAATCAAGATAACTCGTGCACTTTTGTTTTATGCATCGCTTTCACACAAGTTTTCACAAATACGTACTGTGGATTCGAATAGAATGAAACTTTTTAACTCATATACAACATGCTGACATGATTCTAGGGTGCGAAGCACACGATTGATCGATTTGCTTAGTTCTCGCATTTTCGTTCGGTCTAGCGCTGTCAGACAGGTTTGCACACATAAATACTATGTATTTGCATAAAACAAAAGTTTTTTTTACCCTCGTACACCGAGGTAGTATGTTACAAAGGATAGAAACACCCGATGGATCGATTCCGATAAGTCTAGCATTTTCATTCGATGCAGCACTATCAGGCTAGTTTCGACGCCTGGATATTGTGAAATTGCATAAAATTAAGGCTCTAGAATCTCGTACACCACTCTGATATGTTACAAAATTTCGCAACACTCGATGGTTCGATTTCGACAAATCTCGCATCTTCGTTAGATTCAGCTCTGTCAGACACTAGTCAACACAAAGATACTGTATCTTCGAATAGAGGAACGCGAGTAAACACTCGGAAATCCAGCTGATAAGTTACAAACTTTCGGAGCGTTGATTCATTCGAATGTTGGTTCAATCGAGATAACTCGTGCACTTTTGTTCTATGCATCGCTTTCAGACAAGTTTTAACAAGTACGTACTGTGGTTTCGCAAAGATGAAACTTTTTAACTCGTACAAGCTGCTGACATGATTCAAGGGTGCGAAGCACACGATTGATCGATTTGTTTTGTTCTCGCATTTTCGTTCGGTCTAGCGCCGTCAGATAGGTTTGCATACACAAATTCTGTATATTTGCATAAATCAAAAGTTTTTTACGCTCGTACACCGAGCTAGTATGTTACAAAGGATAGAAACACCTGATGGATCGATTTCGATAAATCTAGCATTTTCATTCGATGCAGGACTATCAGGCTAGTTTCGACGCCTGGATATTGTGAAATTGCATAAAATTAAGGCTCTAGAATCTCGTACACCTCTCTGATATGTTACAAAATTTCGCAACACTCGATGGTTCGATTTCAACAAATCTCGCATCTTCGTTAGATTCAGCTCTGTCAGACACTAGTCAACACAAAGATACTGTATATTCGAATAGAGGAACGCGAGTAAACACTCGGAAATCCAGCTGATAAGTTACAAACTTTCGGAGCGTCGATTCATTCGAATGTTGGTTCAATCGAGATAACTCGTGCACGTTTGTTCTATGCATCGCTTTCAGACAAGTTTCAACAAGTACGTACTGTGGTTTCGCATAGAATGAAACTTTTTACCTCGTACAACCTGCTGACATGATTCAAGGGTGCGAAGCACACGATTGATCGATTTGCTTAGATCTCGCATTTTCGTTCGGTCTAGCGCTGTCAGACAGATTTGCACACATAAATAATATGTCTTTACATAAAACAAAAGTTTTTTTACCATCGTACACCGTGCAAGTATGTTACAAAGGATAGAAACACCTGATGGATCGAATTCGATAACTCTAGCATTTTCATTCGATGCAGCACTATCAGGCTAGTTTCGACGCCTGGATATTGTGAAATTGCATAAAATTAAGGCTCTAGAATCTCGTACACCACTCTGATATGTTACAAAACTGCGCAACAATCGATGGTTCGATTTCGACAAATCTCGCATCTTCGTTAGATTCAGCTCTGTCAGACACTAGTCAACACAAAGATACTGTATATTCGAATAGAGGAACGCGAGTAAACACTCGGAAATCCAGCTGATAATTTACAAACTTTCGGAGCGTTGATTCATTCGAATGTTGGTTCAATCGAGATAACTCGTGCACTTTTGTTCTATGCATCGCTTTCAGACAAGTTTTAACAAGTACGTACTGTTGTTTCGCATAGAATGAAACTTTTTAACTGGTACAACCTGCTGACATGATTCAAGGGTGCGAAGCACTCGATTGATCGATTTGTTTTGTTCTCACATTTTCGTTCGGTCTAGCGCCGTCAGATAGGTTTGCATACACAAATTCTGTATATATGCATAAATCAAAAGTTTTTTACCCTCGTACACGGAGCTAGTATGTTACAAAGGATAGAAACACCTGATGGATCGATTTCGATAACTCTAGCATTTTCATTCGATGCAGGACTATCAGGCTAGTTTCGACGCCTGGATATTGTGAAATTGCATAAAATTAAGGCTCTAGAATCTCGTACACTACTCTGATATGTTACAAAACTGCGCAACAATCGATGGTTCGATTTCGACAAATCTCGCATCTTCGTTAGATTCAGCTCTATCAGACACTATTCAACACAAAGATACTGTATATTTGAATAGAGGAACGCGAGTAAACACTCGGAAATCCAGCTGATAAGTTACAAACTTTCGGAGCGTTGATTCATTCGAATGTTGGTTCAATCGAGATAACTCGTGCACTTTTGTGCGATGCAGCGCTTTCAGACAAGTTTTCACAAATACGTACTGTGGATTCGCATAGTATGAAACTTTTTAACTCGTACAACGTGCCGACATGATTCAAGGGTGCGAAGCACACGATTGATCGATTTGCTTAGTTTTCGCATTTTCGTTCGGTCTAGCGCTGTCAGACAGGTTTGCACACATAAATACTATGTATTTGCATAAAACAAAAGTTTTTTTTACCCTCGTACACCGAGCTAGTATGTTACAAAGGATAGAAACACCCGATGGATTGATTCCAATAAGTCTAGCTTTGTCATTCGATGCAGCACTATCAGGCTAGTTTCGACGCCTGGATATTGTGAAATTGCATAAAATTAAGGGTCTAGAATCTCGTACACCACTCTGATATGCTACAAAAGTTCGCAACACTCGATGGTTCGATTTCGACAAATCTCGCATCTTCGTTAGATTCAGCTCTGTCAGACGCTAGTCAACACAATCATACTGTATATTTGAATAGAGGAAAGCAATTAAACACTCGAAAATCGAGCTGATATGTTACAAATTATCGGAACGCTGTTTCATTCGAACGTTGGTACAATCAAGATAACTCGTGCACTTTTGTTCTATGCATCGCTTTCACACAAGTTTTCACAAATACGTACTGTGGTTTCGCATAGGATGAAACTTTTTAACTCATATACAACGTGCTGACATGATTCAAGGGTGCGAAGCACACGATTGATCGATTTGCTTAGTTCTCGCATTTTCGTTCGGTCTAGCGCTGTCAGACAGGTTTGCACACATAAATACCATGTATTTGCATGAAACAAAAGTTTTTTTTACCCTCGTACACCGAGCTAGTATGTTACAAAGGACAGAAACACCCGATGGATCGATTCCGATAAGTCTAGCATTTTCATTCGATGCAGCACTATCAGGCTAGTTTCGACGCCTGGATATTGTGAAATTGCATAAAATTAAGGCTTTAGAATCTCGTACACCACTCTGATATGTTACAAAATTTCGCAACACTCGATGGTTCGATTTCGACAAATCTCGCATCTTCGTTAGATTCAGCTCTGTCAGACACTAGTCAACACAAAGATACTGTATCTTCGAATAGAGGAACGCGAGTAAACACTCGGAAATCCAGCTGATAAGTTACAAACTTTCGGAGCGTTGATTCATTCGAATGTTGGTTCAATCGAGATAACTCGTGCACTTTTGTTCTATGCATCGCTTTCAGACAAGTTTTAACAAGTACGTACTGTGGTTTCGCATAGATGAAACTTTTTAACTCGTACAAGCTGCTGACATGATTCAAGGGTGCGAAGAACACGATTGATCGATTTGTTTTGTTCTCGCATTTTCGTTCGGTCTAGCGCCGTCAGATAGGTTTGCATTACACAAATACTGTATATTTGCATAAATCAAAAGTTTTTTGGTCCTCGTACACCGAGCTAGTATGTTACAAAGGATAGAAACACCCGATGGATCGATTCCGATAAGTCTAGCATTTTCATTCGATGCAGCACTATCAGGCTAGTTTCGACGCCTGGATATTGTGAAATTGCATAAAATTAAGGCTCGAGAATCTCGTACACCACTCTGATATGCTACAAAATTTCGCAACACTCGATGGTTCGATTTCGACAAATCTCGCATCTTCGTTAGATTCAGCTCTATCAGACACTAGTCAACACAAAGATACTGTATATTTGAATAGAGGAACGCGAGTAAACACTCGGAAATCCAGCTGATAAGTTACAAACTTTCGGAGCGTTGATTCATTCGAATGTTGGTTCAATCGAGATAACTCGTGCACTTTTGTGCGATGCAGCGCTTTCAGACAAGTTTTAACAAATACGTACTGTGGATTCGCATAGTATGAAACTTTTTAACTCGTACAACGTGCCAACATGACTCAAGGGTGCGAAGCACTCGATTGATCGATTTGTTTTGTTCTCGCATTTTCGTTCGGTCTAGCGCCGTCAGATAGGTTTGCATACACAAATTCTGTATATTTGCATAAATCAAAAGTTTTTTACGCTCGTACACCGAGCTAGTATGTTACAAAGGATAGAAACACCTGATGGATCGATTTCGATAAATCTAGCATTTTCATTCGATGCAGGACTATCAGGCTAGTTTCGACGCCTGGATATTGTTAAATTGCATAAAATTAAGGCTCTAGAATCTCGTACACCTCTCTGATATGTTACAAAATTTCGCAACACTCGATGGTTCGATTTCGACAAATCTCGCATCTTCGTTAGATTCAGCTCTGTCGGACACTAGTCAACACAAAGATACTGTATATTCGAATAGAGGAACGCGAGTAAACACTCGGAAATCCAGCTGATAAGTTACAAACTTTCGGAGCGTCGATTCATTCGAATGTTGGTTCAATCGAGATAACTCGTGCACGTTTGTTCTATGCATCGCTTTCAGACAAGTTTCAACAAGTACGTACTGTGGTTTCGCATAGAATGAAACTTTTTACCTCGTACAACCTGCTGACATGATTCAAGGGTGCGAAGCACACGATTGATCGATTTGCTTAGATCTCGCATTTTCGTTCGGTCTAGCGCTGTCAGACAGATTTGCACACATAAATAATATGTCTTTACATAAAACAAAAGTTTTTTTACCATCGTACACCGAGCAAGTATGTTACAAAGGATAGAAACACCTGATGGATCGAATTCGATAACTCTAGCATTTTCATTCGATGCAGCACTATCAGGCTAGTTTCGACGCCTGGATATTGTGAAATTGCATAACATTAAGGCTCTAGAATCTCGTACACCACTCTGATATGTTACAAAATTTCGCAACACTCGATGGTTCGATTTCGACAAATCTCGCATCTTCGTTAGATTCAGCTCTATCAGACACTAGTCAACACAAAGATACTGTATATTTGAATAGAGGAACGCGAGTAAACACTCGGAAATCCAGCTGATAAGTTACAAACTTTCGGAGCGTTGATTCATTCGAATGTTGGTTCAATCGAGATAACTCGTGCACTTTTGTGCGATGCAGCGCTTTCAGACAAGTTTTAACAAGTACGTACTGTGGTTTCGCATAGTATGAAACTTTTTAACTCGTACAACGTGCCGACATGATTCAAGGGTGCGAAGCACACGATTGATCGATTTGCTTAGTTCTCGCATTTTCGTTCGGTCTAGCGCTGTCAGACAGGTTTGCACACATAAATACTATGTATTTGCATAAAACAAATGTTTTTTTTACCCTCGTACACCGAGCTAGTATGTTACAAAGGACAGAAACACCCGATGGATCGATTCCGATAAGTCTAGCATTTTCATTCGATGCAGCACTATCAGGCTAGTTTCGACGCCTGGATATTGTGAAATTGCATAAAATTAAGGCTCTAGAATCTCGTACACCACTCTGATATGTTACAAAATTTCGCAACACTCGATGGTTCGATTTCGACAATTCTCGCATCTTCGTTAGATTCAGCTCTGTCAGACACTAGTCAACACAAAGATACTGTATCTTCGAATAGAGGAACGCGAGTAAACACTCGGAAATCCAGCTGATAAGTTACAAACTTTCGGAGCGTTGATTCATTCGAATGTTGGTTCAATCGAGATAACTCGTGCACTTTTGTTCTATGCATCGCTTTCAGACAAGTTTTAACAAGTACGTACTGTGGTTTCGCATAGATGAAACTTTTTAACTCGTACAAGCTGCTGACATGATTCAAGGGTGCGAAGCACACGATTGATCGATTTGTTTTGTTCTCGCATTTTCGTTCGGTCTAGCGCCGTCAGATAGGTTTGCATTACACAAATACTGTATATTTGCATAAATCAAAAGTTTTTTGGTCCTCGTACACCGAGCTAGTATGTTACAAAGGATAGAAACACCCGATGGATCGATTTCGATAACTCTAGCATTTTCATTCGATGCAGGACTATCAGGCTAGTTTCGACGCCTGGATATTGTGAAATTGCATAAAATTAAGGCTCTAGAATCTCGTACACCACTCTGGTATGTTACAAAAGTTCGCAACACTCGATGGTTCGATTTCGACAAATCTCGCATCTTCGTTAGATTCAGCTCTATCAGACACTAGTCAACACAAAGATACTGTATCTTCGAATAGAGGAACGCGAGTAAACACTCGGAAATCCAGCTGATAAGTTTCAAACTTTCGGAGCGTTGATTCATTCGAATGTTGGTTCAATCGAGATAACTCGTGCACTTTTGTTCTATGCATCGCTTTCAGACAAGTTTTAACAAGTACGTACTGTGGTTTCGCATAGAATGAAACGTTTTAACTCGTACAAGCTGCTGACATGATTCAACAGTGCGAAGCACACGATTGATCGATTTGTTTTGTTCTCGCATTTTCGTTCGGTCTAGCGCCGTCAAATAGGTTTGCATTACACAAATACTGTATATTTGCATAAATCAAAAGTTTTTTGGTCCTCGTACACCGAGCTAGTATGTTACAAAGGATAGAAACACCCGATGGTTCGATTTCGATAACTCTAGCATTTTCATTCGATGCAGCACTATCAGGCTAGTTTCGACGCCTGGATATTGTGGAATTGTATAAAATTAAGGGTCTAGAATCCCGTACACCACTCTGGTATGTTACAAAAGTTCGCAACACTCGATGGTTCGATTTCGACAAATCTCGCATCTTCGTTAGATTCAGGTCTGTCAGACACTAGTCAACACAAAGATACTGTATATTCAAATAGAGGAACGCGAGTAAAGACTCGGAAATCCAGCTGATAAGTTACAAACTTTCGGAGCGTTGATTCATTCGAATGTTGGTTCAATCGAGATAACTCGTGCACTTTTGTTCTATGCATCGCTTTCAGACAAGTTTTAACAAGTACGTACTGTGGTTTCGCATAGAATGAAACGTTTTAACTCGTACAATCTGCTGACATGATTCAAGGGTGCGAAGCACACGATTGATCGATTTGCTTAGATCTCGCATTTTCGTTCGGTCTAGCGCTGTCAGACAGATTTGCAAACATAAATAATATGTCTTTAGATAAAACAAAAGTTCTTTTAGCCTCGTACACCGAGCTAGTATGTTACAAAGGATAGAAACACCTGATGGATCGAATTCGATAACTCGAGCATTTTCATTCGATGTAACGCTATCAGGCAAGTTTTGACACAAAGATATTTCGAAATTGCATAAAATAAAGGATTTTGACTATCGTACATCGCACTGATATGTTACAAAACTTGGCAACACTGGATGGTTAGTTTTCGACAAATCTCGCGTTTTTGATCCATTCAGTTCTGTCGGACACTATTCAACACATAGATACTATATATTTTAATTGAGTAAATCGATGAAACTTTCGAAAATCGAGCTGATATGTCGTAAACGGTCGGTACGTTTCTTCAATCGATTTATATAACTCGTGCCTATTTGTGCGATGCAGCACTTTCAGACGTTTTAACAAATACGTACTGTGGATTCGCATACTTTGAAACTTTTTAACTCGTACAACGTGCCGACATGATTCAAGGGTGCGAAGCACTCGATTGATCGATTTGCTTAGTTCTCGCATTTTCGTTCGGTCTAGCGCTGTCAGACAGGTTTGCACACATAAATACTATGTATTTGCATAAAACAAAAGATTTTTTTACCCTCCTACTCCGAGCTAGTATGTTACAAAGGATAGAAACACCCGATGGATCGATTCCGATAACTCTAGCATTTTCATTCGATGCAGCACTATCAGGCTAGTTTCGACGCCTGGATATTGTGAAATTGCATAAAATTAAGGGTCTAGAATCTCGTACACCACTCTGATATGCTACAAAAGTTCGCAACACTCGATGGTTCGATTTCGACAAATCTCGCATCTTCGTTAGATTCAGCTCTATCAGACACTAGTCAACACAAAGATACTGTATATTTGAATAGAGGAACGCGAGTAAACACTCGGAAATCCAGCTGATAAGTTACAAACTTTCGGAGCGTTGATTCATTCGAATGTTGGTTCAATCGAGATAACTCGTGCACTTTTGTGCGATGCAGCGCTTTCAGACAAGTTTTAACAAATACGTACTGTGGATTCGCATAGTATGAAACTTTTTAACTCGTACAACGTGCCAACATGACTCAAGGGTGCGAAGCACTCGATTGATCGATTTGTTTTGTTCTCGCATTTTCGTTCGGTCTAGCGCCGTCAGATAGGTTTGCATACACAAATTCTGTATATTTGCATAAATCAAAAGTTTTTTACGCTCGTACACCGAGCTAGTATGTTACAAAGGATAGAAACACCTGATGGATCGATTTCGATAAATCTAGCATTTTCATTCGATGCAGGACTATCAGGCTAGTTTCGACGCCTGGATATTGTTAAATTGCATAAAATTAAGGCTCTAGAATCTCGTACACCTCTCTGATATGTTACAAAATTTCGCAACACTCGATGGTTCGATTTCGACAAATCTCGCATCTTCGTTAGATTCAGCTCTGTCGGACACTAGTCAACACAAAGATACTGTATATTCGAATAGAGGAACGCGAGTAAACACTCGGAAATCCAGCTGATAAGTTACAAACTTTCGGAGCGTCGATTCATTCGAATGTTGGTTCAATCGAGATAACTCGGGCACGTTTGTTCTATGCATCGCTTTCAGACAAGTTTCAACAAGTACGTACTGTGGTTTCGCATAGAATGAAACTTTTTACCTCGTACAACCTGCTGACATGATTCAAGGGTGCGAAGCACACGATTGATCGATTTGCTTAGATCTCGCATTTTCGTTCGGTCTAGCGCTGTCAGACAGATTTGCACACATAAATAATATGTCTTTACATAAAACAAAAGTTTTTTTACCATCGTACACCGAGCAAGTATGTTACAAAGGATAGAAACACCTGATGGATCGAATTCGATAACTCTAGCATTTTCATTCGATGCAGCACTATCAGGCTAGTTTCGACGCCTGGATATTGTGAAATTGCATAACATTAAGGCTCTAGAATCTCGTACACCACTCTGATATGTTACAAAATTTCGCAACACTCGATGGTTCGATTTCGACAAATCTCGCATCTTCGTTAGATTCAGCTCTATCAGACACTAGTCAACACAAAGATACTGTATATTTGAATAGAGGAACGCGAGTAAACACTCGGAAATCCAGCTGATAAGTTACAAACTTTCGGAGCGTTGATTCATTCGAATGTTGGTTCAATCGAGATAACTCGTGCACTTTTGTGCGATGCAGCGCTTTCAGACAAGTTTTAACAAGTACGTACTGTGGTTTCGCATAGTATGAAACTTTTTAACTCGTACAACGTGCCGACATGATTCAAGGGTGCGAAGCACACGATTGATCGATTTGCTTAGTTCTCGCATTTTCGTTCGGTCTAGCGCTGTCAGACAGGTTTGCACACATAAATACTATGTATTTGCATAAAACAAATGTTTTTTTTACCCTCGTACACCGAGCTAGTATGTTACAAAGGACAGAAACACCCGATGGATCGATTCCGATAAGTCTAGCATTTTCATTCGATGCAGCACTATCAGGCTAGTTTCGACGCCTGGATATTGTGAAATTGCATAAAATTAAGGCTCTAGAATCTCGTACACCACTCTGATATGTTACAAAATTTCGCAACACTCGATGGTTCGATTTCGACAAATCTCGCATCTTCGTTAGATTCAGCTCTGTCAGACACTAGTCAACACAAAGATACTGTATCTTCGAATAGAGGAACGCGAGTAAACACTCGGAAATCCAGCTGATAAGTTACAAACTTTCGGAGCGTTGATTCATTCGAATGTTGGTTCAATCGAGATAACTCGTGCACTTTTGTTCTATGCATCGCTTTCAGACAAGTTTTAACAAGTACGTACTGTGGTTTCGCATAGATGAAACTTTTTAACTCGTACAAGCTGCTGACATGATTCAAGGGTGCGAAGCACACGATTGATCGATTTGTTTTGTTCTCGCATTTTCGTTCGGTCTAGCGCCGTCAGATAGGTTTGCATTACACAAATACTGTATATTTGCATAAATCAAAAGTTTTTTGGTCCTCGTACACCGAGCTAGTATGTTACAAAGGATAGAAACACCCGATGGATCGATTTCGATAACTCTAGCATTTTCATTCGATGCAGGACTATCAGGCTAGTTTCGACGCCTGGATATTGTGAAATTGCATAAAATTAAGGCTCTAGAATCTCGTACACCACTCTGGTATGTTACAAAAGTTCGCAACACTCGATGGTTCGATTTCGACAAATCTCGCATCTTCGTTAGATTCAGCTCTATCAGACACTAGTCAACACAAAGATACTGTATCTTCGAATAGAGGAACGCGAGTAAACACTCGGAAATCCAGCTGATAAGTTTCAAACTTTCGGAGCGTTGATTCATTCGAATGTTGGTTCAATCGAGATAACTCGTGCACTTTTGTTCTATGCATCGCTTTCAGACAAGTTTTAACAAGTACGTACTGTGGTTTCGCATAGAATGAAACGTTTTAACTCGTACAAGCTGCTGACATGATTCAAAAGTGCGAAGCACACGATTGATCGATTTGTTTTGTTCTCGCATTTTCGTTCGGTCTAGCGCCGTCAAATAGGTTTGCATTACACAAATACTGTATATTTGCATAAATCAAAAGTTTTTTGGTCCTCGTACACCGAGCTAGTATGTTACAAAGGATAGAAACACCCGATGGTTCGATTTCGATAACTCTAGCATTTTCATTCGATGCAGCACTATCAGGCTAGTTTCGACGCCTGGATATTGTGGAATTGTATAAAATTAAGGGTCTAGAATCCCGTACACCACTCTGGTATGTTACAAAAGTTCGCAACACTCGATGGTTCGATTTCGACAAATCTCGCATCTTCGTTAGATTCAGGTCTGTCAGACACTAGTCAACACAAAGATACTGTATATTCAAATAGAGGAACGCGAGTAAAGACTCGGAAATCCAGCTGATAAGTTACAAACTTTCGGAGCGTTGATTCATTCGAATGTTGGTTCAATCGAGATAACTCGTGCACTTTTGTTCTATGCATCGCTTTCAGACAAGTTTTAACAAGTACGTACTGTGGTTTCGCATAGAATGAAACGTTTTAACTCGTACAATCTGCTGACATGATTCAAGGGTGCGAAGCACACGATTGATCGATTTGCTTAGATCTCGCATTTTCGTTCGGTCTAGCGCTGTCAGACAGATTTGCAAACATAAATAATATGTCTTTAGATAAAACAAAAGTTCTTTTAGCCTCGTACACCGAGCTAGTATGTTACAAAGGATAGAAACACCTGATGGATCGAATTCGATAACTCGAGCATTTTCATTCGATGTAACGCTATCAGGCAAGTTTTGACACAAAGATATTTCGAAATTGCATAAAATAAAGGATTTTGACTATCGTACATCGCACTGATATGTTACAAAACTTGGCAACACTGGATGGTTAGTTTTCGACAAATCTCGCGTTTTTGATCCATTCAGTTCTGTCGGACACTATTCAACACATAGATACTATATATTTTAATTGAGTAAATCGATGAAACTTTCGAAAATCGAGCTGATATGTCGTAAACGGTCGGTACGTTTCTTCAATCGATTTATATAACTCGTGCCTATTTGTGCGATGCAGCACTTTCAGACGTTTTAACAAATACGTACTGTGGATTCGCATACTTTGAAACTTTTTAACTCGTACAACGTGCCGACATGATTCAAGGGTGCGAAGCACTCGATTGATCGATTTGCTTAGTTCTCGCATTTTCGTTCGGTCTAGCGCTGTCAGACAGGTTTGCACACATAAATACTATGTATTTGCATAAAACAAAAGATTTTTTTACCCTCCTACTCCGAGCTAGTATGTTACAAAGGATAGAAACACCCGATGGATCGATTCCGATAACTCTAGCATTTTCATTCGATGCAGCACTATCAGGCTAGTTTCGACGCCTGGATATTGTGAAATTGCATAAAATTAAGGGTCTAGAATCTCGTACACCACTCTGATATGCTACAAAAGTTCGCAACACTCGATGGTTCGATTTCGACAAATCTCGCATCTTCGTTAGATTCAGCTCTATCAGACACTAGTCAACACAAAGATACTGTATATTCGAATAGAGGAACGCGAGTAAACACTCGGAAATCCAGCTGATAAGTTACAAACTTTCGGAGCGTCGATTCATTCGAATGTTGGTTCAATCGAGATAACTCGTGCACGTTTGTTCTATGCATCGCTTTCAGACAAGTTTCAACAAGTACGTACTGTGGTTTCGCATAGAATGAAACTTTTTACCTCGTACAACCTGCTGACATGATTCAAGGGTGCGAAGCACACGATTGATCGATTTGCTTAGATCTCGCATTTTCGTTCGGTCTAGCGCTGTCAGACAGATTTGCACACATAAATAATATGTCTTTACATAAAACAAAAGTTTTTTTACCATCGTACACCGAGCAAGTATGTTACAAAGGATAGAAACACCTGATGGATCGAATTCGATAACTCTAGCATTTTCATTCGATGCAGCACTATCAGGCTAGTTTCGACGCCTGGATATTGTGAAATTGCATAACATTAAGGCTCTAGAATCTCGTACACCACTCTGATATGTTACAAAATTTCGCAACACTCGATGGTTCGATTTCGACAAATCTCGCATCTTCGTTAGATTCAGCTCTATCAGACACTAGTCAACACAAAGATACTGTATATTTGAATAGAGGAACGCGAGTAAACACTCGGAAATCCAGCTGATAAGTTACAAACTTTCGGAGCGTTGATTCATTCGAATGTTGGTTGAATCGAGATAACTCGTGCACTTTTGTGCGATGCAGCGCTTTCAGACAAGTTTTAACAAGTACGTACTGTGGTTTCGCATAGTATGAAACTTTTTAACTCGTACAACGTGCCGACATGATTCAAGGGTGCGAAGCACACGATTGATCGATTTGCTTAGTTCTCGCATTTTCGTTCGGTCTAGCGCTGTCAGACAGGTTTGCACACATAAATACTATGTATTTGCATAAAACAAATGTTTTTTTTACCCTCGTACACCGAGCTAGTATGTTACAAAGGACAGAAACACCCGATGGATCGATTCCGATAAGTCTAGCATTTTCATTCGATGCAGCACTATCAGGCTAGTTTCGACGCCTGGATATTGTGAAATTGCATAAAATTAAGGCTCTAGAATCTCGTACACCACTCTGATATGTTACAAAATTTCGCAACACTCGATGGTTCGATTTCGACAAATCTCGCATCTTCGTTAGATTCAGCTCTGTCAGACACTAGTCAACACAAAGATACTGTATCTTCGAATAGAGGAACGCGAGTAAACACTCGGAAATCCAGCTGATAAGTTACAAACTTTCGGAGCGTTGATTCATTCGAATGTTGGTTCAATCGAGATAACTCGTGCACTTTTGTTCTATGCATCGCTTTCAGACAAGTTTTAACAAGTACGTACTGTGGTTTCGCATAGATGAAACTTTTTAACTCGTACAAGCTGCTGACATGATTCAAGGGTGCGAAGCACACGATTGATCGATTTGTTTTGTTCTCGCATTTTCGTTCGGTCTAGCGCCGTCAGATAGGTTTGCATTACACAAATACTGTATATTTGCATAAATCAAAAGTTTTTTGGTCCTCGTACACCGAGCTAGTATGTTACAAAGGATAGAAACACCCGATGGATCGATTTCGATAACTCTAGCATTTTCATTCGATGCAGGACTATCAGGCTAGTTTCGACGCCTGGATATTGTGAAATTGCATAAAATTAAGGCTCTAGAATCTCGTACACCACTCTGGTATGTTACAAAAGTTCGCAACACTCGATGGTTCGATTTCGACAAATCTCGCATCTTCGTTAGATTCAGCTCTATCAGACACTAGTCAACACAAAGATACTGTATCTTCGAATAGAGGAACGCGAGTAAACACTCGGAAATCCAGCTGATAAGTTTCAAACTTTCGGAGCGTTGATTCATTCGAATGTTGGTTCAATCGAGATAACTCGTGCACTTTTGTTCTATGCATCGCTTTCAGACAAGTTTTAACAAGTACGTACTGTGGTTTCGCATAGAATGAAACGTTTTAACTCGTACAAGCTGCTGACATGATTCAAAAGTGCGAAGCACACGATTGATCGATTTGTTTTGTTCTCGCATTTTCGTTCGGTCTAGCGCCGTCAAATAGGTTTGCATTACACAAATACTGTATATTTGCATAAATCAAAAGTTTTTTGGTCCTCGTACACCGAGCTAGTATGTTACAAAGGATAGAAACACCCGATGGTTCGATTTCGATAACTCTAGCATTTTCATTCGATGCAGCACTATCAGGCTAGTTTCGACGCCTGGATATTGTGGAATTGTATAAAATTAAGGGTCTAGAATCCCGTACACCACTCTGGTATGTTACAAAAGTTCGCAACACTCGATGGTTCGATTTCGACAAATCTCGCATCTTCGTTAGATTCAGGTCTGTCAGACACTAGTCAACACAAAGATACTGTATATTCAAATAGAGGAACGCGAGTAAAGACTCGGAAATCCAGCTGATAAGTTACAAACTTTCGGAGCGTTGATTCATTCGAATGTTGGTTCAATCGAGATAACTCGTGCACTTTTGTTCTATGCATCGCTTTCAGACAAGTTTTAACAAGTACGTACTGTGGTTTCGCATAGAATGAAACGTTTTAACTCGTACAATCTGCTGACATGATTCAAGGGTGCGAAGCACACGATTGATCGATTTGCTTAGATCTCGCATTTTCGTTCGGTCTAGCGCTGTCAGACAGATTTGCAAACATAAATAATATGTCTTTAGATAAAACAAAAGTTCTTTTAGCCTCGTACACCGAGCTAGTATGTTACAAAGGATAGAAACACCTGATGGATCGAATTCGATAACTCGAGCATTTTCATTCGATGTAACGCTATCAGGCAAGTTTTGACACAAAGATATTTCGAAATTGCATAAAATAAAGGATTTTGACTATCGTACATCGCACTGATATGTTACAAAACTTGGCAACACTGGATGGTTAGTTTTCGACAAATCTCGCGTTTTTGATCCATTCAGTTCTGTCGGACACTATTCAACACATAGATACTATATATTTTAATTGAGTAAATCGATGAAACTTTCGAAAATCGAGCTGATATGTCGTAAACGGTCGGTACGTTTCTTCAATCGATTTATATAACTCGTGCCTATTTGTGCGATGCAGCACTTTCAGACGTTTTAACAAATACGTACTGTGGATTCGCATACTTTGAAACTTTTTAACTCGTACAACGTGCCGACATGATTCAAGGGTGCGAAGCACTCGATTGATCGATTTGCTTAGTTCTCGCATTTTCGTTCGGTCTAGCGCTGTCAGACAGGTTTGCACACATAAATACTATGTATTTGCATAAAACAAAAGATTTTTTTACCCTCCTACTCCGAGCTAGTATGTTACAAAGGATAGAAACACCCGATGGATCGATTCCGATAACTCTAGCATTTTCATTCGATGCAGCACTATCAGGCTAGTTTCGACGCCTGGATATTGTGAAATTGCATAAAATTAAGGGTCTAGAATCTCGTACACCACTCTGATATTCTACAAAAGTTCGCAACACTCGATGGTTCGATTTCGACAAATCTCGCATCTTCGTTAGATTCAGCTCTATCAGACACTAGTCAACACAAAGATACTGTATATTTGAATAGAGGAACGCGAGTAAACACTCGGAAATCCAGCTGATAAGTTACAAACTTTCGGAGCGTTGATTCATTCGAATGTTGGTTCAATCGAGATAACTCGTGCACTTTTGTGCGATGCAGCGCTTTCAGACAAGTTTTAACAAATACGTACTGTGGATTCGCATAGTATGAAACTTTTTAACTCGCACAACGTGCCAACATGACTCAAGGGTGCGAAGCACTCGATTGATCGATTTGTTTTGTTCTCGCATTTTCGTTCGGTCTAGCGCCGTCAGATAGGTTTGCATACACAAATTCTGTATATTTGCATAAATCAAAAGTTTTTTACGCTCGTACACCGAGCTAGTATGTTACAAAGGATAGAAACACCTGATGGATCGATTTCGATAAATCTAGCATTTTCATTCGATGCAGGACTATCAGGCTAGTTTCGACGCCTGGATATTGTTAAATTGCATAAAATTAAGGCTCTAGAATCTCGTACACCTCTCTGATATGTTACAAAATTTCGCAACACTCGATGGTTCGATTTCGACAAATCTCGCATCTTCGTTAGATTCAGCTCTGTCACACACTAGTCAACACAAAGATACTGTATATTCGAATAGAGGAACGCGAGTAAACACTCGGAAATCCAGCTGATAAGTTACAAACTTTCGGAGCGTCGATTCATTCGAATGTTGGTTCAATCGAGATAACTCGTGCACGTTTGTTCTATGCATCGCTTTCAGACAAGTTTCAACAAGTACGTACTGTGGTTTCGCATAGAATGAAACTTTTTACCTCGTACGACCTGCTGACATGATTCAAGGGTGCGAAGCACACGATTGATCGATTTGCTAAGTTCTCGCATTTTCGTTCGGTCTAGCGCTGTCAGACAGGTTTGCACACATAAATACTATGTATTTGCATAAAACAAATGTTTTTTTTACCCTCGTACACCGAGCTAGTATGTTACAAAGGACAGAAACACCCGATGGATCGATTCCGATAAGTCTAGCATTTTCATTCGATGCAGCACTATCAGGCTAGTTTCGACGCCTGGATATTGTGAAATTGCATAAAATTAAGGCTCTAGAATCTCGTACACCACTCTGATATGTTACAAAATTTCGCAACACTCGATGGTTCGATTTCGACAAATCTCGCATCTTCGTTAGATTCAGCTCTGTCAGACACTAGTCAACACAAAGATACTGTATCTTCGAATAGAGGAACGCGAGTAAACACTCGGAAATCCAGCTGATAAGTTACAAACTTTCGGAGCGTTGATTCATTCGAATGTTGGTTCAATCGAGATAACTCGTGCACTTTTGTTCTATGCATCGCTTTCAGACAAGTTTTAACAAGTACGTACTGTGGTTTCGCATAGATGAAACTTTTTAACTCGTACAAGCTGCTGACATGATTCAAGGGTGCGAAGAACACGATTGATCGATTTGTTTTGTTCTCGCATTTTCGTTCGGTCTAGCGCCGTCAGATAGGTTTGCATTACACAAATACTGTATATTTGCATAAATCAAAAGTTTTTTGGTCCTCGTACACCGAGCTAGTATGTTACAAAGGATAGAAACACCCGATGGATCGATTTCGATAACTCTAGCATTTTCATTCGATGCAGGACTATCAGGCTAGTTTCGACGCCTGGATATTGTGAAATTGCATAAAATTAAGGCTCTAGAATCTCGTACACCACTCTGGTATGTTACAAAAGTTCGCAACACTCGATGGTTCGATTTCGACAAATCTCGCATCTTCGTTAGATTCAGCTCTGTCAGACACTAGTCAACACAAAGATACTGTATCTTCGAATAGAGGAACGCGAGTAAACACTCGGAAATCCAGCTGATAAGTTTCAAACTTTCGGAGCGTTGATTCATTCGGATGTTGGTTCAATCGAGATAACTCGTGCACTTTTGTTAAATGCATCGCTTTCAGACAAGTTTTAACAAGTACGTACTGTGGTTTCGCATAGAATGAAACGTTTTAACTCGTACAATCTGCTGACATGATTCAAGGGTGCGAAGCACACGATTGATCGATTTGCTTAGATCTCGCATTTTCGTTCGGTCTAGCGCTGTCAGACAGATTTGCAAACATAAATAATATGTCTTTAGATAAAACAAAAGTTCTTTTAGCCTCGTACACCGAGCTAGTATGTTACAAAGGATAGAAACACCTGATGGATCGAATTCGATAACTCGAGCATTTTCATTCCATGTAACGCTATCAGGCAAGTTTTGACACAAAGATATTTCGAAATTGCATAAAATAAAGGATTTTGACTATCGTACATCGCACTGATATGTTACAAAACTTCGCAACACTGGATGGTTAGTTTTCGACAAATCTCGCGTTTTTGATCCATTCAGTTCTGTCGGACACTATTCAACACATAGATACTATATATTTTAATTGAGTAAATCGATGAAACTTTCGAAAATCGAGCTGATATGTCGTAAACGGTCGGTACGTTTCTTCAATCGATTTATATAACTCGTGCCTATTTGTGCGATGCAGCACTTTCAGACGTTTTAACAAATACGTACTGTGGATTCGCATACTTTGAAACTTTTTAACTCGTACAACGTGACGACATGATTCAAGGGTGCGAAGCACTCGATTGATCGATTTGCTTAGTTCTCGCATTTTCGTTCGGTCTAGCGCTGTCAGACAGGTTTGCACACATAAATACTATGTATTTGCATAAAACAAAAGATTTTTTTACCCTCCTACTCCGAGCTAGTATGTTACAAAGGATAGAAACACCCGATGGATCGATTCCGATAACTCTAGCATTTTCATTCGATGCAGCACTATCAGGCTAGTTTCGACGCCTGGATATTGTGAAATTGCATAAAATTAAGGGTCTAGAATCTCGTACACCACTCTGATATGCTACAAAAGTTCGCAACACTCGATGGTTCGATTTCGACAAATCTCGCATCTTCGTTAGATTCAGCTCTATCAGACACTAGTCAACACAAAGATACTGTATATTTGAATAGAGGAACGCGAGTAAACACTCGGAAATCCAGCTGATAAGTTACAAACTTTCGGAGCGTTGATTCATTCGAATGTTGGTTCAATCGAGATAACTCGTGCACTTTTGTGCGATGCAGCGCTTTCAGACAAGTTTTAACAAATACGTACTGTGGATTCGCATAGTATGAAACTTTTTAACTCGTACAACGTGCCAACATGACTCAAGGGTGCGAAGCACTCGATTGATCGATTTGTTTTGTTCTCGCATTTTCGTTCGGTCTAGCGCCGTCAGATAGGTTTGCATACACAAATTCTGTATATTTGCATTGTGACGTGATTTTTTTACCACGCCACCTGCGCGAAGTGTAAACGGCGAGGAGTGTCGGATTTACGACCCTCGAGTCGGTGCACGTTCGCTTTACCATCGACAGGTCATCACCGGAAGTCGCTCTCTGTCTCGCTCTCTTTATTAATTCCGTTTTAGCTACCTTAAGATTGTATTAATCCGCGTTTCATTAGTTAGATAATTATTGTTAAGTTATTTTCGTATTATTTTGCGACCATTTTGTTCCCTGATCTTCGGAGTCTCACCCCATCAGCCAACTACCACCGAGGGACTGACACTCCGCCTGCAAACCGCTACGTAACGCCCACGCACTCGCCGCCCGCGCTTGTCGTTATCTGTCGCTCTCTTCGATGTTTCCATTCGCTCTCTACACCGAGGAATTTCGAGTATTTATTGGAGTTATTTGGATTTTGGATTTTGGATGTTGAGGCTTGGAGGTTCGCTCGAAACTCCAGTTTTGGATTTTTAGACGCTGTTTATCAGAGTCGCAGGCGGGCACCGAACATCTGTGTCCGTGGATTATGGATGCCAAGGGAGCGCGCTGGAAAAAAGGCCAATATACTACCGTGCCACCCGCCTCCCTACGACTTCCCAGCCTGGCGCTGGACCATCCCCTGGAGTTCGGACTGTCGCGGCCCGGCCACCCCGGTGCCCCACTAAGAAAGGGTCTAGGAGCAACGAAGGAAGAGTTAAATTGCAGTGTTGCGCTTTCCTACGTTGAGGGTCCAAAAATCGCTGAAGCATCGTGGCCACGATTTCCGGCGTGAGGGACCCCCCACTCTTCTAACGAAGCCACCGGATCCGAGGGGAAGACACCCGCACTCCAGCATTAATTTGCTGCCTTAAGAAACTGGAGGGAAACAAGGATACAGACGACATGCGTCCACGCGATACTGCGAGATGCACGCAATTCAAATTGAATTGCGCGCCAAGCGCGAGACTCGCAACGCACACGCGGAGCTCAGCAGCCACGCAGTTTCAATACCCGAGCGCGTGCGCCAGCGGTAGCCGGCAAGTGGGCGGAGTGGGGAAAAATCGATCGACGGCACGAGCCGTCTCGGAGAGAACACTTCCGTGTGAACTATCGAGCGACCGATTCGAGCGAGATTTTCACCACGTGCCATCCAGGACCAGGAGACGACGGAGATTCCGGTGAGACGCAGCCCTCCCATCTACTGCTGTGAGTCAAGGATTCTCGATAAAATTGATTGATTCGGCCCCGTGAGTAAGTTTGTTCTATTTTATTGTATTTTTCTTTCGATTTCGCGTTAAGAACTCACAAAGGGCGCGGGTCGTTCGGTCGCCGAGAATCCTCGACATGTAATTGGTCGATTGGTTCTGTTTTTCGTTTTTTTTATATTTTATCGTGTTCCGGGAGATATTGTTTTAGTTTAATTATTTTTATAGTGAAGCAATTAAGTGAGATATTTTGTTTGATATGTAATGTTCGGGTTCAATACTCTCCCGGTGCGACGTCTCTTACTTTCGCTACCTTTAGTAAATTCGCGTTATTAATAATTGAATAGCTTGATTCTCTGAATATTTGATATTTGTAATATTACGAGTGAGTATTTCACCTCGTATGATAAATTTTGGTAGTTCTCTATTAGCCGGCCGGTGTGTGGCTCGCTGAAGGTCGCGCGGTAAGCCGTTGTTTACATCGCGCGCTCATTGTTCAGATTAACGCTACCTTGCTCGCTACTCGTTACTATCCTTGCGTAGAGCCTTCCGACCATTCATATATTTTATTTTTCGTTATATGGAATTCCCGGGTGATTTTATGTTTCTGATACTATATCGACCTTTCGGCTGGGCTACCTACTCTATAGATTATACGACGCTTATTGTTTTGGCTCGCTCTCTCGCTGTAAGCCTTATAGTTATGTATTGTTGCGTTTCAAACCATACGATGACTCGAGATTTATCTGTCGCTCCCTTCCTTCAGATGATTGACGGTCTCTCTTAAATCACAATTTGCATTTATTATAAACTTTCGTTTTCTGCTTCGAAGTTGCCTACTCGCGATGATTACTTTTATTAACCTGCGCTTTCTGTTGCGATTATTATTATGTCCGATCCGTTCGTATTATTATTATCAGGAGTCTATAGTTCGCGACCATCATGGGCAACCTTCGTTACTTTCTTTGACAATTGAGCTACCTCCGATATATATTATCATTATTATTGTTATGTTATCTTCCGCGACTACGATCGTCAAAATTATTAATTTCTTTTACCATTTAGGCTAACCCCGACCGATTATTACCATTATCATTATTGTTTATATTTTAATTATTAATTTCTTTGACCTTTTGGCTACCTCGGATCTATCATTATTATTATCATTATTTTTTTTTTATATATTTCGCGATCCTCATTATGAATATCATTAATTTCTTTGCTCGTTATGCTACCTCCGTTATCGTATCATTATTATTATTATTTTACCTTTCGCGATGACCATCTTCAACATTATGTAGTTACTTTGGTGATTCAGGCTACCTCCGATCTATTATTATCATGATTATCATTATTTTATATTTCGCGATTATTCTTGTCGGTATTGTATTGCCCTTCTTAGTCGGCGGTCTATGATCTCCTGTTCTCGCTACGTAAATGTTAACTATCGTTCGGTCTCACTTAGGTCTCTTGGACTTCGGTTATTGACTTACTTACTTATTTTAATTACGTCGCTCTCTTGACCACGATTGACGGCTAATCCGCATTTCAAACCGGCGTGTCGCTTTGGAGCTACCTTTCCGAGATTCCGTTATTCCGCGTATTCGTTTCGCTCCTTTGCTTTATTTTATATCGAGTCCACGTTACCTTATTGTTCTCAGTAATGTCCATCAAAATTATAAGCGAATTGCGCCTCGACTAACGTCGAGTGCAGCCCGGGAAATTTATAATAAACCCAATAATTCCCCAGAATCTTCATGTTTGTCACCTCACTTATTTCGACCAGCCCCTCTACCATATATCAGCTCGCGGAGCCTGAGTTAGTCGCGTGCCTTGTGGCTTTTCACCGCTTCCTCGCTCGACCACGTATTGGGATCTTTCTTATCGACGGCAAAATAAGTCGAAGCAATTCGGCGGTATTTCGGTACCTGGCGTCCAGCCGTCGGTGAGAGGGGTCTGAGATTAACCTGTCCTTTTATTTTCTTTTGTTGCGTAATTTAAGATTTGTTGAGCCATGCGGGCTATCTAGTATTTTTGGGATTTGTTAATTTTGTTAGGGTTTCGAGTTGCGTGGTTGTGGCTGAGGATGGAGAGCCGGGGTTGTGAGTCCCAGTCGGGAAATTCCTTCACAAAATGGCGCCCAACGTGGGGCCCGAGGTGACAAACTTTTAGATAAATAAGAGATAATTTTTTTTTGGACAGATAATATCTCGAGTTGTATTGGTTGCTATCTTGTTTTGTAGTTATTTTTTTGGTTTCTTTGTGTGTTCCTAGTGTATGTTATGTCGAATAAATGTTTCCCCGAAAATCTTTCAAATTTACCAACGTTAAAGAGGGCCTGCCAATATCGGCCAGACACCGTAAACTACCTACCAGTTATATTATTTTATCTAGTTATTTATTTACTTTTTGTTTTAACTTCGCTCTCTATTAATATTATTCGATACTGTGAATTTGACCCATTTACGGCGACCTGGTTTCGAAGTTACCGAATATCTTGCGTGGCGATGTGCTGTGTGGTACGTTTGTTTTCTATATTTCAGCTACCGAGTTTATTGACAGTCTCCCGCGAATTCTCGGTATTTACTTGACTTGCCGATCATAAACATCTCAGGCGTGTCTCCATTGTTCGCTACCTTACGCTTGCTCACTATACTAGTTAACACCGGATTAGGACTCGATAGGTGGCACCTACATGCGTAAACATTGAAAAACTTGTTACGAGGGATTAGTGACGACGCGTTATTCGCGGCGCTTACCAGACTTTGCCAATTGGACTTATTGACATCGGGATATTACCATACCCAGTTAGGGATTATCGTCCCAGGTACCACATATTTTTTTGTTTGTTTGTTTTGTTTTTCGCTCTCTTCGGTCCTGGAACTTTTACGCTTCGGTACGGCAACGAGTGGGGGGTAGGAACATCGACGATTAAGTAGGGGGGATGTTGAGTACCCCAACCCTACTCCCGGATACAGTATCGGCCATTCCGAATTTAACGCGCCCGTTATCAGCCGACTTCTCGCGAAGCTAACAACTCTAAATATTTACTCGTACTTCAGTGGCAAATTGTGAATAGTTTACCGAGCTACCTTGCGGGAACCGTGCTAAGAATTAACTCTTTTCCTCGCTACCTCGAACCGTCCGGGACGACCAAATCAATTTCTTATTAATCGTAGAACCCCTACGATTATCGCTTTTGGTCTCAATTGTTAACATTAGAAGCTTCCTATCCGATTTAATAAACCTTCCGCTACCTGGAACAATTGATTACGGATTAATTAATCGAATTACGCGGTGCTACCCGACACTATCGATCGCGATATTCGAAATCGTTCCATCTAACTCACGGGACGTTTAGCTACCTACGGCTGCTGGTTTCAAGTTAAAACCTTTTGTTCCTACGACTTGGCGTGCGGCTACCTAGTGCTCGGGACAACGGAAGTTCATTTTTTTATTACCTAACGAGCGTAGCCTGGCTACCTAGTGAACTACCACCTTTCGGTCCACGTTACGGAAGGGAATAAAACAAGGATAATTTCAACGCGATGCCGACCAACCACGAGGACCCCCCGGCGGATCCACCGGCACCGCCACTCGCGACAGGCACCCCAGCCGCTCATCCGTTCGACTCAGGTTACGAACCCACGCAGGGAAGTTCCGCTAATGCCACCATCGCGGAAAGGCCCGTAAGTAATGTTCCTCTATTACCCGAGGCGAGCGCTCCTATTCCGCACTCGAATGGGCGGAATATACCAACGCCGCCACATCTCGAGGCGCTCGATCTCGCGGATACGACCGGTCGGTACGACCCAAATCCGGCGAGAATTCCTGCGGGGATTACGGGGCCAATGCCTTCTTTTACGGTCACAAACCCGCGATTGCCGTCGCTACCGGCTTCCAGCCGGCACCTCTATCAGCGCCATTCCACTATGCGTGGCGGTCCCCCGGCACACCAGCCGTCAACCTTCTCTCCGAACCATACCTTTGGTGCTAACCACCCCGAGTCGCAAGGAACTTTCCCTCCGAACGACCAACACTCGGGCTCGCGCTACCCTCCGTCTCCGACCGCGGTGTTGCATATCATGCGAAAATGGGATTTGTCCTTTGCTGGCAAACGCGGGGAAGACGTCGAAACCTTTTTGCTACGAGTAGACGAGGGACGCGCCCTTATGCCGATCCGCGACACGGAAATCATACGCTGCATACCGTTCTTTTTAACCGGTATCGCCCTCCAGTGGTTCCGCAATGAACAGGGGACCTGGAGTACCTGGGCTGGATTTAAACGAGCATGCGCTCAAAGATTCGGTGACCCAGATTATCAATACACCCTCCGAGAGGAAATTATGCGCCGAACCCAAGGAATCGCAGAGCCCGTCGCGGATTATTTAACCTGTCTACGCGGACTGTTTAATCGACTCAGGCCTCCTTGGGAAGATTCCGATCAAATCCAATACGCGCACCGAAATATGCTACCTAGGCTGCAAGTTGCCATACACCGCGATGACGTTTTCGACTTTGACTCACTGCAACACATCGCGATCCGAACGGAGAAGAGTTTTAAAGCCGCGCGAACGTACCGGCCTCCGCCGACAGCGGAACAATCTCTTTGCCCCGAACTGGCGTATACTGGACCGCGAACTCCGCGCCATACGCCCAACCACACCGCGTTTGCCGCCCTCGAGCTCGGCGAATACGACGGGTACGAGACCACACCTATTGCTACCTCTCGGCGAAGCGAGTTAACCCCGATTCAGATCGTAAACGAGACGCTACCTGCTAACGATTCTTTAAACGCGCTTCAAAACCATCCGCGACCGGCTCGACGACGCGGACCGCCAGCTACCTCAACCCCGCGACCTGCTACCGCGACCACATCCCCTGCGGAGACGCTACCTATACACCAAACGTTACCGGATCCGGCTTCGACCAATCCGTTTTGGCCAGAGTCAGGGGAGACAGGAAATCCGGTCCCACCAACGCCCACGAGTCGCCCCGCACCGCGTCTTAGAGTTTGTTGGAATTGTCAACGTCCCGGCCATAACTTCCACGACTGCGAAGCGGAACGCCGGACGTTCTGCTACCGGTGCGGGAAATCTGGTGTAACTTCTCGAAACTGCCCCTTCTGTTCGGGAAACGCGTAAAGGAGCCTGCGCAACGGTCGGACGCAACTCGTCGCTCCTACCCGAATCCGACTGCTAGCGAGAATCGTCCACCCGCCGGTGACCCCGTGGATTACTGCTGGTTTGGCCAACTTCAGACGGAAGAAAGCGTTACGGCTTTCTTTATCACGTTCACCGTGAACGGCTGGCCTATCCGTGCCCTAGTGGACTCCGGGTCCAGCCGAACGTTCCTCGGACCAACAGCCATCCGCTGGATGGACGAACTTAAAATTCCCCGGCAGAAAACCACCCCGCGCGGAGTAGAAATGGCGGGAGGGCAACGTGCTATCGCTCGCCAAACGGTTTCCCCTAACATCTTGCTAAACGGGAATACCTTCCCGTTCACAGCCTATTTGCTACCTGATCTGGTGCTACCTTGTATATTAGGGTTAGACTTTTTACGTAACGCCCGGTTCGTAGTAGACTTCGAAGAAGCTAAGTGGTATTGCAAATCCAATCCGTTCCGTTTCTATCGGTTCGAAGTGCAACGGGACTTAGGCCCGATACAAGCTCTCTGCTGCGGGTTACAAGAGTTATCTGACACCCAGGGACGCTCTCTACAACGACTCCTCGATGAGGAAATACCTTCCGC
This sequence comes from Ephialtes manifestator, assembly GCA_963970395.1. Classification (NCBI taxonomy): domain Eukaryota; kingdom Metazoa; phylum Arthropoda; class Insecta; order Hymenoptera; family Ichneumonidae; genus Ephialtes; species Ephialtes manifestator. The sequence continues at coordinate 18,148,487 of OZ019969.1, forward strand.
CCCGGGAAAGCCAGGGGCGACCACTCTAGCCGAACATCACATCGATGTGGGGGGTCATGCGGCAGTCAAACAACGGTATTACGCAGTCTCCCCCGCGATCGAGCAGATCATTCACGAGTCGGTGGACCAGATGCTGTCCGACGGTATTATTGAGCCGTCTGCCAGCGACTGGTCCAGTCCCATTGTTATGGTTAAGAAGCCTAACGGTAAGCGTCGATTCTGCTTGGATTTTCGTAAAGTAAACAGCGTCACGAAACGGGACGCGTACCCTATTCCATTGATGACGAGTATTCTCGATAAGTTGAGAAGAGCACATTACATATCCACGCTCGATCTCAGCCAAGCATATTTTCAAGTCCCACTCGCCGCCGATAGTCGTGAGATAACCGCTTTTACCGTACCGGGCCGAGGTTTCTTTCAATTTACGCGCATGCCCTTTGGCCTAACCAATGCCCCAGCTACCTTCCAGCGCTTACTGGATCGTTTATTAGGTCCGGAAATGCAACCCTACGTCTACGTCTACCTGGACGACATTATAATTGTAACCCAGACTTTCGAAGAGCATCTGGTATGGCTGCGTAAAGTTCTGCGCAAGATTCACGAGGCCGGTCTGACCATCAACCGCGAAAAGAGTGAATTTTGTTGCTCGGAGGTACGCTACCTTGGCTTCCTAGTCAACCGCCACGGGCTGCAGGTTGATCCGGACAAAATCGCGCCGGTCGTTAACTACCCTACCCCGAGAAATGTCAAGCAGCTACGCCGGTTTATGGGCATGGCTTCCTGGTACCGTCGCTTCATTCCCGATTTCGCTACGATCGCTACCCGTCTTACAGCTCTCTTCAAAAAGAACGTCCGTTGGCATTGGGAGGAGGAACATCAGCGGGCATTTGACGAGATTAAGCGCCGGCTGACTTCTTCCCCTACGTTAATATGCCCCGATTTTACGTTACCTTTCACTTTACAAACGGATGCGAGCGGCGTAGGCTTGGGTGCGGTACTGACCCAAGAAGTTGACGGTGTGGAACATGTCATCGCATACGCCAGTCGATCACTGAATAAGGCCGAACGCAACTACACGACCACCGAACAAGAGTGCCTCGCCGTCCTATGGGCGATCCAAAAATTTCGTTGCTACCTAGAAGGCTATAGCTTCACTGTTATCACCGACCATGCGAGCTTACGTTGGTTACACAACCTTAAGAATCCGACCGGCCGTCTCGGGCGTTGGGCCTTAGAATTACAGGAATATAATTACACGATCATACATCGTAAGGGGGCGTTACACCACGTTCCAGACGCTCTCTCGCGAATACCCGAAGAGACTTGCTTCGCGTTAATCCACCCCGAATCAAGCCAAGATGCGTGGTACAATAGGCGCGTGCGGGATGTCCTCCACAACCCCGATTGTTACCCTGATTGGTACTACGAAAACGGCCACCTGTATTACCATCGCGCTCCCGGTCTCGCGGCGTATGAGGTTGGGGACCTGGATGCCTGGAAATTAGTGCTACCGCGGGAGGATCGCCTTCGAGCTCTAGCCGAGTCCCATGATACCCCTCAGGCTGGGCATCTCGGCATCGACAAAACGTATCGCCGAATATCCGTTCACTATTACTGGCCGAACATGTTCCATGAGGTCACACGTTACGTACGCGGGTGCCCTACTTGCCAGCGTTGTAAGGTTGAGCAAGCAGCTCCGGCAGGTCGCATGTCCAAACGCGTAGTGGAGCAACCTTGGGATATTATCGCCGCGGATATTATGGGCCCGCTCCCCACGAGTAAAGCGGGCTTCGTATATATCCTGGTAATACAGGATTTATTCACCAAATGGATAGAATGCTGCCCATTGCGCAAGGCCAACGGTAAAAAGATAGTCGAAGCCCTAGAGGACCTGATAATTTGTAGATGGGGTACACCCAGGGTTTTACTAACGGACAACGGGACCGAATTCGTGAATCGCGACCTTAGCTCTCTAACCGAAAGGACCGGGATCACGCACCGTACTACCCCGCCTTACCACCCGCAAGCCAATCCCGTGGAGCGTGTTAATCGGGTCGTGAAAACTATGATCGTGTCCTTTTTGGAGGCAGATCATCGTGATTGGGACCGCTACCTACCCGAATTCCGTTTCGCTTACAATACAGCCTACCACAGCTCTCTAGAATCTAGTCCCGCGTTTCTGAATATCGGCCGTGAACCTCGTCTCGCGATCACTTTGTACGATAGCACTCAGCACGAGTGGGAGGTTACTCCTACACCACCTCATCAATGGAAGGAACGCATGCAGCGTGTCGCGACCTTACGCGAAACGGTGAAGCACGCCTTAGACGAGGCCTTTCGTAAACAGGCGCACTATTATAATCTACGTCGCCGCAAAAGCTCGTTTCAAGTGGGAGATCTAGTATTAAAACGCCACCACGTACTATCTTCCGCCGCACAGCGCATCGCAGCCAAGTTAGCCCCTAAGTTTCACGGACCATTTAAGATCACCAAATTCTTATCAACGGTGGTGGTACAATTGGCCGATCCGCATGGGCCTTGGACGGGGAAATCCCATGTACAATATTTAAAGCCATTCATTAACACGTGATGCTTCTTACTTCCCTACAGTTACCTCAACCTACCAATCCGTCACTATAATCTGCCAATCCGACACCCGTTTTTTTTTTGTATTCTCTACTGCGACTTTTTTTGCCTTCTTTTTTTCTCGCTTCGCTTCCTTGCCTCACACCCCTACGCTACCTAATCCCGCTCTCTCTACACACACCGCTACCTACCACTTCAACGGACATGACGGGCCGTCGGGGCCGAGGCTACAGCCAGGGACCACCCGAATTCCACCTCGACGCCGCCAATGCCCCCGAGGAGGAAAGGGCACCTTCGGAGGACTTGAATCGGGTGACAAGCTCCATGGCCGACCACCAAGCCGAGGAGATGCGCTGGTCGAGCGGATGGGAAGACGGCAGTGGGGAAGACGACGAACCCGCTTGGGACTATGGCCAAAACTCACCTAGGCCCGAGGAGGTAGACGAGCTCGCGGACATTCTGTCCAAGCAAAAAGAGCTCGCTCACGATCCCAACCAATTCTGGGAAAAGCTTGGGCCCTACCTGCGGTATTTGGCCGCTATCGAATTCGCCGAACCCGGCTTCTTCGATGTGTTAAGGGAGTACATCCAGGCCCTTACCCATCGTCCCGGTGAGAGCTGCGTGGCAAACGACGCTTTGAAGCCTCCACCAAAAGTTGCCCTGAAGTTCGACGTCCATGACTGGCCGCCACCAGGAACCTCCGTCGGCACCCAGAGCGAGTCACCGTTGCCGGGGATAGCCGTCAGCACGCAGTGCCACCCACCAGCCACCCGCGAGACAGGAACGCAGACGAGGTTCCCGCACGCCGACGCAGCCGTCCAAACGGAAGCCTCAACGGCTCCACGCCAAGCCGCCGCCCCAACCCGAGACACCAACACGTCACCGATACCGCAGCACGTGTCGCTCGAAGATATCGGCAGATATCAACTGCGTGGGCCAAGCGGCATACCGTGGAGCAGCCGACCGGTCACCACCGCCACCGCCGAGACGTCCTCCGGATTATCAACGGGTGCGATCCCGCGCCGTCCCCGAGCCCAGGCCGCCAGCGACCGACCGAGGACCTCGAAACCCTCCACCGCGCAGGCCGGCACGCCCACCACAACCCACGCCAGCGGCGAGCCTTCGGCTATTACCGGAAGAGGCCCGGAGTCGCCACGGGTCGCGAAGATACCGGGTCCGGCCAGCGCGCCTGGCGGGCTCAGACGACCAGGGGCCACGCGGGAGCAGGAGTCACGCACGCCAGCAACCACCATATCGGAGGATGGGGATCCCGCAGAACCGCGCTTTGGGCTCTGTTTCAACTGCGGCCGACGGGACCACCGACGAGGAGAGTGTCCGGATCCCCCTACGGTGCATTGCCGACGATGCGGACGACCGGGTTACACCGTCAAAACGTGCCCCATCGATGGTCCGATTTGGAGGTCGGAGGGACCCTACGTCCAGGAGGCCGGCCGGAACATTCCCCGCCACCAACTCCCCACTCGACCATCTCGCCAGGGCGACGGTTCGCCACGACAACGCCCATACGACCGCGACTCTCCCTAGTCAGCTTACATCGCCATACACTCGCTACCTAGATCCGCGCGCTACCTGAATCTCGCCCATAGCCACATTTACCGCCATCACACTTAGTTTCGCTACCTCCGTCAAAATCAGTTTTTTTTCTCATCCAAGCAGTTTCGTTTGCCTGTTATCGCTCCGGTTTGCCATCACGTTTGAATTGTATACGCTACCCCATTCATCTATATTAATAAACGCTCTCTAATTCCCTGCACCCTCTTTAACCGCTTCATTTACCTCCATTACCTACTCGTTATCGCTACGCTGAGTTTAATGGTTTGTTGTTATCAGCGGACTCTCCCTAACAAATACAAATTAATACCATTGGTTTAGTTTCTGTCCAGTTACCTTACCCAGCCGTGTCGTCATCGTGTGACCTCCGTCGATTCAGACCGTTCGTTCTTATAGTTGTTCTGTTAATTGATTTGGTTTGGCTTTGTTGTTTGTTGGCTGTGGTACCATCGTGATCTCGACGACTACACTCCGGCAAGATAATCTTTTGTTCCCGCGGTTTACTTTTGTGCATTTAGTCGCTTCTCGCCATCACCGACCAATTAATCACGGAAGTGGGCTAGTGCTTTACAAGCCTGGTTGGAGGTTGAGATCTGGGCCCCGAAAGGGCTGGGTCTCGTACCGGTTTCTCTGTTTCAGCTCTCAGGAGTCCATCCGAACCGTTGCGCTTCGCGCGGGACCTCACTATTTCCATCCGTACTTGCGTGAGGCCGTACTCAGAAGAGTCGGAAAGAAGGCAGCTCACAACAACTTCGCGAACGGCCCCTGGCAATCTGTTCACGGAGCTCCCCTGAAGGGAGGGGGCTCTGTGACGTGATTTTTTTACCACGCCACCTGCGCGAAGTGTAAACGGCGAGGAGTGTCGGATTTACGACCCTCGAGTCGGTGCACGTTCGCTTTACCATCGACAGGTCATCACCGGAAGTCGCTCTCTGTCTCGCTCTCTTTATTAATTCCGTTTTAGCTACCTTAAGATTGTATTAATCCGCGTTTCATTAGTTAGATAATTATTGTTAAGTTATTTTCGTATTATTTTGCGACCATTTTGTTCCCTGATCTTCGGAGTCTCACCCCATCAGCCAACTACCACCGAGGGACTGACACTCCGCCTGCAAACCGCTACGTAACGCCCACGCACTCGCCGCCCGCGCTTGTCGTTATCTGTCGCTCTCTTCGATGTTTCCATTCGCTCTCTACACCGAGGAATTTCGAGTATTTATTGGAGTTATTTGGATTTTGGATTTTGGATGTTGAGGCTTGGAGGTTCGCTCGAAACTCCAGTTTTGGATTTTTAGACGCTGTTTATCAGAGTCGCAGGCGGGCACCGAACATCTGTGTCCGTGGATTATGGATGCCAAGGGAGCGCGCTGGAAAAAAGGCCAATATACTACCGTGCCACCCGCCTCCCTACGACTTCCCAGCCTGGCGCTGGACCATCCCCTGGAGTTCGGACTGTCGCGGCCCGGCCACCCCGGTGCCCCACTAAGAAAGGGTCTAGGAGCAACGAAGGAAGAGTTAAATTGCAGTGTTGCGCTTTCCTACGTTGAGGGTCCAAAAATCGCTGAAGCATCGTGGCCACGATTTCCGGCGTGAGGGACCCCCCACTCTTCTAACGAAGCCACCGGATCCGAGGGGAAGACACCCGCACTCCAGCATTAATTTGCTGCCTTAAGAAACTGGAGGGAAACAAGGATACAGACGACATGCGTCCACGCGATACTGCGAGATGCACGCAATTCAAATTGAATTGCGCGCCAAGCGCGAGACTCGCAACGCACACGCGGAGCTCAGCAGCCACGCAGTTTCAATACCCGAGCGCGTGCGCCAGCGGTAGCCGGCAAGTGGGCGGAGTGGGGAAAAATCGATCGACGGCACGAGCCGTCTCGGAGAGAACACTTCCGTGTGAACTATCGAGCGACCGATTCGAGCGAGATTTTCACCACGTGCCATCCAGGACCAGGAGACGACGGAGATTCCGGTGAGACGCAGCCCTCCCATCTACTGCTGTGAGTCAAGGATTCTCGATAAAATTGATTGATTCGGCCCCGTGAGTAAGTTTGTTCTATTTTATTGTATTTTTCTTTCGATTTCGCGTTAAGAACTCACAAAGGGCGCGGGTCGTTCGGTCGCCGAGAATCCTCGACATGTAATTGGTCGATTGGTTCTGTTTTTCGTTTTTTTATATTTTATCGTGTTCCGGGAGATATTGTTTTAGTTTAATTATTTTTATAGTGAAGCAATTAAGTGAGATATTTTGTTTGATATGTAATGTTCGGGTTCAATACTCTCCCGGTGCGACGTCTCTTACTTTCGCTACCTTTAGTAAATTCGCGTTATTAATAATTGAATAGCTTGATTCTCTGAATATTTGATATTTGTAATATTACGAGTGAGTATTTCACCTCGTATGATAAATTTTGGTAGTTCTCTATTAGCCGGCCGGTGTGTGGCTCGCTGAAGGTCGCGCGGTAAGCCGTTGTTTACATCGCGCGCTCATTGTTCAGATTAACGCTACCTTGCTCGCTACTCGTTACTATCCTTGCGTAGAGCCTTCCGACCATTCATATATTTTATTTTTCGTTATATGGAATTCCCGGGTGATTTTATGTTTCTGATACTATATCGACCTTTCGGCTGGGCTACCTACTCTATAGATTATACGACGCTTATTGTTTTGGCTCGCTCTCTCGCTGTAAGCCTTATAGTTATGTATTGTTGCGTTTCAAACCATACGATGACTCGAGATTTATCTGTCGCTCCCTTCCTTCAGATGATTGACGGTCTCTCTTAAATCACAATTTGCATTTATTATAAACTTTCGTTTTCTGCTTCGAAGTTGCCTACTCGCGATGATTACTTTTATTAACCTGCGCTTTCTGTTGCGATTATTATTATGTCCGATCCGTTCGTATTATTATTATCAGGAGTCTATAGTTCGCGACCATCATGGGCAACCTTCGTTACTTTCTTTGACAATTGAGCTACCTCCGATATATATTATCATTATTATTGTTATGTTATCTTCCGCGACTACGATCGTCAAAATTATTAATTTCTTTTACCATTTAGGCTAACCCCGACCGATTATTACCATTATCATTATTGTTTATATTTTAATTATTAATTTCTTTGACCTTTTGGCTACCTCGGATCTATCATTATTATTATCATTATTTTTTTTTTATATATTTCGCGATCCTCATTATGAATATCATTAATTTCTTTGCTCGTTATGCTACCTCCGTTATCGTATCATTATTATTATTATTTTACCTTTCGCGATGACCATCTTCAACATTATGTAGTTACTTTGGTGATTCAGGCTACCTCCGATCTATTATTATCATGATTATCATTATTTTATATTTCGCGATTATTCTTGTCGGTATTGTATTGCCCTTCTTAGTCGGCGGTCTATGATCTCCTGTTCTCGCTACGTAAATGTTAACTATCGTTCGGTCTCACTTAGGTCTCTTGGACTTCGGTTATTGACTTACTTACTTATTTTAATTACGTCGCTCTCTTGACCACGATTGACGGCTAATCCGCATTTCAAACCGGCGTGTCGCTTTGGAGCTACCTTTCCGAGATTCCGTTATTCCGCGTATTCGTTTCGCTCCTTTGCTTTATTTTATATCGAGTCCACGTTACCTTATTGTTCTCAGTAATGTCCATCAAAATTATAAGCGAATTGCGCCTCGACTAACGTCGAGTGCAGCCCGGGAAATTTATAATAAACCCAATAATTCCCCAGAATCTTCATGTTTGTCACCTCACTTATTTCGACCAGCCCCTCTACCATATATCAGCTCGCGGAGCCTGAGTTAGTCGCGTGCCTTGTGGCTTTTCACCGCTTCCTCGCTCGACCACGTATTGGGATCTTTCTTATCGACGGCAATATAAGTCGAAGCAATTCGGCGGTATTTCGGTACCTGGCGTCCAGCCGTCGGTGAGAGGGGTCTGAGATTAACCTGTCCTTTTATTTTCTTTTGTTGCGTAATTTAAGATTTGTTGAGCCATGCGGGCTATCTAGTATTTTTGGGATTTGTTAATTTTGTTAGGGTTTCGAGTTGCGTGGTTGTGGCTGAGGATGGAGAGCCGGGGTTGTGAGTCCCAGTAGGGAAATTCCTTCACAGCATAAATCAAAAGTTTTTTACGCTCGTACACCGAGCTAGTATGTTACAAAGGATAGAAACACCTGATGGATCGATTTCGATAAATCTAGCATTTTCATTCGATGCAGGACTATCAGGCTAGTTTCGACGCCTGGATATTGTTAAATTGCATAAAATTAAGGCTCTAGAATCTCGTACACCTCTCTGATATGTTACAAAATTTCGCAACACTCGATGGTTCGATTTCGACAAATCTCGCATCTTCGTTAGATTCAGCTCTGTCAGACACTAGTCAACACAAAGATACTGTATATTCGAATAGAGGAACGCGAGTAAACACTCGGAAATCCAGCTGATAAGTTACAAACTTTCGGAGCGTCGATTCATTCGAATGTTGGTTCAATCGAGATAACTCGTGCACGTTTGTTCTATGCATCGCTTTCAGACAAGTTTCAACAAGTACGTACTGTGGTTTCGCATAGAATGAAACTTTTTACCTCGTACAACCTGCTGACATGATTCAAGGGTGCGAAGCACACGATTGATCGATTTGCTTAGATCTCGCATTTTCGTTCGGTCTAGCGCTGTCAGACAGATTTGCACACATAAATAATATGTCTTTACATAAAACAAAAGTTTTTTTACCATCGTACACCGAGCAAGTATGTTACAAAGGATAGAAACACCTGATGGATCGAATTCGATAACTCTAGCATTTTCATTCGATGCAGCACTATCAGGCTAGTTTCGACGCCTGGATATTGTGAAATTGCATAACATTAAGGCTCTAGAATCTCGTACACCACTCTGATATGTTACAAAATTTCGCAACACTCGATGGTTCGATTTCGACAAATCTCGCATCTTCGTTAGATTCAGCTCTATCAGACACTAGTCAACACAAAGATACTGTATATTTGAATAGAGGAACGCGAGTAAACACTCGGAAATCCAGCTGATAAGTTACAAACTTTCGGAACGTTGATTCATTCGAATGTTGGTTCAATCGAGATAACTCGTGCACTTTTGTGCGATGCAGCGCTTTCAGACAAGTTTTAACAAGTACGTACTGTGGTTTCGCATAGTATGAAACTTTTTAACTCGTACAACGTGCCGACATGATTCAAGGGTGCGAAGCACACGATTGATCGATTTGCTAAGTTCTCGCATTTTCGTTCGGTCTAGCGCTGTCAGACAGGTTTGCACACATAAATACTATGTATTTGCATAAAACAAATGTTTTTTTTACCCTCGTACACCGAGCTAGTATGTTACAAAGGACAGAAACACCCGATGGATCGATTCCGATAAGTCTAGCATTTTCATTCGATGCAGCACTATCAGGCTAGTTTCGACGCCTGGATATTGTGAAATTGCATAAAATTAAGGCTCTAGAATCTCGTACACCACTCTGATATGTTACAAAATTTCGCAACACTCGATGGTTCGATTTCGACAAATCTCGCATCTTCGTTAGATTCAGCTCTGTCAGACACTAGTCAACACAAAGATACTGTATCTTCGAATAGAGGAACGCGAGTAAACACTCGGAAATCCAGCTGATAAGTTACAAACTTTCGGAGCGTTGATTCATTCGAATGTTGGTTCAATCGAGATAACTCGTGCACTTTTGTTCTATGCATCGCTTTCAGACAAGTTTTAACAAGTACGTACTGTGGTTTCGCATAGATGAAACTTTTTAACTCGTACAAGCTGCTGACATGATTCAAGGGTGCGAAGAACACGATTGATCGATTTGTTTTGTTCTCGCATTTTCGTTCGGTCTAGCGCCGTCAGATAGGTTTGCATTACACAAATACTGTATATTTGCATAAATCAAAAGTTTTTTGGTCCTCGTACACCGAGCTAGTATGTTACAAAGGATAGAAACACCCGATGGATCGATTTCGATAACTCTAGCATTTTCATTCGATGCAGGACTATCAGGCTAGTTTCGACGCCTGGATATTGTGAAATTGCATAAAATTAAGGCTCTAGAATCTCGTACACCACTCTGGTATGTTACAAAAGTTCGCAACACTCGATGGTTCGATTTCGACAAATCTCGCATCTTCGTTAGATTCAGCTCTGTCAGACACTAGTCAACACAAAGATACTGTATCTTCGAATAGAGGAACGCGAGTAAACACTCGGAAATCCAGCTGATAAGTTTCAAACTTTCGGAGCGTTGATTCATTCGGATGTTGGTTCAATCGAGATAACTCGTGCACTTTTGTTCTATGCATCGCTTTCAGACAAGTTTTAACAAGTACGTACTGTGGTTTCGCATAGAATGAAACGTTTTAACTCGTACAATCTGCTGACATGATTCAAGGGTGCGAAGCACACGATTGATCGATTTGCTTAGATCTCGCATTTTCGTTCGGTCTAGCGCTGTCAGACAGATTTGCAAACATAAATAATATGTCTTTAGATAAAACAAAAGTTCTTTTAGCCTCGTACACCGAGCTAGTATGTTACAAAGGATAGAAACACCTGATGGATCGAATTCGATAACTCGAGCATTTTCATTCGATGTAACGCTATCAGGCAAGTTTTGACACAAAGATATTTCGAAATTGCATAAAATAAAGGATTTTGACTATCGTACATCGCACTGATATGTTACAAAACTTCGCAACACTGGATGGTTAGTTTTCGACAAATCTCGCGTTTTTGATCCATTCAGTTCTGTCGGACACTATTCAACACATAGATACTATATATTTTAATTGAGTAAATCGATGAAACTTTCGAAAATCGAGCTGATATGTCGTAAACGGTCGGTACGTTTCTTCAATCGATTTATATAACTCGTGCCTATTTGTGCGATGCAGCACTTTCAGACGTTTTAACAAATACGTACTGTGGATTCGCATACTTTGAAACTTTTTAACTCGTACAACGTGACGACATGATTCAAGGGTGCGAAGCACTCGATTGATCGATTTGCTTAGTTCTCGCATTTTCGTTCGGTCTAGCGCTGTCAGACAGGTTTGCACACATAAATACTATGTATTTGCATAAAACAAAAGATTTTTTTACCCTCCTACTCCGAGCTAGTATGTTACAAAGGATAGAAACACCCGATGGATCGATTCCGATAACTCTAGCATTTTCATTCGATGCAGCACTATCAGGCTAGTTTCGACGCCTGGATATTGTGAAATTGCATAAAATTAAGGGTCTAGAATCTCGTACACCACTCTGATATGCTACAAAAGTTCGCAACACTCGATGGTTCGATTTCGACAAATCTCGCATCTTCGTTAGATTCAGCTCTGTCAGACGCTAGTCAACACAAACATACTGTATATTTGAATAGAGGAAAGCAATTAAAGACTCGAAAATCGAGCTGATTTGTTACAAATTATCGGAACGCTGTTTCATTCGACCGTTGGTACAATCAAGATAACTCGTGCACTTTTGTTTTATGCATCGCTTTCACACAAGTTTTCACAAATACGTACTGTGGATTCGAATAGAATGAAACTTTTTAACTCATATACAACATGCTGACATGATTCTAGGGTGCGAAGCACACGATTGATCAATTTGCTTAGTTCTCGCATTTTCGTTCGGTCTAGCGCTGTCAGACAGGTTTGCACACATAAATACTAAGTATTTGCATAAAACAAAAGTTTTTTTACCCTCGTACACCGGAGCTAGTATGTTACAAAGGATAGAAACACCCGATGGATCGATTCCGATAACTCTAGCATTTTCATTCGATGCAGCACTATCAGGCTAGTTTCGACGCCTGGATATTGTGAAATTGCATAAAATTAAGGGTCTAGAATCTCGTACACCACTCTGATATGCTACAAAAGTTCGCAACACTCGATGGTTCGATTTCGACAAATCTCGCATCTTCGTTAGATTCAGCTCTATCAGACACTAGTCAACACAAAGATACTGTATATTTGAATAGAGGAACGCGAGTAAACGCTCGGAAATCCAGCTGATAAGTTACAAACTTTCGGAGCGTTGATTCATTCGAATGTTGGTTCAATCGAGATAACTCGTGCACTTTTGTGCGATGCAGCGCTTTCAGACAAGTTTTAACAAATACGTACTGTGGATTCGCATAGTATGAAACTTTTTAACTCGTACAACGTGCCGACATGATTCAAGGGATGCGAAGCACTCGATTGATCGATATGCTTAGTTCTCGCATTTTCGTTCGGTCTAGCGCTGTCAGACAGGTTTGCACACATAAATACTATGTATTTGCATAAAACAAAAGTTTTTTTTACCCTCGTACACCGACCTAGTATGTTACAAAGGATAGAAACACCCGATGGATCGATTCCAATAAGTCTAGCTTTTTCATTCGATGCAGCACTATCAGGCTAGTTTCGACGCCTGGATATTGTGAAATTGCATAAAATTAAGGGTCTAGAATCTCGTACACCACTCTGATATGCTACAAAAGTTCGCAACACTCGATGGTTCGATTTCGACAAATCTCGCATCTTCGTTAGATTCAGCTCTGTCAGACGCTAGTCAACACAATCATACTGTATATTTGAATAGAGGAAAGCAATTAAACACTCGAAAATCGAGCTGATATGTTACAAATTATCGGAACGCTGTTTCATTCGAACGTTGGTACAATCAAGATAACTCGTGCACTTTTGTTCTATGCATCGCTTTCACACAAGTTTTCACAAATACGTACTGTGGTTTCGCATAGGATGAAACTTTTTAACTCATATACAACGTGCTGACATGATTCAAGGGTGCGAAGCACACGATTGATCGATTTGCTTAGTTCTCGCATTTTCGTTCGGTCTAGCGCTGTCAGACAGGTTTGCACACATAAATACTATGTATTTGCATAAAACAAAAGTTTTTTTTATCCTCGTACACCGAGCTAGTATGTTACAAAGGATAGAAACACCCGATGGATCGATTCCGATAACTCTAGAATTTTCATTCGATGCAGCACTATCAGGCTAGTTTCGACGCCTGGATATTGTGAAATTCCATAAAATTAAGGGTCTAGAATCTCGTACACCACTCTGATATGTTACAAAAGTTCGCAACACTCGATGGTTCGATTTCGACAAATCTCGCATGTTCGTTAGATTCAGCTCTGTCAGACACTAGTCAACACAAAGATATTGTATATTCGAATAGAGGAACGCGAGTAAACACTCGGAAATCCAGCTGATAAGTTACAAACTTTCGGAGCGTTGATTCATTCGAATGTTGGTTCAATCGAGATAACTCGTGCACTTTTGTTCTATGCATCGCTTTCAGACAAGTTTTAACAAGTACGTACTGTGGTTTCGCATAGAATGAAACTTTTTATCTCCTACAACCTGCTGACATGATTCAAGGGTGCGAAGCACATGATTGATCGATTTGTTTTGTTCTCGCATTTTCGTTCGGTCTAGCGCCGTCGGATAGGTTTGCATTACACAAATACTGTATATTTGCTTAAATCAAAAGTTTTTTGGTCTTCGTACACCGAGCTAGTATGTTACAAAGGATAGAAACACCTGATGGATCGAATTCGATAACTCGAGCATTTTCATTCGATGTAACGCTATCAGGCAAGTTTTGACACAAAGATATTGTGAAATTGCATAAAATAAAGGATTTCGACTATCGTACATCGCTCTGATATGTTACAAAACTTCGCAACACTGGATGGTTAGTTTTCGACAAATCTCGCGTTTTTGATCCATTCTGTTCTGTCGGACACTATACAACACATAGATACTATATATTTTAATTGAGTAAATCGATGAAACTTTCGAAAATCGAGCTGATATGTCGTAAACGTTCGGTACGTTTCTTCAATCGATTTAGATAACTCGTGCCTATTTGTGCGATGCAGCACTTTCAGACGTTTTAACAAATACGTACTGTGGATTCGCATAGTTTGAAACTTTTTAATTCGTACAACGTGCCGACATGATTCAAGGGTGCGAAGCACTCGATTGATCGATTTGCTTAGTTCTCGCATTTTCGTTCGGTCCAGCGCTGTCAAACAGGTGTGCACACATAAATACTATGTATTTTCATAAAACAAAAATTTTTTTTACCCTCGTACACCGAGCTAGTATGTTACAAAGGATAGAAACACCCGATGGATCGATTCCGATAACTCTAGCATTTTCATTCGATGCACCACTATCACGCTAGTTTCGACGCCTGGATATTGTGAAATTGCATAAAATTAAGGCTCTAGAATCTCGTACACCACTCTGATATGCTACAAAACTTCGCAACACTCGATGGTTCGATTTCGGCAAATCTCGCATCTTCGTTAGATTCAGCTCTATCAGACACTAGTCAACACAAAGATACTGTATATTTGAATAGAGGAACGCGAGTAAACACTCGGAAATCCAGCTGATAAGTTACAAACTTTCGGAGCGTTGATTCATTCGAATGTTGGTTCAATCGAGATAACTCGTGCACTTTTGTGCGTTGCAGCACTTTCAGACAAGTTTTCACAAATACGTACTGTGGATTCGCATAGTATGAAACTTTTTAACTCGTACAACGTGTCGACATGATTCAAGGGTGCGAAGCACACGATTGATCGATTTGCTTAGTTCTCGCATTTTCGTTCGGTCTAGCGCTGTCAGACAGGTTTGCACACATAAATACTATGTATTTGCATAAAACAAAAGTTTTTTTTACCCTCGTACACCGAGCTAGTATGTTACAAAGGATAGAAACACCCGATGGATCGATTCCGATACGTCTAGCATTTTCATTCGATGCAGCACTATCAGGCTAGTTTCGACGCCTGGATATTGTGAAATTGCATAAAATTAAGGCTCTAGAATCTCGTACACCACTCTGATATGTTACAAAATTTCGCAACACTCGATGGTTCGATTTCGACAAATCTCGCATCTTCGTTAGATTCAGCTCTTTCAGACACTAGTCAACACAAAGATACTGTATATTCGAATAGAGGAACGCGAGTAAACACTCGGAAATCCAGCTGATAAGTTACAAACTTTCGGAGCGTTGATTCATTCGAATGTTGGTTCAATCGAGATAACTCGTGCACTTTTGTTCTATGCATCGCTTTCAGACAAGTTTTAACAAGTACGTACTGTGGTTTCGCATAGAATGAAACGTTTTAACTCGTACAATCTGCTGACATGATTCAAGGGTGCGAAGCACACGATTGATCGATTTGCTTAGATCTCGCATTTTCGTTCGGTCTAGCGCTGTCAGACAGATTTGCAAACATAAATAATATGTCTTTAGATAAAACAAAAGTTCTTTTAGCCTCGTACACCGAGCTAGTATGTTACAAAGGATAGAAACACCTGATGGATCGAATTCGATAACTCGAGCATTTTCATTCGATGTAACGCTATCAGGCAAGTTTTGACACAAAGATATTTCGAAATTGCATAAAATAAAGGATTTTGACTATCGTACATCGCACTGATATGTTACAAAACTTCGCAACACTGGATGGTTAGTTTTCGACAAATCTCGCGTTTTTGATCCATTCAGTTCTGTCGGACACTATTCAACACATAGATACTATATATTTTAATTGAGTAAATCGATGAAACTTTCGAAAATCGAGCTGATATGTCGTAAACGGTCGGTACGTTTCTTCAATCGATTTATATAACTCGTGCCTATTTGTGCGATGCAGCACTTTCAGACGTTTTAACAAATACGTACTGTGGATTCGCATACTTTGAAACTTTTTAACTCGTACAACGTGACGACATGATTCAAGGGTGCGAAGCACTCGATTGATCGATTTGCTTAGTTCTCGCATTTTCGTTCGGTCTAGCGCTGTCAGACAGGTTTGCACACATAAATACTATGTATTTGCATAAAACAAAAGATTTTTTTACCCTCCTACTCCGAGCTAGTATGTTACAAAGGATAGAAACACCCGATGGATCGATTCCGATAACTCTAGCATTTTCATTCGATGCAGCACTATCAGGCTAGTTTCGACGCCTGGATATTGTGAAATTGCATAAAATTAAGGGTCTAGAATCTCGTACACCACTCTGATATGCTACAAAAGTTCGCAACACTCGATGGTTCGATTTCGACAAATCTCGCATCTTCGTTAGATTCAGCTCTGTCAGACGCTAGTCAACACAAACATACTGTATATTTGAATAGAGGAAAGCAATTAAAGACTCGAAAATCGAGCTGATTTGTTACAAATTATCGGAACGCTGTTTCATTCGACCGTTGGTACAATCAAGATAACTCGTGCACTTTTGTTTTATGCATCGCTTTCACACAAGTTTTCACAAATACGTACTGTGGATTCGAATAGAATGAAACTTTTTAACTCATATACAACATGCTGACATGATTCTAGGGTGCGAAGCACACGATTGATCAATTTGCTTAGTTCTCGCATTTTCGTTCGGTCTAGCGCTGTCAGACAGGTTTGCACACATAAATACTAAGTATTTGCATAAAACAAAAGTTTTTTTACCCTCGTACACCGGAGCTAGTATGTTACAAAGGATAGAAACACCCGATGGATCGATTCCGATAACTCTAGCATTTTCATTCGATGCAGCACTATCAGGCTAGTTTCGACGCCTGGATATTGTGAAATTGCATAAAATTAAGGGTCTAGAATCTCGTACACCACTCTGATATGCTACAAAAGTTCGCAACACTCGATGGTTCGATTTCGACAAATCTCGCATCTTCGTTAGATTCAGCTCTATCAGACACTAGTCAACACAAAGATACTGTATATTTGAATAGAGGAACGCGAGTAAACGCTCGGAAATCCAGCTGATAAGTTACAAACTTTCGGAGCGTTGATTCATTCGAATGTTGGTTCAATCGAGATAACTCGTGCACTTTTGTGCGATGCAGCGCTTTCAGACAAGTTTTAACAAATACGTACTGTGGATTCGCATAGTATGAAACTTTTTAACTCGTACAACGTGCCGACATGATTCAAGGGATGCGAAGCACTCGATTGATCGATATGCTTAGTTCTCGCATTTTCGTTCGGTCTAGCGCTGTCAGACAGGTTTGCACACATAAATACTATGTATTTGCATAAAACAAAAGTTTTTTTTACCCTCGTACACCGACCTAGTATGTTACAAAGGATAGAAACACCCGATGGATCGATTCCAATAAGTCTAGCTTTTTCATTCGATGCAGCACTATCAGGCTAGTTTCGACGCCTGGATATTGTGAAATTGCATAAAATTAAGGGTCTAGAATCTCGTACACCACTCTGATATGCTACAAAAGTTCGCAACACTCGATGGTTCGATTTCGACAAATCTCGCATCTTCGTTAGATTCAGCTCTGTCAGACGCTAGTCAACACAATCATACTGTATATTTGAATAGAGGAAAGCAATTAAACACTCGAAAATCGAGCTGATATGTTACAAATTATCGGAACGCTGTTTCATTCGAACGTTGGTACAATCAAGATAACTCGTGCACTTTTGTTCTATGCATCGCTTTCACACAAGTTTTCACAAATACGTACTGTGGTTTCGCATAGGATGAAACTTTTTAACTCATATACAACGTGCTGACATGATTCAAGGGTGCGAAGCACACGATTGATCGATTTGCTTAGTTCTCGCATTTTCGTTCGGTCTAGCGCTGTCAGACAGGTTTGCACACATAAATACTATGTATTTGCATAAAACAAAAGTTTTTTTTATCCTCGTACACCGAGCTAGTATGTTACAAAGGATAGAAACACCCGATGGATCGATTCCGATAACTCTAGAATTTTCATTCGATGCAGCACTATCAGGCTAGTTTCGACGCCTGGATATTGTGAAATTCCATAAAATTAAGGGTCTAGAATCTCGTACACCACTCTGATATGTTACAAAAGTTCGCAACACTCGATGGTTCGATTTCGACAAATCTCGCATGTTCGTTAGATTCAGCTCTGTCAGACACTAGTCAACACAAAGATATTGTATATTCGAATAGAGGAACGCGAGTAAACACTCGGAAATCCAGCTGATAAGTTACAAACTTTCGGAGCGTTGATTCATTCGAATGTTGGTTCAATCGAGATAACTCGTGCACTTTTGTTCTATGCATCGCTTTCAGACAAGTTTTAACAAGTACGTACTGTGGTTTCGCATAGAATGAAACTTTTTATCTCCTACAACCTGCTGACATGATTCAAGGGTGCGAAGCACATGATTGATCGATTTGTTTTGTTCTCGCATTTTCGTTCGGTCTAGCGCCGTCGGATAGGTTTGCATTACACAAATACTGTATATTTGCTTAAATCAAAAGTTTTTTGGTCTTCGTACACCGAGCTAGTATGTTACAAAGGATAGAAACACCTGATGGATCGAATTCGATAACTCGAGCATTTTCATTCGATGTAACGCTATCAGGCAAGTTTTGACACAAAGATATTGTGAAATTGCATAAAATAAAGGATTTCGACTATCGTACATCGCTCTGATATGTTACAAAACTTCGCAACACTGGATGGTTAGTTTTCGACAAATCTCGCGTTTTTGATCCATTCTGTTCTGTCGGACACTATACAACACATAGATACTATATATTTTAATTGAGTAAATCGATGAAACTTTCGAAAATCGAGCTGATATGTCGTAAACGTTCGGTACGTTTCTTCAATCGATTTAGATAACTCGTGCCTATTTGTGCGATGCAGCACTTTCAGACGTTTTAACAAATACGTACTGTGGATTCGCATAGTTTGAAACTTTTTAATTCGTACAACGTGCCGACATGATTCAAGGGTGCGAAGCACTCGATTGATCGATTTGCTTAGTTCTCGCATTTTCGTTCGGTCCAGCGCTGTCAAACAGGTGTGCACACATAAATACTATGTATTTTCATAAAACAAAAATTTTTTTTACCCTCGTACACCGAGCTAGTATGTTACAAAGGATAGAAACACCCGATGGATCGATTCCGATAACTCTAGCATTTTCATTCGATGCACCACTATCACGCTAGTTTCGACGCCTGGATATTGTGAAATTGCATAAAATTAAGGCTCTAGAATCTCGTACACCACTCTGATATGCTACAAAACTTCGCAACACTCGATGGTTCGATTTCGGCAAATCTCGCATCTTCGTTAGATTCAGCTCTATCAGACACTAGTCAACACAAAGATACTGTATATTTGAATAGAGGAACGCGAGTAAACACTCGGAAATCCAGCTGATAAGTTACAAACTTTCGGAGCGTTGATTCATTCGAATGTTGGTTCAATCGAGATAACTCGTGCACTTTTGTGCGTTGCAGCACTTTCAGACAAGTTTTCACAAATACGTACTGTGGATTCGCATAGTATGAAACTTTTTAACTCGTACAACGTGTCGACATGATTCAAGGGTGCGAAGCACACGATTGATCGATTTGCTTAGTTCTCGCATTTTCGTTCGGTCTAGCGCTGTCAGACAGGTTTGCACACATAAATACTATGTATTTGCATAAAACAAAAGTTTTTTTTACCCTCGTACACCGAGCTAGTATGTTACAAAGGATAGAAACACCCGATGGATCGATTCCGATACGTCTAGCATTTTCATTCGATGCAGCACTATCAGGCTAGTTTCGACGCCTGGATATTGTGAAATTGCATAAAATTAAGGCTCTAGAATCTCGTACACCACTCTGATATGTTACAAAATTTCGCAACACTCGATGGTTCGATTTCGACAAATCTCGCATCTTCGTTAGATTCAGCTCTTTCAGACACTAGTCAACACAAAGATACTGTATATTCGAATAGAGGAACGCGAGTAAACACTCGGAAATCCAGCTGATAAGTTACAAACTTTCGGAGCGTTGATTCATTCGAATGTTGGTTCAATCGAGATAACTCGTGCACTTTTGTTCTATGCATCGCTTTCAGAAAAGTTTTAACAAGTACGTACTGTGGTTTCGCATAGAATGAAACGTTTTAACTCGTACAACGTGCCGACATGATTCAAGGGTGCGAAGCACTCGATTGATCGATTTGCTTAGTTCTCACATTTTCGTTCGGTCTAGCGCTGTCAGACAGGTTTGCACACATAAATACTATGTATTTGCATAAAACAAAAGTTTTTTTTACTCTCGTACACCGAGCTAGTATGTTACAAAGGATAGAAACACCCGATGGATCGATTCCGATAACTCTAGCATTTTCATTCGATGCAGGACTATCAGGCTAGTTTCGACGCCTGGATATTGTGAAATTGCAAAAAATTAAGGGTCTGGAATCTCGTACACCACTCTGATATGTTACAAAAGTTCGCAACACTCGATGGTTCGATTTCGACAAATCTCGCATCTTCGTTAGATTCAGCTCTGTCAGACGCTAGTCAACACAAACATACTGTATATTTGAATAGAAGAAAGCAATTAAACACTCGAAAATCGAGCTGATATGTTACAAATTATCGGAACGCTGTTTCATTCGAACGTTGGTACAATCAAGATAACTCGTGCACTTTTGTTCTATGCATCGCTTTCACACAAGTTTTCACAAATACGTACTGTGGATTCGAATAGGATGAAAATTTTTAACTCATATACAACGTGCTGACATGATTCAAGGGTGCGAAGCACACGATTGATCGATTTGCTTAGTTCTCGCATTTTCGTTCGGTCTAGCGCTGTCAGACAGGTTTGCACACATAAATACTATGTATTTGCATAAAACAAAAGTTTTTTTTCCCCTCGTACACCGAGGTAGTATGTTACAAAGGATAGAAACACCCGATGGATCGATTCCGATAAGTCTAGCATTTTCATTCGATGCAGCACTATCAGGCTAGTTTCGACGCCTGGATATTGTGAAATTGCATAAAATTAAGGCTCGAGAATCTCGTACACCACTCTGATATGCTACAAAATTTCGCAACACTCGATGGTTCGATTTCGACAAATCTCGCATCTTCGTTAGATTCAGCTCTATCAGACACTAGTCAACACAAAGATACTGTATATTTGAATAGAGGAACGCGAGTAAACACTGGGAAATCCAGCTGATAAGTTACAAACTTTCGGAGCGTTGATTCATTCGAATGTTGGTTCAATCGAGATAACTCGTGCACTTTTGTGCGATGCAGCGCTTTCAGACAAGTTTTAACAAGTACGTACTGTGGTTTCGCATAGTATGAAACTTTTTAACTCGTACAACGTGCCGACATGATTCAAGGGTGCGAAGCACACGATTGATAGATTTGCTTAGTTCTCGCATTTTCGTTCGGTCTAGCGCTGTCAGACAGGTTTGCACACATAAATACTATGTATTTGCATAAAACAAATGTTTTTTTTACCCTCGTACACCGAGCTAGTATGTTACAAAGGACAGAAACACCCGATGGATCGATTCCGATAAGTCTAGCATTTTCATTCGATGCAGCACTATCAGGCTAGTTTCGACGCCTGGATATTGTGAAATTGCATAAAATTAAGGCTCTAGAATCTCGTACACCACTCGGATATGTTACAAAATTTCGCAACACTCGATGGTTCGATTTCGACAAATCTCGCATCGTCGTTAGATTCAGCTCTGTTAGACACTAGTCAACACAAAGATACTGTATCTTCGAATAGAGGAACGCGAGTAAACACTCGGAAATCCAGCTGATAAGTTACAAACTTTCGGAGCGTTGATTCATTCGAATGTTGGTTCAATCGAGATAACTCGTGCACTTTTGTTCTATGCATCGCTTTCAGACAAGTTTTAACAAGTACGTACTGTGGTTTCGCATAGATGAAACTTTTTAACTCGTACAAGCTGCTGACATGATTCAAGGGTGCGAAGCACACGATTGATCGATTTGTTTTGTTCTCGCATTTTCGTTCGGTCTAGCGCCGTCAGATAGGTTTGCATTACACAAATACTGTATATTTGCATAAATCAAAAGTTTTTTGGTCCTCGTACACCGAGCTAGTATGTTACAAAGGATAGAAACACCCGATGGATCGATTTCGATAACTCTAGCATTTTCATTCGATGCAGGACTATCAGGCTAGTTTCGACGCCTGGATATTGTGAAATTGCATAAAATTAAGGCTCTAGAATCTCGTACACCACTCTGGTATGTTACAAAAGTTCGCAACACTCGATGGTTCGATTTCGACAAATCTCGCATCTTCGTTAGATTCAGCTCTGTCAGACACTAGTCAACACAAAGATACTGTATCTTCGAATAGAGGAACGCGAGTAAACACTCGGAAATCCAGCTGATAAGTTTCAAACTTTCGGAGCGTTGATTCATTCGAATGTTGGTTCAATCGAGATAACTCGTGCACTTTTGTTCTATGCATCGCTTTCAGACAAGTTTTAACAAGTACGTGCTGTGGTTTCGCATAGAATGAAACGTTTTAACTCGTACAAGCTGCTGACATGATTCAAAAGTGCGAAGCACACGATTGATCGATTTGTTTTGTTCTCGCATTTTCGTTCGGTCTAGCGCCGTCAAATAGGTTTGCATTACACAAATACTGTATATTTGCATAAATCAAAAGTTATTTGGTCCTCGTACACCGAGCTAGTATGTTACAAAGGATAGAAACACCCGATGGATCGATTTCGATAACTCTAGCATTTTCATTCGTTGCAGGACTATCAGGCTAGTTTCGACGCCTGGATATTGTGGAATTGTATAAAATTAAGGGTCTAGAATCCCGTACACCACTCTGGTATGTTACAAAAGTTCGCAACACTCGATGGTTCGATTTCGACAAATCTCGCATCTTCGTTAGATTCAGGTCTGTCAGACACTAGTCAACACAAAGATACTGTATATTCAAATAGAGGAACGCGAGTAAAGACTCGGAAATCCAGCTGATAAGTTACAAACTTTCGGATCGTTGATTCATTCGAATGTTGGTTCAATCGAGATAACTCGTGCACTTTTGTTCTATGCATCGCTTTCAGACAAGTTTTAACAAGTACGTACTGTGGTTTCGCATAGAATGAAACGTTTTAACTCGTACAATCTGCTGACATGATTCAAGGGTGCGAAGCACACGATTGATCGATTTGCTTAGATCTCGCATTTTCGTTCGGTCTAGCGCTGTCAGACAGATTTGCAAACATAAATAATATGTCTTTAGATAAAACAAAAGTTCTTTTAGCCTCGTACACCGCGCTAGTATGTTACAAAGGATAGAAACACCTGATGGATCGAATTCGATAACTCGAGCATTTTCATTCGATGTAACGCTATCAGGCAAGTTTTGACACAAAGATATTTCGAAATTGCATAAAATAAAGGATTTTGACTATCGTACATCGCACTGATATGTTACAAAACTTCGCAACACTGGATGGTTAGTTTTCGACAAATCTCGCGTTTTTGATCCATTCAGTTCTGTCGGACACTATTCAACACATAGATACTATATATTTTAATTGAGTAAATCGATGAAACTTTCGAAAATCGAGCTGATATGTCGTAAACGGTCGGTACGTTTCTTCAATCGATTTATATAACTCGTGCCTATTTGTGCGATGCAGCACTTTCAGACGTTTTAACAAATACGTACTGTGGATTCGCATACTTTGAAACTTTTTAACTCGTACAACGTGCCGACATGATTCAAGGGTGCGAAGCACTCGATTGATCGATTTGCTTAGTTCTCGCATTTTCGTTCGGTCTAGCGCTGTCAGACAGGTTTGCACACATAAATACTATGTATTTGCATAAAACAAAAGATTTTTTTACCCTCCTACTCCGAGCTAGTATGTTACAAAGGATAGAAACACCCGATGGATCGATTCCGATAACTCTAGCATTTTCATTCGATGCAGAACTATCAGGCTAGTTTCGACGTCTGGATATTGTGAAATTGCATAAAATTAAGGGTCTAGAATCTCGTACACCACTCTGATATGCTACAAAAGTTCGCAACACTCGATGGTTCGATTTCGACAAATCTCGCATCTTCGTTAGATTCAGCTCTATCAGACACTAGTCAACACAAAGATACTGTATATTTGAATAGAGGAACGCGAGTAAACACTCGGAAATCCAGCTGATAAGTTACAAACTTTCGGAGCGTTGATTCATTCGAATGTTGGTTCAATCGAGATAACTCGTGCACTTTTGTGCGATGCAGCGCTTTCAGACAAGTTTTAACAAATACGTACTGTGGATTCGCATAGTATGAAACTTTTTAACTCGTACAACGTGCCAACATGACTCAAGGGTGCGAAGCACTCGATTGATCGATTTGTTTTGTTCTCGCATTTTCGTTCGGTCTAGCGCCGTCAGATAGGTTTGCATACACAAATTCTGTATATTTGCATAAATCAAAAGTTTTTTACGCTCGTACACCGAGCTAGTATGTTACAAAGGATAGAAACACCTGATGGATCGATTTCGATAAATCTAGCATTTTCATTCGATGCAGGACTATCAGGCTAGTTTCGACGCCTGGATATTGTTAAATTGCATAAAATTAAGGCTCTAGAATCTCGTACACCTCTCTGATATGTTACAAAATTTCGCAACACTCGATGGTTCGATTTCGACAAATCTCGCATCTTCGTTAGATTCAGCTCTGTCGGACACTAGTCAACACAAAGATACTGTATATTCGAATAGAGGAACGCGAGTAAACACTCGGAAATCCAGCTGATAAGTTACAAACTTTCGGAGCGTCGATTCATTCGAATGTTGGTTCAATCGAGATAACTCGTGCACGTTTGTTCTATGCATCGCTTTCAGACAAGTTTCAACAAGTACGTACTGTGGTTTCGCATAGAATGAAACTTTTTACCTCGTACAACCTGCTGACATGATTCAAGGGTGCGAAGCACACGATTGATCGATTTGCTTAGATCTCGCATTTTCGTTCGGTCTAGCGCTGTCAGACAGATTTGCACACATAAATAATATGTCTTTACATAAAACAAAAGTTTTTTTACCATCGTACACCGAGCAAGTATGTTACAAAGGATAGAAACACCTGATGGATCGAATTCGATAACTCTAGCATTTTCATTCGATGCAGCACTATCAGGCTAGTTTCGACGCCTGGATATTGTGAAATTGCATAACATTAAGGCTCTAGAATCTCGTACACCACTCTGATATGTTACAAAATTTCGCAACACTCGATGGTTCGATTTCGACAAATCTCGCATCTTCGTTAGATTCAGCTCTATCAGACACTAGTCAACACAAAGATACTGTATATTTGAATAGAGGAACGCGAGTAAACACTCGGAAATCCAGCTGATAAGTTACAAACTTTCGGAGCGTTGATTCATTCGAATGTTGGTTCAATCGAGATAACTCGTGCACTTTTGTGCGATGCAGCGCTTTCAGACAAGTTTTAACAAGTACGTACTGTGGTTTCGCATAGTATGAAACTTTTTAACTCGTACAACGTGCCGACATGATTCAAGGGTGCGAAGCACACGATTGATCGATTTGCTTAGTTCTCGCATTTTCGTTCGGTCTAGCGCTGTCAGACAGGTTTGCACACATAAATACTATGTATTTGCATAAAACAAATGTTTTTTTTTACCCTCGTACACCGAGCTAGTATGTTACAAAGGACAGAAACACCCGATGGATCGATTCCGATAAGTCTAGCATTTTCATTCGATGCAGCACTATCAGGCTAGTTTCGACGCCTGGATATTGTGAAATTGCATAAAATTAAGGCTCTAGAATCTCGTACACCACTCTGATATGTTACAAAATTTCGCAACACTCGATGGTTCGATTTCGACAAATCTCGCATCTTCGTTAGATTCAGCTCTGTCAGACACTAGTCAACACAAAGATACTGTATCTTCGAATAGAGGAACGCGAGTAAACACTCGGAAATCCAGCTGATAAGTTACAAACTTTCGGAGCGTTGATTCATTCGAATGTTGGTTCAATCGAGATAACTCGTGCACTTTTGTTCTATGCATCGCTTTCAGACAAGTTTTAACAAGTACGTACTGTGGTTTCGCATAGATGAAACTTTTTAACTCGTACAAGCTGCTGACATGATTCAAGGGTGCGAAGCACACGATTGATCGATTTGTTTTGTTCTCGCATTTTCGTTCGGTCTAGCGCCGTCAGATAGGTTTGCATTACACAAATACTGTATATTTGCATAAATCAAAAGTTTTTTGGTCCTCGTACACCGAGCTAGTATGTTACAAAGGATAGAAACACCCGATGGATCGATTTCGATAACTCTAGCATTTTCATTCGATGCAGGACTATCAGGCTAGTTTCGACGCCTGGATATTGTGAAATTGCATAAAATTAAGGCTCTAGAATCTCGTACACCACTCTGGTATGTTACAAAAGTTCGCAACACTCGATGGTTCGATTTCGACAAATCTCGCATCTTCGTTAGATTCAGCTCTATCAGACACTAGTCAACACAAAGATACTGTATCTTCGAATAGAGGAACGCGAGTAAACACTCGGAAATCCAGCTGATAAGTTTCAAACTTTCGGAGCGTTGATTCATTCGAATGTTGGTTCAATCGAGATAACTCGTGCACTTTTGTTCTATGCATCGCTTTCAGACAAGTTTTAACAAGTACGTACTGTGGTTTCGCATAGAATGAAACGTTTTAACTCGTACAAGCTGCTGACATGATTCAAAAGTGCGAAGCACACGATTGATCGATATGCTTAGTTCTCGCATTTTCGTTCGGTCTAGCGCTGTCAGACAGGTTTGCACACATAAATACTATGTATTTGCATAAAACAAAAGTTTTTTTTACCCTCGTACACCGAGCTAGTATGTTACAAAGGATAGAAACACCCGATGGATCGAATTCGATAACTCTAGCTTTTTCATTCGATGCAGCACTATCAGGCTAGTTTCGACGCCTGGATATTGTGAAGTTGCATAAAATTAAGGGTCTAGAATCTCGTACACCACTCTGATATGCTACAAAAGTTCGCAACACTCGATGGTTCGATTTCGACAAATCTCGCATCTTCGGTAGATTCAGCTCTATCAGACACTAGTCAACACAAAGATACTGTATATTCAAATAGAGGAACGCGAGTAAACACTCGGAAATCCAGCTGATAAGTTACAAACTTTCGGAGCGTTGATTCATTCGAATGTTGGTTCAATCGAGATAACTCGTGCACTTTTGTTCTATGCATCGCTTTCAGACAAGTTTTAACAAGTACGTACTGTGGTTTCGCATAGAATGAAACGTTTTAACTCGTACAATCTGCTGACATGATTCAAGGGTGCGAAGCACACGATTGATCGATTTGCTTAGATCTCGCATTTTCGTTCGGTCTAGCGCTGTCAGACAGATTTGCAAACATAAATAATATGTCTTTAGATAAAACAAAAGTTCTTTTAGCCTCGTACACCGCGCTAGTATGTTACAAAGGATAGAAACACCTGATGGATCGAATTCGATAACTCGAGCATTTTCATTCGATGTAACGCTATCAGGCAAGTTTTGACACAAAGATATTTCGAAATTGCATAAAATAAAGGATTTTGACTATCGTACATCGCACTGATATGTTACAAAACTTCGCAACACTGGATGGTTAGTTTTCGACAAATCTCGCGTTTTTGATCCATTCAGTTCTGTCGGACACTATTCAACACATAGATACTATATATTTTAATTGAGTAAATCGATGAAACTTTCGAAAATCGAGCTGATATGTCGTAAACGGTCGGTACGTTTCTTCAATCGATTTATATAACTCGTGCCTATTTGTGCGATGCAGCACTTTCAGACGTTTTAACAAATACGTACTGTGGATTCGCATACTTTGAAACTTTTTAACTCGTACAACGTGACGACATGATTCAAGGGTGCGAAGCACTCGATTGATCGATTTGCTTAGTTCTCGCATTTTCGTTCGGTCTAGCGCTGTCAGACAGGTTTGCACACATAAATACTATGTATTTGCATAAAACAAAAGATTTTTTTACCCTCCTACTCCGAGCTAGTATGTTACAAAGGATAGAAACACCCGATGGATCGATTCCGATAACTCTAGCATTTTCATTCGATGCAGCACTATCAGGCTAGTTTCGACGCCTGGATATTGTGAAATTGCATAAAATTAAGGGTCTAGAATCTCGTACACCACTCTGATATGCTACAAAAGTTCGCAACACTCGATGGTTCGATTTCGACAAATCTCGCATCTTCGTTAGATTCAGCTCTGTCAGACGCTAGTCAACACAAACATACTGTATATTTGAATAGAGGAAAGCAATTATGGACTCGAAAATCGAGCTGATTTGTTACAAATTATCGGAACGCTGTTTCATTCGACCGTTGGTACAATCAAGATAACTCGTGCACTTTTGTTTTATGCATCGCTTTCACACAAGTTTTCACAAATACGTACTGTGGATTCGAATAGAATGAAACTTTTTAACTCATATACAACATGCTGACATGATTCTAGGGTGCGAAGCACACGATTGATCAATTTGCTTAGTTCTCGCATTTTCGTTCGGTCTAGCGCTGTCAGACAGGTTTGCACACATAAATACTAAGTATTTGCATAAAACAAAAGTTTTTTTACCCTCGTACACCGGAGCTAGTATGTTACAAAGGATAGAAACACCCGATGGATCGATTCCGATAACTCTAGCATTTTCATTCGATGCAGCACTATCAGGCTAGTTTCGACGCCTGGATATTGTGAAATTGCATAAAATTAAGGGTCTAGAATCTCGTACACCACTCTGATATGCTACAAAAGTTCGCAACACTCGATGGTTCGATTTCGACAAATCTCGCATCTTCGTTAGATTCAGCTCTGTCAGACGCTAGTCAACACAAACATACTGTATATTTGAATAGAGGAAAGCAATTAAGGACTCGAAAATCGAGCTGATTTGTTACAAATTATCGGAACGCTGTTTCATTCGACCGTTGGTACAATCAAGATAACTCGTGCACTTTTGTTTTATGCATCGCTTTCACACAAGTTTTCACAAATACGTACTGTGGATTCGAATAGAATGAAACTTTTTAACTCATATACAACATGCTGACATGATTCTAGGGTGCGAAGCACACGATTGATCAATTTGCTTAGTTCTCGCATTTTCGTTCGGTCTAGCGCTGTCAGACAGGTTTGCACACATAAATACTAAGTATTTGCATAAAACAAAAGTTTTTTTACCCTCGTACACCGGAGCTAGTATGTTACAAAGGATAGAAACACCCGATGGATCGATTCCGATAACTCTAGCATTTTCATTCGATGCAGCACTATCAGGCTAGTTTCGACGCCTGGATATTGTGAAATTGCATAAAATTAAGGGTCTAGAATCTCGTACACCACTCTGATATGCTACAAAAGTTCGCAACACTCGATGGTTCGATTTCGACAAATCTCGCATCTTCGTTAGATTCAGCTCTATCAGACACTAGTCAACACAAAGATACTGTATATTTGAATAGAGGAACGCGAGTAAACGCTCGGAAATCCAGCTGATAAGTTACAAACTTTCGGAGCGTTGATTCATTCGAATGTTGGTTCAATCGAGATAACTCGTGCACTTTTGTGCGATGCAGCGCTTTCAGACAAGTTTTAACAAATACGTACTGTGGATTCGCATAGTATGAAACTTTTTAACTCGTACAACGTGCCGACATGATTCAAGGGATGCGAAGCACTCGATTGATCGATATGCTTAGTTCTCGCATTTTCGTTCGGTCTAGCGCTGTCAGACAGGTTTGCACACATAAATACTATGTATTTGCATAAAACAAAAGTTTTTTTTACCCTCGTACACCGAGCTAGTATGTTACAAAGGATAGAAACACCCGATGGATCGAATTCGATAACTCTAGCTTTTTCATTCGATGCAGCACTATCAGGCTAGTTTCGACGCCTGGATATTGTGAAATTGCATAAAATTAAGGGTCTAGAATCTCGTACACCACTCTGATATGCTACAAAAGTTCGCAACACTCGATGGTTCGATTTCGACAAATCTCGCATCTTCGGTAGATTCAGCTCTATCAGACACTAGTCAACACAAAGATACTGTATATTTGAATAGAGGAACGCGAGTAAACACTCGCAAATCCAGCTGATAAGTTACAAACTTTCGGAGCGTTGATTCATTCGAATGTTGGTTCAATCGAGATAACTCGTGCACTTTTGTGCGATGCAGCGCTTTCAGACAAGTTTCAACAAATACGTACTGTGGATTCGCATAGTATGAAACTTTTTAACTCGTACAACGAGCCAACATGACTCAAGGGTGCGAAGCACTCGATTGATCGATTTGTTTTGTTCTCGCATTTTCGTTCGGTCTAGCGCCGTCCGATAGGTTTGCATACACAAATTCTGTATATTTGCATAAATCAAAAGTTTTTTACCCTCGTACACCGAGCTAGTATGTTACAAAGGATAGAAACACCCGATGGATCGATTACGATAACTCTAGCATTTTCATTCGATGCAGGACTATCAGGCTAGTTTCGACGCCTGGATATTGTGAAATTGCATAAAATTAAGGCTCTAGAATCTCGTACACCACTCTGATATGTTACAAAATTTCGCAACATTCGATGGTTCGATTTCGACAAATCGCGCATCTTCGTTACATTCAGCTCTGTCAGACACTAGTCAACACAAAGATACTGCATCTTCGAATAGAGGAACGCGAGTAAACACTCGGAAATCCAGCTGATAAGTTACAAACTTTCGGAGCGTTGATTCATTCGAATGTTGGTTCAATCGAGATAACTCGTGCACTTTTGTTCTATGCATCGCTTTCAGACAAGTTTTAACAAGTACGTACTGTTGTTTCGCATAGAATGAAACTTTTTAACTCGTACAACCTGCTGACATGATTCAAGGGTGCGAAGCACTCGATTGATCGATTTGTTTTGTTCTCGCATTTTCGTTCGGTCTAGCGCCGTCAGATAGGTTTGCATACACAAATTCTGTATATATGCATAAATCAAAAGTTTTTTACCCTCGTACACGGAGCTAGTATGTTACAAAGGATAGAAACACCTGATGGATCGATTTCGATAACTCTAGCATTTTCATTCGATGCAGGACTATCAGGCTAGTTTCGACGCCTGGATATTGTGAAATTGCATAAAATTAAGGCTCTAGAATCTCGTACACTACTCTGATATGTTACAAAACTGCGCAACAATCGATGGTTCGATTTCGACAAATCTCGCATCTTCGTTAGATTCAGCTCTATCAGACACTAGTCAACACAAAGATACTGTATATTTGAATAGAGGAACGCGAGTAAACACTCGGAAATCCAGCTGATAAGTTACAAACTTTCGGAGCGTTGATTCATTCGAATGTTGGTTCAATCGAGATAACTCGTGCACTTTTGTGCGATGCAGCGCTTTCAGACAAGTTTTCACAAATACGTACTATGGATTCGCATAGTATGAAACTTTTTAACTCGTACAACGTGCCGACATGATTCAAGGGTGCGAAGCACACGATTGATCGATTTGCTTAGTTCTCGCATTTTCGTTCGGTCTAGCGCTGTCAGACAGGTTTGCACACATAAATACTATGTATTTGCATAAAACAAAAGTTTTTTTTATCCTCGTACACCGAGCTAGTATGTTACAAAGGATAGAAACACCCGATGGATCGATTCCGATAACTCTAGAATTTTCATTCGATGCAGCACTATCAGGCTAGTTTCGACGCCTGGATATTGTGAAATTCCATAAAATTAAGGGTCTAGAATCTCGTACACCACTCTGATATGTTACAAAAGTTCGCAACACTCGATGGTTCGATTTCGACAAATCTCGCATGTTCGTTAGATTCAGCTCTGTCAGACACTAGTCAACACAAAGATATTGTATATTCGAATAGAGGAACGCGAGTAAACACTCGGAAATCCAGCTGATAAGTTACAAACTTTCGGAGCGTTGATTCATTCGAATGTTGGTTCAATCGAGATAACTCGTGCACTTTTGTTCTATGCATCGCTTTCAGACAAGTTTTAACAAGTACGTACTGTGGTTTCGCATAGAATGAAACTTTTTATCTCCTACAACCTGCTGACATGATTCAAGGGTGCGAAGAACATGATTGATCGATTTGTTTTGTTCTCGCATTTTCGTTCGGTCTAGCGCCGTCGGATAGGTTTGCATTACACAAATACTGTATATTTGCTTAAATCAAAAGTTTTTTGGTCTTCGTACACCGAGCTAGTATGTTACAAAGGATAGAAACACCTGATGGATCGAATTCGATAACTCGAGCATTTTCATTCGATGTAACGCTATCAGGCAAGTTTTGACACAAAGATATTGTGAAATTGCATAAAATAAAGGATTTTGACTATCGTACATCGCTCTGATATGTTACAAAACTTCGCAACACTGGATGGTTAGTTTTCGACAAATCTCGCGTTTTTGATCCATTCTGTTCTGTCGGACACTATACAACACATAGATACTATATATTTTAATTGAGTAAATCGATGAAACTTTCGAAAATCGAGCTGATATGTCGTAAACGTTCGGTACGTTTCTTCAATCGATTTAGATAACTCGTGCCTATTTGTGCGATGCAGCACTTTCAGACGTTTTAACAAATACGTACTGTAGATTCGCATAGTTTGAAACTTTTTAATTCGTACAACGTGCCGACATGATTCAAGGGTGCGAAGCACTCGATTGATCGATTTGCTTAGTTCTCGCATTTTCGTTCGGTCTAGTGCTGTCAAACAGGTTTGCACACATAAATACTATGTATTTTCATAAAACAAAAATTTTTTTTACCCTCGTACACCGAGCTAGTATGTTACAAAGGATAGAAACACCCGATGGATCGATTCCGATAACTCTAGCATTTTCATTCGATGCACCACTATCACGCTAGTTTCGACGCCTGGATATTGTGAAATTGCATAAAATTAAGGCTCTAGAATCTCGTACACCACTCTGATATGCTACAAAACTTCGCAACACTCGATGGTTCGATTTCGGCAAATCTCGCATCTTCGTTAGATTCAGCTCTATCAGACACTAGTCAACACAAAGATACTGTATATTTGAATAGAGGAACGCGAGTAAACACTCGGAAATCCAGCTGATAAGTTACAAACTTTCGGAGCGTTGATTCATTCGAATGTTGGTTCAATCGAGATAACTCGTGCACTTTTGTGCGTTGCAGCGCTTTCAGACAAGTTTTCACAAATACGTACTGTGGATTCGCATAGTATGAAACTTTTTAACTCGTACAACGTGTCGACATGATTCAAGGGTGCGAAGCACACGATTGATCGATTTGCTTAGTTCTCGCATTTTCGTTCGGTCTAGCGCTGTCAGACAGGTTTGCACACATAAATACTATGTATTTGCATAAAACAAAAGTTTTTTTTACCCTCGTACACCGAGCTAGTATGTTACAAAGGATAGAAACACCCGATGGATCGATTCCGATACGTCTAGCATTTTCATTCGATGCAGCACTATCAGGCTAGTTTCGACGCCTGGATATTGTGAAATTGCATAAAATTAAGGCTCTAGAATCTCGTACACCACTCTGATATGTTACAAAATTTCGCAACACTCGATGGTTCGATTTCGACAAATCTCGCATCTTCGTTAGATTCAGCTCTGTCAGACACTAGTCAACACAAAGATACTGTATATTCGAATAGAGGAACGCGAGTAAACACTCGGAAATCCAGCTGATAAGTTACAAACTTTCGGAGCGTTGATTCATTCGAATGTTGGTTCAATCGAGATAACTCGTGCACTTTTGTTCTATGCATCGCTTTCAGAAAAGTTTTAACAAGTACGTACTGTGGTTTCGCATAGAATGAAACGTTTTAACTCGTACAACGTGCCGACATGATTCAAGGGTGCGAAGCACTCGATTGATCGATTTGCTTAGTTCTCACATTTTCGTTCGGTCTAGCGCTGTCAGACAGGTTTGCACACATAAATACTATGTATTTGCATAAAACAAAAGTTTTTTTTACTCTCGTACACCGAGCTAGTATGTTACAAAGGATAGAAACACCCGATGGATCGATTCCGATAACTCTAGCATTTTCATTCGATGCAGGACTATCAGGCTAGTTTCGACGCCTGGATATTGTGAAATTGCAAAAAATTAAGGGTCTGGAATCTCGTACACCACTCTGATATGTTACAAAAGTTCGCAACACTCGATGGTTCGATTTCGACAAATCTCGCATCTTCGTTAGATTCAGCTCTGTCAGACGCTAGTCAACACAAACATACTGTATATTTGAATAGAAGAAAGCAATTAAACACTCGAAAATCGAGCTGATATGTTACAAATTATCGGAACGCTGTTTCATTCGAACGTTGGTACAATCAAGATAACTCGTGCACTTTTGTTCTATGCATCGCTTTCACACAAGTTTTCACAAATACGTACTGTGGATTCGAATAGGATGAAAATTTTTAACTCATATACAACGTGCTGACATGATTAAAGGGTGCGAAGCACACGATTGATCGATTTGCTTAGTTCTCGCATTTTCGTTCGGTCTAGCGCTGTCAGACAGGTTTGCACACATAAATACTATGTATTTGCATAAAACAAAAGTTTTTTTTCCCCTCGTACACCGAGGTAGTATGTTACAAAGGATAGAAACACCGGATGGATCGATTCCGATAAGTCTAGCATTTTCATTCGATGCAGCACTATCAGGCTAGTTTGGACGCCTGGATATTGTGAAATTGCATAAAATTAAGGCTCTAGAATCTCGTACACCACTCTGATATGCTACAAAATTTCGCAACACTCGATGGTTCGATTTCGACAAATCTCGCATCTTCGTTAGATTCAGCTCTATCAGACACTAGTCAACACAAAGATACTGTATATTTGAATAGAGGAACGCGAGTAAACACTCGGAAATCCAGCTGATAAGTTACAAACTTTCGGAGCGTTGATTCATTCGAATGTTGGTTCAATCGAGATAACTCGTGCACTTTTGTTCTATGCATCGCTTTCAGACAAGTTTTAACAAGTACGTACTGTGGTTTCGCATAGAATGAAACTTTTTATCTCCTACAACCTGCTGACATGATTCAAGGGTGCGAAGCACACGATTGATCGATTTGTTTTGTTCTCGCATTTTCGTTCGGTCTAGCGCCGTCAGATAGGTTTGCATTACACAAATACTGTATATTTGCTTAAATCAAAAGTTTTTTGGTCTTCGTACACCGAGCTAGTATGTTACAAAGGATAGAAACACCTGATGGATCGAATTCGATAACTCGAGCATTTTCATTCGATGTAACGCTATCAGGTAAGTTTTGACACAAAGATATTGTGAAATTGCATAAAATAAAGGATTTTGACTATCGTACATCGCTCTGATATGTTACAAAACTTCGCAACACTGGATGGTTAGTTTTCGACAAATCTCGCGTTTTTGATCCATTCTGTTCTGTCGGACACTATTCAACACATAGATACTATATATTTTAATTGAGTAAATCGATGAAACTTTCGAAAATCGAGCTGATATGTCGTAAACGTTCGGTACGTTTCTTCAATCGATTTAGATAACTCGTGCCTATTTGTGCGATGCAGCACTATCAGACGTTTTAACAAATACGTACTGTGGATTCGCATAGTTTGAAACTTTTTAACTCGTACAACGTGCCGACATGATTCAAGGGTGCGAAGCACTCGATTGATCGATTTGCTTAGTTCTCGCATTTTCGTTCGGTCTAGCGCTGTCAGACAGGTTTGCACACATAAATACTATGTATTTTCATAAAACAAAAGTTTTTTTTACCCTCGTACACCGAGCTAGTATGTTACAAAGGATAGAAACACCCGATGGATCGATTCCGATAACTCTAGCATTTTCATTCGATGCACCACTATCACGCTAGTTTCGACGCCTGGATATTGTGAAATTGCATGAAATTAAGGCTCTAGAATCTCGTACACCACTCTGATATGCTACAAAACTTCGCAACACTCGATGGTTCGATTTCGGCAAATCTCGCATCTTCGTTAGATTCATCTCTATCAGACACTAGTCAACACAAAGATACTGTATATTTGAATAGAGGAACGCGAGTAAACACTCGGAAATCCAGCTGATAAGTTACAAACTTTCGGAGCGTTGATTCATTCGAATGTTGGTTCAATCGAGATAACTCGTGCACTTTTGTGCGATGCAGCGCTTTCAGACAAGTTTTAACAAGTACGTACTGTGGTTTCGCATAGTATGAAACTTTTTAACTCGTACAACGTGCCGACATGATTCAAGGGTGCGAAGCACACGATTGATCGATTTGCTTAGTTCTCGCATTTTCGTTCGGTCTAGCGCTGTCAGACAGGTTTGCACACATAAATACTATGTATTTGCATAAAACAAAAGTTTTTTTTACCCTCGTACACCGAGCTAGTATGTTACAAAGGATAGAAACACCCGATGGATCGATTCCGATAACTCTAGTATTTTCATTCGATGCAGGACTATCAGGCTAGTTTCGACGCCTGGATATTGTGAAATTGCAAAAAATTAAGGGTCTGGAATCTCGTACACCACTCTGATATGTTACAAAATTTCGCAACACTCGATGGTTCGATTTCGACAAATCTCGCATCTTCGTAAGATTCAGCTCTGTCAGACGCTAGTCAACACAAACATAATGTATATTTGAATAGAGGAAAGCAGTTAAACACTCGAAAATCGAGCTGATATGTTACAAATTATCGGAACGCTGTTTCATTCGAACGTTGGTACAATCACGATAACTCGTGCACTTTTGTTCTATGCATCGCTTTCACACAAGTTTTCACAAATACGTACTGTGGATTCGAATAGGATGAAAATTTTTAACTCATATACAACGTGCTGACATGATTCAAGGGTGCGAAGCACACGATTGATCGATTTGCTTAGTTCTCGCATTTTCGTTCGGTCTAGCGCTGTCAGACAGGTTTGCACACATAAATACTATGTATTTGCATGAAACAAAAGTTTTTTTTTCCCTCGTACACCGAGCTAGTATGTTACAAAGGATAGAAACACCCGATGGATCGATTCCGATAACTCTAGCATCTTCATTCGATGCATCACTATCAGTCTAGTTTCGACGCCTGGATATTAAGAAATTGCATAAAATTAAGGGTCTAGAATCTCGTACACCACTCTGATATGCTACAAAAGTTCGCAACACTCGATGGTTCGATTTCGACAAATCTCGCATCTTCGTTAGATTCAGCTCTATCAGACACAAAGATACTGTATACAAAGATACTGTATATTCGACTGTCAACACAAAGATACTGTATATTCGAATAGAGGAACGCGAGTAAATACTCGGAAATCCAGCTGATAAGTTACAAACTTTCAGAGCGTCGATTCATTCGAATGTTGGTTCAATCGAGATAACTCGTGCACGTTTGTTCTATGCATCGCTTTCAGACAAGTTTTAACAAGTACGTACTGTGGTTTCGCATAGAATGAAACTTTTTACCTCGTACAACCTGCTGACATGATTCAAGGGTGCGAAGCACACGATTGATCGATTTGCTTAGATCTCGCATTTTCGTTCGGTCTAGCGCTGTCAGACAGATTTGCACACATAAATAATATGTCTTTACATAAAACAAAAGTTTTTTTACCATCGTACACCGAGCAAGTATGTTACAAAGGATAGAAACACCTGATGGATCGAATTCGATAACTCTAGCATTTTCATTCGATGCAGCACTATCAGGCTAGTTTCGACGCCTGGATATTGTGAAATTGCATAAAATTAAGGCTCTAGAATCTCGTACACCACTCTGATATGCTACAAAACTTCGCAACACTCGATGGTTCGATTTCGGCAAATCTCGCATCTTCGTTAGATTCAGCTCTATCAGACACTAGTCAACACAAAGATACTGTATATTTGAATAGAGGAACGCGAGTAAACACTCGGAAATCCAGCTGATAAGTTACAAACTTTCGGAGCGTTGATTCATTCGAATGTTGGTTCAATCGAGATAACTCGTGCACTTTTGTGCGATGCAGCGCTTTCAGACAAGTTTTCACAAATACGTACTGTGGATTCGCATAGTATGAAACTTTTTAACTCGTACAACGTGTCGACATGATTCAAGGGTGCGAAGGACACGATTGATCGATTTGCTTAGTTCTCGCATTTTCGTTCGGTCTAGCGCTGTCAGACAGGTTTGCACACATAAATACTATGTATTTGCATAAAACAAATGTTTTTTTTACCCTCGTACACCGAGCTAGTATGTTACAAAGGATAGAAACACCCGATGGATCGATTCCGATACGTCTAGCATTTTCATTCGATGCAGCACTATCAGGCTAGTTTCGACGCCTGAATATTGTGAAATTGCATAAAATTAAGGCTCTAGAATCTCGTACAGCACTCTGGTATGTTACAAAAGTTCGCAACACTCGATGGTTCGATTTCGACAAATCTCGCATCTTCGTTAGATTCAGCTCTGTCAGACACTAGTCAACACAAAGATACTGTATCTTCGAATAGAGGAACGCGAGTAAACACTCGGAAATCCAGCTGATAAGTTTCAAACTTTCGGAGCGTTGATTCATTCGAATGTTGGTGCAATCGAGATAACTCGTGCACTTTTGTTCTATGCATCGCTTTCAGACAAGTTTTAACAAGTACGTACTGTGGTTTCGCATAGAATGAAACTTTTTACCTCGTACAACCTGCTGACATGATTCAAGGGTGCGAAGCACACGATTGATCGATTTGCTTAGATCTCGCATTTTCGTTCGGTCTAGCGCTGTCAGACAGATTTGCACACATAAATAATATGTCTTTACATAAAACAAAAGTTTTTTTTACCCTCGTACACCGAGCTAGTATGTTACAAAGGATAGAAACACCCGATGGATCGATTCCGATAAGTCTAGCTTTTTCATTCGATGCAGCACTATCAGGCTAGTTTCGACGCCTGGATATTGTGAAATTGCATAAAATTAAGGGTCTAGAATCTCGTACACCACTCTGATATGCTACAAAAGTTCGCAACACTCGATGGTTCGATTTCGACAAATCTCGCATCTTCGTTAGATTCAGTTCTATCAGACACTAGTCAACACAAAGATACTGTATATTTGAATAGAGGAACGCGAGTAAACACTCGGAAATCCAGCTGATAAGTTACAAACTTTCGGAGCGTTGATTCATTCGAATGTTGGTTCAATCGAGATAACTCGTGCACTTTTGTGCGATGCAGCGCTTTCAGACAAGTTTTAACAAGTACGTACTGTGGATTCGCATAGTATGAAACTTTTTAACTCGTACAACGTGCCAACATGACTCAAGGGTGCGAAGCACTCGATTGATCGATTTGTTTTGTTCTCGCATTTTCGTTCGGTCTAGCGCCGTCAGATAGGTTTGCATACACAAATTCTGTATATTTGCATAAATCAAAAGTTTTTTACGCTCGTACACCGAGCTAGTATGTTACAAAGGATAGAAACACCTGATGGATCGATTTCGATAAATCTAGCATTTTCATTCGATGCAGGACTATCAGGCTAGTTTCGACGCCTGGATATTGTGAAATTGCATAAAATTAAGGCTCTAGAATCTCGTACACCTCTCTGATATGTTACAAAATTTCGCAACACTCGATGGTTCGATTTCGACAAATCTCGCATCTTCGTTAGATTCAGCTCTGTCAGACACTAGTCAACACAAAGATACTGTATATTCGAATAGAGGAACGCGAGTTAACACTCGGAAATCCAGCTGATAAGTTACAAACTTTCGGAGCGTCGATTCATTCGAATGTTGGTTCAATCGAGATAACTCGTGCACGTTTGTTCTATGCATTGCTTTCAGACAAGTTTCAACAAGTACGTACTGTGGTTTCGCATAGAATGAAACTTTTTACCTCGTACAACCTGCTGACATGATTCAAGGGTGCGAAGCACACGATTGATCGATTTGCTTAGATCTCGCATTTTCGTTCGGTCTAGCGCTGTCAGACAGATTTGCACACATAAATAATATGTCTTTACATAAAACAAAAGTTTTTTTACCATCGTACACCGAGCAAGTATGTTACAAAGGATAGAAACACCTGATGGATCGAATTCGATAACTCTAGCATTTTCATTCGATGCAGCACTATCAGGCTAGTTTCGACGCCTGGATATTGTGAAATTGCATAACATTAAGGCTCTAGAATCTCGTACACCACTCTGATATGTTACAAAATTTCGCAACACTCGATGGTTCGATTTCGACAAATCTCGCATCTTCGTTAGATTCAGCTCTATCAGACACTAGTCAACACAAAGATACTGTATATTTGAATAGAGGAACGCGAGTAAACACTCGGAAATCCAGCTGATAAGTTACAAACTTTCGGAGCGTTGATTCATTCGAATGTTGGTTCAATCGAGATAACTCGTGCACTTTTGTGCGATGCAGCGCTTTCAGACAAGTTTTAACAAGTACGTACTGTGGTTTCGCATAGTATGAAACTTTTTAACTCGTACAACGTGCCGACATGATTCAAGGGTGCGAAGCACACGATTGATCGATTTGCTTAGTTCTCGCATTTTCGTTCGGTCTAGCGCCGTCAGATAGGTTTGCATTACACAAATACTGTATATTTGCATAAATCAAAAGTTTTTTGGTCCTCGTACACCGAGCTAGTATGTTACAAACGATAGAAACACCCGATGGATCGATTTCGATAACTCTAGCATTTTCATTCGATGCAGGACTATCAGGCTAGTTTCGACGCCTGAATATTGTGAAATTGCATAAAATTAAGGCTCTAGAATCTCGTACACCACTCTGGTATGTTACAAAAGTTCGCAACACTCGATGGTTCGATTTCGACAAATCTC
Organism: Ephialtes manifestator; assembly: GCA_963970395.1. Taxonomy (NCBI): domain Eukaryota; kingdom Metazoa; phylum Arthropoda; class Insecta; order Hymenoptera; family Ichneumonidae; genus Ephialtes; species Ephialtes manifestator. Next base: position 18,189,558 of record OZ019969.1, read on the forward strand.
GCATCTTCGTTAGATTCAGCTCTGTCAGACACTAGTCAACACAAAGATACTGTATCTTCGAATAGAGGAACGCGAGTAAACACTCGGAAATCCAGCTGATAAGTTTCAAACTTTCGGAGCGTTGATTCATTCGAATGTTGGTTCAATCGAGATAACTCGTGCACTTTTGTTCTATGCATCGCTTTCAGACAAGTTTTAACAAGTACGTACTGTGGTTTCGCATAGAATGAAACGTTTTAACTCGTACAAGCTGCTGACATGATTGAAAAGTGCGAAGCACACGATTGATCGATTTGTTTTGTTCTCGCATTTTCGTTCGGTCTAGCGCCGTCAAATAGGTTTGCATTACACAAATACTGTATATTTGCATAAATCAAAAGTTTTTTGGTCCTCGTACACCGAGCTAGTATGTTACAAAGGATAGAAACACCCGATGGATCGATTTCGATAACTCTAGCATTTTCATTCGTTGCAGGACTATCAGGCTAGTTTCGACGCCTCGATATTGTGGAATTGTATAAAATTAAGGGTCTAGAATCCCGTACACCACTCTGGTATGTTACAAAAGTTCGCAACACTCGATGGTTCGATTTCGACAAATCTCGCATCTTCGTTAGATTCAGCTCTGTCAGACACTAGTCAACACAAAGATACTGTATATTCAAATAGAGGAACGCGAGTAAACACTCGGAAATCCAGCTGATAAGTTACAAACTTTCGGAGCGTTGATTCATTCGAATGTTGGTTCAATCGAGATAACTCGTGCACTTTAGTTCTATGCATCGCTTTCAGACAAGTTTTAACAAGTACATACTGTGGTTTCGCATAGAATGAAACGTTTTAACTCGTACAATCTGCTGACATGATTCAAGGGTGCGAAGCACACGATTGATCGATTTGCTTAGATCTCGCATTTTCGTTCGGTCTAGCGCTGTCAGACAGATTTGCAAACATAAATAATATGTCTTTAGATAAAACAAAAGTTCTTTTAGCCTCGTACACCGAGCTAGTATGTTACAAAGGATAGAAACACCTGATGGATCGAATTCGATAACTCGAGCATTTTCATTCGATGTAACGCTATCAGGCAAGTTTTGACACAAAGATATTGTGAAATTGCATAAAATAAAGGATTTTGACTATCGTACATCGCTCTGATATGTTACAAAACTTCGCAACACTGGATGGTTAGTTTTCGACAAATCTCGCGTTTTCGATCCATTCAGTTCTGTCGGACACTATTCAACACATAGATACTATATATTTAATTGAGTAAATCGATGAAACTTTCGAAAATCGAGCTGATATGTCGTAAACGTTCGGTACGTTTCTTCAATCGATTTATATAACTCGTGCCTATTTGTGCGATGCAGCATTTTCAGACGTTTTAACAAATACGTACTGTGGATTCGCATACTTTGAAACTTTTTAACTCGTACAACGTGCCGACATGATTCAAGGGTGCGAAGCACTCGATTGATCGATTTGCTTAGTTCTCGCATTTTCGTTCGGTCTAGCGCTGTCAGACAGGTTTGCACACATAAATACTATGTATTTGCATAAAACAAAAGATTTTTTTACCCTCCTACACCGAGCTAGTATGTTACAAAGGATAGAAACACCCGATGGATCGATTCCGATAACTCTAGCATTTTCATTCGATGCAGGACTATCAGGCTAGTTTCGACGCCTGGATATTGTGAAATTGCAAAAAATTAAGGGTCTAGAATCTCGTACACCACTCTGATATGCTACAAAAGTTCGCAACACTCGATGGTTCGATTTCGACAAATCTCGCATCTTCGTTAGATTCAGCTCTATCAGACACTAGTCAACACAAAGATACTGTATATTTGAATAGAGGAACGCGAGTAAACACTCGGAAATCCAGCTGATAAGTTACAAACTTTCGGAGCGTTGATTCATTCGAATGTTGGTTCAATCGAGATAACTCGTGCACTTTTGTGCGATGCAGCGCTTTCAGACAAGTTTGAACAAATACGTACTGTGGTTTCGCATAGAATGAAACTTTTTAACTCGTACAACCTGCTGACATGATTCAAGGGTGCGAAGCACACGATTGATCGATTTGTTTTGTTCTCGCATTTTCGTTCGGTCTAGCGCCGTCAGATAGGTTTGCATTACACAAATACTGTATATTTGCATAAATCAAAAGTTTTTTGGTCCTCGTACACCGAGCTAGTATGTTACAAAGGATAGAAACACCCGATGGATCGATTCCGATAACTCTAGCATTTTCATTCGATGCAGGACTATCAGGCTAGTTTCGACCCCTGGATATTGTGAAATTGCAAAAAATTAAGGGTCTAGAATCTCGTACACCACTCTGATATGCTACAAAAGTTCGCAACACTCGATGGTTCGATTTCGACAAATCTCGCATCTTCGGTAGATTCAGCTCTATCAGACACTAGTCAACACAAAGATACTGTATATTTGAATAGAGGAACGCGAGTAAACACTCGCAAATCCAGCTGATAACTTACAAACTTTCGGAGCGTTGATTCATTCGAATGTTGGTTCAATCGAGATAACTCGTGCACTTTTGTGCGATGCAGCGCTTTCAGACAAGTTTTAACAAATACGTACTGTGGATTCGCATAGTATGAAACTTTTTAACTCGTACAACGTGCCGACATGATTCAAGGGGTGCGAAGCACTCGATTGATCGATATGCTTAGTTCTCGCATTTTCGTTCGGTCTAGCGCTGTCAGACAGGTTTGCACACATAAATACTATGTATTTGCATAGAACAAAAGTTTTTTTTACCCTCGTACACCGAGCTAGTATGTTACAAAGGATAGAAACACCCGATGGATCGAATTCGATAACTCTAGCTTTTTCATTCGATGCAGCACTATCAGGCTAGTTTCGACGCCTGGATATTGTCAAATTGCATAAAATTAAGGGTCTAGAATCTCGTACACCACTCTGATATGCTACAAAAGTTCGCAACACTCGATGGTTCGATTTCGACAAATCTCGCATCTTCGGTAGATTCAGCTCTATCAGACACTAGTCAACACAAAGATACTGTATATTTGAATAGAGGAACGCGAGTAAACACTCGCAAATCCAGCTGATAACTTACAAACTTTCGGAGCGTTGATTCATTCGAATGTTGGTTCAAGCGAGATAACTCGTGCACTTTTGTTCTATGCATCGCTTTCAGACAAGTTTTAACAAGTACGTACTGTGGTATCGCATAGAATGAAACTTTTTAACTCGTACAACCTGTTGACATGATTCAAGGGTGCGAAGCACACGATTGATCAATTTGCTTAGTTCTCGCATTTTCGTTCGGTCTAGCGCTGTCAGACAGGTTTGCACACATAAATACTATGTATTTGCATAAAACAAAAGTTTTTTTTACCCTCGTACACCGAGCTAGTATGTTACAAAGGATAGAAACACCCGATGGATCGATTCCGATAAGTCTAGCATTTTCATTCGATGCAGCACTATCAGGCTAGTTTCGACGCCTGGATATTGTGAAATTGCATAAAATTAAGGGTCTAGAATCTCGTACACCACTCTGATATGCTACAAAAGTTCGCAACACTCGATGGTTCGATTTCGACAAATCTCGCATCTTCGTTAGATTCAGCTCTATCAGACACTAGTCAACACAAAGATACTGTATATTTGAATAGAGGAACGCGAGTAAACACTCGGAAATCCAGCTGATAAGTTACAAACTTTCGGAGCGTTGATTCATTCGAATGTTGGTTCAATCGAGATAACTCGTGCACTTTTGTGCGATGCAGCGCTTTCAGACAAGTTTGAACAAATACGTACTGTGGTTTCGCATAGAATGAAACTTTTTAACTCGTACAACCTGCTGACATGATTCAAGGGTGCGAAGCACACGATTGATCGATTTGTTTTGTTCTCGCATTTTCGTTCGGTCTAGCGCCGTCAGATAGGTTTGCATTACACAAATACTGTATATTTGCATAAATCAAAAGTTTTTTGGTCCTCGTACACCGAGCTAGTATGTTACAAAGGATAGAAACACCCGATGGATCGATTTCGATAACTCTAGCATTTTCAGTCGATGCAGGACTATCAGGCTAGTTTCGACGCCTGGATATTGTGAAATTGCATAAAATTAAGGCTCTAGAATCTCGTACACCACTCTGATATGCTACAAAATTTCGCAACGCTCGATGGTTCGATTTCGACAAATCTCGCATCTTCGTTAGATTCAGCTCTGTCAGACACTAGTCAAAACAAAGATACTGTATATTCGAATAGAGGAACGCGAGTAAACACTCGGAAATCCAGCTGATAAGTTACAAACTTTCGGAGCGTTGATTCATTCGAATGTGTTGGTTCAATCGAGATAACTCGTGCACTTTTGTTCTATGCATCGCTTTCAGACAAGTTTTAACAAGTACGTACTGTGGTTTCGCATAGAATGAAACTTTTTAACTCGTACAACCTGCTGACATGATTCAAGGGTGCGAAGCACACGATTGATCGATTTGCTTAGATCTCACATTTTCGTTCGGTCTAGCGCTGTCAGACAGGTTTGCACACATAAATAATATGTCTTTACATAAAACAAAAGTTTTTTTACCCTCGAACACCGAGATAGTATGTTACAAAGGATAGAAACACCTGATGGATCGAATTCGATAACTCGAGCATTTTCATTCGATGCAACGCTATCAGGCAAGTTTTGACACAAAGATATTGTGAAATTGCATAAAATAAAGGATTTTGACTATCGTACATCGCTCTGATATGTTACAAAACTTCGCAACACTGGATGGTTAGTTTTCGACAAATCTCGCGTTTTTGATCCATTCAGTTCTGTCGGACACTATTCAACACATAGATACTATATATTTAATTGAGTAAATCGATGAAACTTTCGAAAATCGAGCTGATATGTCATAAACGTTCGGTACGTTTCTTCAATCGATATATATAACTCGTGCCTATTTGTGCGATGCAGCACTTTCAGACGTTTTAACAAATACGTACTGTGGATTCGCATACTTTGAAACTTTTTAACTCGTACAACGTGCCGACATGATTCAAGGGTGCGAAGCACTCGATTGATCGATTTGCTTAGTTCTCGCATTTTCGTTCGGTCTAGCGCTGTCAGACAGGTTTGCACACATAAATACTATGTATTTGCATAAAACAAAAGATTTTTTTACCCTCCTACACCGAGCTAGTATGTTATAAAGGATAGAAACACCCGATGGATCGATTCCGATAACTCTAGCATTTTCATTCGATGCAGGACTATCAGGCTAGTTTCGACGCCTGGATATTGTGAAATTGCAAAAAATTAAGGGTCTAGAATCTCGTACACCACTCTGATATGCTACAAAAGTTCGCAACACTCGATGGTTCGATTTCGACAAATCTCGCATCTTCGTTAGATTCAGCTCTGTCAGACACTAGTCAACACAAAGATACTGTATCTTCGAATAGAGGAACGCGAGTAAACACTCGGAAATCCAGCTGATAAGTTACAAACTTTCGGAGCGTTGATTCATTCGAATGTTGGTTCAATCGAGATAACTCGTGCACTTTTGTTCTATGCATCGCTTTCAGACGAGTTTTAACAAGTACGTACTGTGGTTTCGCATAGATGAAACTTTTCAACTCGTACAAGCTGCTGACATGATTCAAGGGTGCGAAGCACACGATTGATCGATTTATTTTGTTCTCGCATTTTCGTTCGGTCTAGCGCCGTCAGATAGGTTTGCATTACACAAATACTGTATATTTGCATAAATCAAAAGTTTTTTGGTCCTCGTACACCGAGCTAGTATGTTACAAAGGATAGAAACACCCGATGGATCGATTTCGATAACTCTAGAATTTTCATTCGATGCAGGACTATCAGGCTAGTTTCGACGCCTGGATATTGTGGAATTGTATAAAATTAAGGGTCTAGAATCCCGTACACCACTCTGGTATGTTACAAAAGTTCGCAACACTCGATGGTTCGATTTCGACAAATCTCGCATCTTCGTTAGATTCAGCTCTGTCAGACACTAGTCAACACAAAGATACTGTATATTCAAATAGAGGAACGCGAGTAAACACTCGGAAATCCAGCTGATAAGTTACAAACTTTCGGAGCGTTGATTCATTCGAATGTTGGTTCAATCGAGATAACTCGTGCACTTTTGTTCTATGCATCGCTTTCAGACAAGTTTTAACAAGTACGTACTGTGGTTTCGCATAGAATGAAACGTTTTAACTCGTACAATCTGCTGACATGATTCAAGGGTGCGAAGCACACGATTGATCGATTTGCTTAGATCTCGCATTTTCGTTCGGTCTAGCGCTGTCAGACAGATTTGCACACTTAAATAATATGTCTTTAGATAAAACAAAAGTTCTTTTAGCCTCGTACACCGAGCTAGTATGTTACAAAGGATAGAAACACCTGATGGATCGAATTCGATAACTCGAGCATTTTCATTCGATGTAACGCTATCAGGCAAGTTTTGACACAAAGATATTGTGAAATCGCATAAAATAAAGGATTTTGACTATCGTACATCGCTCTGATATGTTACAAAACTTCGCAACACTGGATGGTTAGTTTTCGACAAATCTCGCGTTTTTGATCCATTCAGTTCTGTCGGACACTATTCAACACATAGATACTATATATTTAATTGAGTAAATCGATGAAACTTTCGAAAATCGAGCTGATATGTCGTAAACGTTCGGTACGTTTCTTCAATCGATTTATATAACTCGTGCCTATTTGTGCGATGCAGCACTTTCAGACGTTTTAACAAATACGTACTGTGGATTCGCATACTTTGAAACTTTTTAACTCGTACAACGTGCCGACATGATTCAAGGGTGCGAAGCACTCGATTGATCGATTTGCTTAGTTCTCGCATTTTCGTTCGGTCTAGCGCTGTCAGACAGGTTTGCACACATAAATACTATGTATTTGCATAAAACAAAAGATTTTTTTACCCTCCTACACCGAGCTAGTATGTTACAAAGGATAGAAACACCCGATGGTTCGATTCCGATAACTCTAGCATTTTCATTCGATGCAGGACTATCAGGCTAGTTTCGACGCCTGGATATTGTGAAATTGCAAAAAATTAAGGGTCTAGAATCTCGTACACCACTCTGATATGCTACAAAAGTTCGCAACACTCGATGGTTCGATTTCGACAAATCTCGCATCTTCGTTAGATTCAGCTCTGTGAGACACTAGTCAACACAAAGATACTGTATCTTCGAATAGAGGAACGCGAGTAAACACTCGGAAATCCAGCTGATAAGTTACAAACTTTCGGAGCGTTGATTCATTCGAATGTTGGTTCAATCGAGATAACTCGTGCACTTTTGTGCGATGCAGCGCTTTCAGACAAGTTTGAACAAATACGTACTGTGGATTCGCATAGTATGAAACTTTTTAACTCGTACAACGTGCCGACATGATTCAAGGCGTGCGAAGCACTCGATTGATCGATATGCTTAGTTCTCGCATTTTCGTTCGGTCTAGCGCTGTCAGACAGGTTTGCACACATAAATACTATGTATTTGCATAAAACAAAAGTTTTTTTTACCCTCGTACACCGAGCTAGTATGTTACAAAGGATAGAAACACCCGATGGATCGAATTCGATAAGTATAGCTTTTTCATTCGATGCAGCACTATCAGGCTAGTTTCGACGCCTGGATATTGTGAAATTGCATAAAATTAAGGGTCTAGAATCTCGTACACCACTCTGATATGCTACAAAAGTTCGCAACACTCGATGGTTCGATTTCGACAAATCTCGCATCTTCGGTAGATTCAGCTCTATCGGACACTAGTCAACACAAAGATACTGTATATTTGAATAGAGGAACGCGAGTAAACACTCGCAAATCCAGCTGATAAGTTACAAACTTTCGGAGCGTTGATTCATTCGAATGTTGGTTCAATCGAGATAACTCGTGCACTTTTGTGCGATGCAGCGCTTTCAGACAAGTTTCAACAAATACGTACTGTGGATTCGCATAGTATGAAACTTTTTAACTCGTACAACGAGGCAACATGACTCAAGGGTGCGAAGCACTCGATTGATCGATTTGTTTTGTTCTCGCATTTTCGTTCGGTCTAGCGCCGTCCGATAGGTTTGCATACACAAATTCTGTATATTTGCATAAATCAAAAGTTTTTTACCCTCGTACACCGAGCTAGTATGTTACAAAGGATAGAAACACCCGATGGATCGATTACGATAACTCTAGCATTTTCATTCGATGCAGGACTATCAGGCTAGTTTCGACGCCTGGATATTGTGAAATTGCATAAAATTAAGGCTCTAGAATCTCGTACACCACTCTGATATGTTACAAAATTTCGCAACATTCGATGGTTCGATTTCGACAAATCGCGCATCTTCGTTACATTCAGCTCTGTCAGACACTAGTCAACACAAAGATACTGCATCTTCGAATAGAGGAACGCGAGTAAACACTCGGAAATCCAGCTGATAAGTTACAAACTTTCGGAGCGTTGATTCATTCGAATGTTGGTTCAATCGAGATAACTCGTGCACTTTTGTTCTATGCATCGCTTTCAGACAAGTTTTAACAAGTACGTACTGTTGTTTCGCATAGAATGAAACTTTTTAACTCGTACAACCTGCTGACATGATTCAAGGGTGCGAAGCACTCGATTGATCGATTTGTTTTGTTCTCGCATTTTCGTTCTGTCTAGCGCCGTCAGATAGGTTTGCATACACAAATTCTGTATATATGCATAAATCAAAAGTTTTTTACCCTCGTACACGGAGCTAGTATGTTACAAAGGATAGAAACACCTGATGGATCGATTTCGATAACTCTAGCATTTTCATTCGATGCAGGACTATCAGGCTAGTTTCGACGCCTGGATATTGTGAAATTGCATAAAATTAAGGCTCTAGAATCTCGTACACTACTCTGATATGTTACAAAACTGCGCAACAATCGATGGTTCGATTTCGACGAATCTCGCATCTTCGTTAGATTCAGCTCTATCAGACACTAGTCAACACAAAGATACTGTATATTTGAATAGAGGAACGCGAGTAAACACTCGGAAATCCAGCTGATAAGTTACAAACTTTCGGAGCGTTGATTCATTCGAATGTTGGTTCAATCGAGATAACTCGTGCACTTTTGTTCTATGCATCGCTTTCAGACAAGTTTTAACAAGTACGTACTGTTGTTTCGCATAGAATGAAACTTTTTAACTCGTACAACCTGCTGACATGATTCAAGGGTGCGAAGCACTCGATTGATCGATTTGTTTTGTTCTCGCATTTTCGTTCGGTCTAGCGCCGTCAGATAGGTTTGCATACACAAATTCTGTATATATGCATAAATCAAAAGTTTTTTACCCTCGTACACGGAGCTAGTATGTTACAAAGGATAGAAACACCTGATGGATCGATTTCGATAACTCTAGCATTTTCATTCGATGCAGCACTATCAGGCTAGTTTCGACGCCTGGATATTGTGAAATTCCATAAAATTAAGGGTCTAGAATCTCGTACACCACTCTGATATGTTACAAAAGTTAGCACAGTTCGTCTCCGACGCTCGTGCGAGCTAGACGTGTCGTGTTGTGATTACCGTGAGTGAGTGTAAATCAATAACATCAACAAGCCAAGATCTCCAGCGACGAGTCCTACAATACTGTGGCTACAGCCTAGTGATGGCAGCCCTTGAACACAAGGGACTGTCCAACAAACCAAATGAGTCTAACACTAAAACACCTGAAACTACCCCAAAAAGTTACGCATCTGTTGCACAGAACAATGTCTTTCCCAAAAAGGACCAGGCGATAGTAATTGAGGCCATAGAAGGAATTTCTATCCACGACTATGTTGTAGCACTGGGAGCAATCACTAATCCACACAACATTAGATTCGCCTCCAGGATCGCTAACGGAAGGATCTGTTGTTATCTTAACAGTAAACAGACCGTCGAAGAACTTGTAAAAAATCAAACCAAGCTACCAATCGGCAATGAACTCCTCAACATCCGGCCCCTCATTAACCAAAGCGTACGAGTGGTACTATCAAACGTATGCCCAATAATCCCCCACGAGACACTTGAAGAAGAGCTCAAGAAATATAATATCAGGACTGCATCGCAAATCAACTTCCTCAGAATAGGAATTTCTAACCCTAACTTCGGCCACATCCTCAGTTTCCGCAGACAAGTTTATATCCACCCGGAAGACGCAGAAAAGGTGCCGACGGCCTTGCAAATTAAATATGACGACACTACATACTGGATATACCCATCCACAGACAACGCTACCTGTTTTATTTGCAAGAAGGACGGGCATATGGCCAAACAATGCCCAAATTCTAGCAATGCAAATCCCGCGACACTCACACAAGTATCAACAAACATCAACAAAGGCACTGCAGCAGAAATAATCGAGGACTTACAGAGCTCCAATATGACTCAGATAGTGAATACCCCCCTACCCCGCGTGCCTGGAACTAGCGCTAGCAATACGGCGGCTGGGAACAGCACACCACACAACGATCTACCAAGTAAACGTCCACTACCGGCTAGCTCCAGCGACGGCTCAAGAATCTCAATAGAAAAAAAGAAGCTACGAGCTGAGGAATCTTCTGATGACCAAGCTAATAGCACAAAGAAGCTCACAAACACAAACAAAAAACAAAAAGACAAAATCACCGCTAAAATAAATTCAGTCGAGAGCCAGATTGCTCCAATAAAAGACATACTAGATCAGGATCCCGAGAAGTACGCACTCAACTACACACAGCTTAAAAGCTTCCTAGAAAATGCTCAAGGAGTTCCAAATCCTGTTCCAATTGCCTTCGAACACACGTCAGACTTAAACAAACTATCCAAAATGTTGAAAGATATATACCCCCACCTCACCGATCGTAGTATCAAAAGCAGATTTACCAAAATTCGGAACAAACTGGAGAAATTTATCCAAGAAAGCGATGACTTCGATCCACATGCAACACAGGATAATGAAGAATATGACGCGTCCTCTGAATGTCCGGATGGTACGCTGGACGGTATGACCGAATAATCGTGAACTCAGAGGTAATTATACAGTGGAATCTAAATGGGTTTTTCACCCATTTAGCACAGACTCAGCTATTAATAAATAAGATCTCACCAGCAATAATCTGTCTTCAAGAGACTAACTTTCAAAACGAATTTATTGCTAAAATCCGTAACTATAAAGGAGTGAATAAGAATCGAGCGAACGCTATCCACGCTAGTGGAGGCGTCTGTATTTACGTGCATAATAAATTCCATTGTGAGAGAGTTCAAATAAATACAAACCTTGAAGCTGTGGCGATATCTGCTCGAATACCATCGAAAATTTGTATATGCAACATCTACATCCCAAACCACTATGACTTTAAATGTGAAGAACTAATAGAACTAATAGATCAGCTTCCTAAACCATTTATCATAGTAGGGGATTTCAACAGCCACAGCTTTTCATGGGGATCAAATAAAACCGATTCCAGAGGAAGGAAAATAGAAAGAGTATTAGATGTATTAGAAAACCTAACCATACTCAATACTTTCAAGTCAACACACTTTAATGTATCCAACGGAACATTTAGTGCGATCGACCTTTCCTTCAGCGACGCCTCTATAACGGATCGAATAACATGGGACGTGCTACCGGACTTATATCACAGTGATCACTTTCCGATCGCTATGAAAATCGAAACTGATGCAGCAAATCGTAGAAGTCAAGGAAATACACCAAAATGGAAACTAGAAAAAGCAGATTGGGAGAAATTCCAGGATACCATCGAAGCAACAATCGAGTCCCTTCCCAAACCAGAAGTATTCGGCACAATAGGTATAAATAGAACAATATCGGAGTTTACAAATATCCTTCTCAATGCAGGGGACGCGAGTATCCCCAAATCATTGGGGCAGATGAAACACAAACCAGTACCATGGTGGAACGATGAAGTTGACAATGCTATTCGAAAGACCAAACACGCTTTCAACGTTTACAAAAGACATAAATACGAACATGACTTGATTACATTTAAAAAAGCTCGCGCTGAATCCCGTAAAATAATTGAGGAAAGTAAACAGAAATCTTGGACAGAATTCGTATCTTCGATTACTAACACCACACCATGCAAAGAAGTCTGGAATAAAATAAAAAAAATAAAAGGATCCCCTAGCACTTTTGGAATCACCTTCCTTGAGAATACAGCAGGCGATAAATCGATCACAGCTCCCAAAGAAATCGCAGATACCCTAGCAGAAACCTTTGCAAGAAATTCGAGTAACGCCAACTACGACCCACAATTTCTACAAACAAAAACCGAAGTCGAACAACAATCTGAGAATAACCCTACCAGAAACGACCCAAACAACCCACTGAACTTCGAAATCACTCTACATGAACTTCAATCTACACTACATCGATGTAACAACTCGAGCCCGGGACCGGATGATCTCCCTAATGCGTTCCTGAAAAAGCTACCTCTGATTGGACAAACCTACCTACGCAACATTATAAATCACATTTGGATACATCAAGTATTCCCAGACATATGGAGGGAAGCAATAGTTGTTCCAATCCCTAAACCAGGCAAGGACCACCGCTACGCAGGGAACTACAGACCGATAGCTCTGACCTGTACTATATGTAAACTCACAGAAAAAATTGTGAGCAAACGATTAAAATGGCACCTTGAGAAAAATAACGCGCTCTCCATCTACCAAAGTGGATTCCGCCAACATCATTCAACAATAGATCACCTCATCAACTTGGAGACAGACATCTGTGAGGCGTTCCTCAACGGACAACATCTTTCGGCGGTGTGCCTAGACATCGAAAAAGCGTATGATATGGTCTGGCGCCATCGTGTAGTGCAACTGCTGAAAGACAAGAACGTCAACGGTAATATGTTAGCCTTCATAGAAAATTTCCTAAGGGAACGTTTCATAAGAGTCAGAAGCAATCAAGTGCTCTCAGATCGCAAGAAAATCCAAAACGGAGTACCTCAAGGATCGGTACTCAGTGTCACCCTGTTCTTGATTGCCATCAACGACGTCACGAAGCGAGTCAGTTCTCCTGTAAAAAAATGCCTATTCGCTGATGACCTAACCATCTACTGCAAGGGTAAGAATCTCACCACCATCCAAGAGCTCCTCCAAAACACTCTATCGGAAGTTAATGAATGGGCCAAGTCTAGCGGATTTAAATTTTCACCTCAAAAAAGCCAGTCCATTACCTTCTCTAGGAAAAAACTAAGGAATCAACAACTGGAATTGAACCTTGGGAACCAAAGACTCCCAAACGTAAGGACAATTAAACTACTGGGGCTCACATTTGATTCTAAGCTGACATGGTCTACTCACATAAAAGAGCTCAAAAATGACTGCAAGAAACGGATAAACATTATCAAATGCCTGGCATCCACTAATTGGGGAGCAGATACTAAAATTTTAATCACCACATATAAAGCAATGATCCGCTCCAAACTAGACTATGGTTCAATAGTCTACAGCTCTGCCAAAGACCACATTCTTAACTCACTAAATCCTATCCACAACAGATGCCTCAGAATGAGCATAGGAGCTTTCCATACGAGCCCAACGAACAGCATCCTAGGAGAGGCTCGAGAAACTTCACTATCATACAGAAGGAAGCTCCTTAGTCTTCGATATGCCGCTAATATTGCTACTACGCCGAGTAACCCAGCTTTCCAAAATACCTACGCAAACCGATACGGAGAAAGGCTTCTGAGGCGGCCGAGACTGCCACGACCCTTCTACCACCGTATTAAAAACTATCTAGAGGACAACAATAATCCCTTGCCAGACGTAATTTTGCGGAAAACCCACGAAATCCCCCCTTGGTTGCTACAACGCATCTTATATTCCACACTAACAGACCCCACGAAAATCTATATCAGCAGTTATAAAGATGGACAATCCGACTGCGGCGCAGCAATCGTAACGGATGAAACCGTAATGAAAATTCATCTACCCGGAATATACTCCAAGAAAAATACATCGATTTACGCAATCCTAGAAGCAACAAAACTGATTGAATCTCTCCGAGAACCACATTTCCGATTAATATGTGATTCGGATGGCGCGCTCTCCGCTATACAGAACGAATATTCTGACAATGCAACAGTGCAAGAAATTCAGACAAAATTGGCAGGTCTAATTGAAGGCGGTACATTAATTTGCATAGAATTAGTCTCAAACGTTGATGAACACGAGGCTAATAATCACAAGAGAGCTCGCGACGCAGCAAAATCCGCTCCAAGCACCGAACCTATAAGCTATATTGCCACGCCCTTGGAGGACGTTAAAACCTTTATAACAAAAAAAATTGAAGAACAATGGGACAACGAGTGGAAGCAGGGAAACAATGGTAAACTGCACTTCTATCGAAAAAATACAAGAGATAAATTAAACACCGGGGACCTCAAACGCCGAGAACAATCCATTATAACCAGACTACGCATCGGTCACACCAAAATCACTCACCAATTCCTTCTGAACAGAGAAGAACAAAAGTTATGCGACACATGCAATGTGGCGATATCAGTAAATCACCTTCTACACCAGTGCACCAAATACGCGGCTACTCGAACGGCAATGAAACTCGACAACGAGCCGGAAAAAGCACTCAATGATCCTCATCGCCAGAAAGACGTACTCAAGTTCCTAAGTGAAATAAACATCTACCAAGAAATATAATACAATGTATTAGAATCCACTATGTAACCGCATGGAACATCTCTATGTAAATTTTCCTCTCCATTTTTTTTGTTTTTTTTTTTTTTTTTTTTTTTTTTTTTTTTTTTTTTTTTTACGTCGCTAATAACCAAGCAGTTGATGCGACGAAGTAAATAAAAGTATTTAAAAAAAAAAAAGTTAGCAACACTCGATGGTTCGATTTCGACAAATCTCGCATGTTCGTTAGATTCAGCTCTGTCAGACACTAGTCAACACAAAGATACTGTATATTCGAATAGAGGAACGCGAGTAAACACTCGGAAATCCAGCTCATAAGTTACAAACTTTCGGAGCGTTGATTCATTCGAATGTTGGTTCAATCGAGATAACTCGTGCACTTTTGTTCTATGCATCGCTTTCAGACAAGTTTTAACAAGTACGTACTGTGGTTTCGCATAGAATGAAACTTTTTAGCTCGTACAACCTGCTGACATGATTCAAGGGTGCGAAGCACACGATTGATCGATTTGCTTAGATCTCACATTTTCGTTCGGTCTAGCGCTGTCAGACAGGTTTGCACACATAAATAATATGTCTTTACATAAAACAAAAGTTTTTTTACCCTCGTACACCGAGCTAGTATGTTACAAAGGATAGAAACACCTGATGGATCGAATTCGATAACTCGAGCATTTTCATTCGATGTAACGCTATCAGGCAAGATTTGACACAAAGATATTGTGAAATTGCATAAAATAAAGGATTTTGACTATCGTACATCGCTCTGATATGTTACAAAACTTCGCAACACTGGATGGTTAGTTTTCGACAAATCTCGCGTTTTTGATCCATTCAGTTCTGTCGGACACTATTCAACACATATTTTAATTGAGTAAATCGATGAAACTTTCGAAAATCGAGCTGATATGTCGTAAACGTTCGGTACGTTTCTTCAATCGATTTATATAACTCGTGCCTATTTGTGCGATGCAGCACTTTCAGACGTTTTAACGAATACGTACTGTGGATTCGCATACTTAGAAACTTTTTAACTCGTACAACGTGCCGACATGATTCAAGGGTGCGAAGCACTCGATTGATCGATTTGCTTAGTTCTCGCATTTTCATTCGGTCTAGCGCTGTCAGATAGGTTTGCACACATAAATACTATGTATTTGCATAAAACAAAAGTTTTTTTTACCCTCGTACACCGAGCTAGTCCGTTACAAAGGATAGAAACACCCGATGGATCGATTCCGATAACTCTAGCATTTTCATTCGATGCAGCACTATCAGGCTAGTTTCGACGCCTGGATATTGTGAAATTGCATAAAATTAAGGGTCTAGAATCTCGTACACCACTCTGATATGCTACAAAAGTTCGCAACACTCGATGGTTCGATTTCGACAAATCTCGCATCTTCGTTAGATTCAGCTCTATCAGACACTAGTCAACACAAAGATACTGTATATTTGAGTAGAGGAACGCGAGTAAACACTCGGAAATCCAGCTGATAAGTTACAAACTTTCGGAGCGTTGATTCATTCGAATGTTGGTTCAATCGAGATAACTCGTGCACTTTTGTGCGATGCAGCGCTTTCAGACAAGTTTTAACAAATACGTACTGTGGATTCGCATAGTATGAAACTTTTTAACTCGTACAACGTGCCAACATGACTCAAGGGTGCGAAGCACTCGATTGATCGATTTGTTTTGTTCTCGCATTTTCGTTCGGTCTAGCGCCGTCAGATAGGTTTGCATACACAAATTCTGTATATTTGCATAAATCAAAAGTTTTTTACGCTCGTACACCGAGCTAGTATGTTACAAAGGATAGAAACACCTGATGGATCGATTTCGATAAATCTAGCATTTTCATTCGATGCAGGACTATCAGGCTAGTTTCGACGCCTGGATATTGTGAAATTGCATAAAATTAAGGCTCTAGAATCTCGTACACCTCTCTGATATGTTACAAAATTTCGCAACACTCGATGGTTCGATTTCGACAAATCTCGCATCTTCGTTAGATTCAGCTCTGTCAGACACTAGTCAACACAAAGATACTGTATATTCGAATAGAGGAAAGCGAGTAAACACTCGGAAATCCAGCTGATAAGTTACAAACTTTCGGAGCGTCGATTCATTCGAATGTTGGTTCAATCGAGATAACTCGTGCACGCTTGTTCTATGCATCGCTTTCAGACAAGTTTCAACAAGTACGTACTGTGGTTTCGCATAGAATGAAACTTTTTACCTCGTACAACCTGCTGACATGATTCAAGGGTGCGAAGCACACGATTGATCGATTTGCTTAGATCTCGCATTTTCGTTCGGTCTAGCGCTGTCAGACAGATTTGCACACATAAATAATATGTCTTTACATAAAACAAAAGTTTTTTTACCATCGTACACCGAGCAAGTATGTTACAAAGGATAGAAACACCTGATGGATCGAATTCGATAACTCTAGCATTTTCATTCGATGCAGCACTATCAGGCTAGTTTCGACGCCTGGATATTGTGAAATTGCATAACATTAAGGCTCTAGAATCTCGTACACCACTCTGATATGTTACAAAATTTCGCAACACTCGATGGTTCGATTTCGACAAATCTCGCATCTTCGTTAGATTCAGCTCTATCAGACACTAGTCAACACAAAGATACTGTATATTTGAATAGAGGAACGCGAGTAAACACTCGGAAATCCAGCTGATAAGTTACAAACTTTCGGAGCGTTGATTCATTCGAATGTTGGTTCAATCGAGATAACTCGTGCACTTTTGTGCGATGCAGCGCTTTCAGACAAGTTTTAACAAGTACGTACTGTGGTTTCGCATAGTATGAAACTTTTTAACTCGTACAACGTGCCGACATGATTCAAGGGTGCGAAGCACACGATTGATCGATTTGCTTAGTTCTCGCATTTTCGTTCGGTCTAGCGCTGTCAGACAGGTTTGCACACATAAATACTATGTATTTGCATAAAACAAATGTTTTTTTTACCCTCGTACACCGAGCTAGTATGTTACAAAGGACAGAAACACCCGATGGATCGATTCCGATAAGTCTAGCATTTTCATTCGATGCAGCACTATCAGGCTAGTTTCGACGCCTGGATATTGTGAAATTGCATAAAATTAAGGCTCTAGAATCTCGTACACCACTCTGATATGTTACAAAATTTCGCAACACTCGATGGTTCGATTTCGACAAATCTCGCATCTTCGTTAGATTCAGCTCTGTCAGACACTAGTCAACACAAAGATACTGTATCTTCGAATAGAGGAACGCGAGTAAACACTCGGAAATCCAGCTGATAAGTTACAAACTTTCGGAGCGTTGATTCATTCGAATGTTGGTTCAATCGAGATAACTCGTGCACTTTTGTTCTATGCATCGCTTTCAGACAAGTTTTAACAAGTACGGACTGTGGTTTCGCATAGATGAAACTTTTTAACTCGTACAAGCTGCTGACATGATTCAAGGGTGCGAAGCACACGATTGATCGATTTGTTTTGTTCTCGCATTTTCGTTCGGTCTAGCGCCGTCAGATAGGTTTGCATTACACAAATACTGTATATTTGCATAAATCAAAAGTTTTTTGGTCCTCGTACACCGAGCTAGTATGTTACAAAGGATAGAAACACCCGATGGATCGATTTCGATAACTCTAGCATTTTCATTCGATGCAGGACTATCAGGCTAGTTTCGACGCCTGGATATTGTGAAATTGCATAAAATTAAGGCTCTAGAATCTCGTACACCACTCTGGTATGTTACAAAAGTTCGCAACACTCGATGGTTCGATTTCGACAAATCTCGCATCTTCGTTAGATTCAGCTCTGTCAGACGCTAGTCAACACAAACATACTGTATATTTGAATAGAGGAAAGCAATTAAAGACTCGAAAATCGAGCTGATTTGTTACAAATTATCGGAACGCTGTTTCATTCGACCGTTGGTACAATCAAGATAACTCGTGCACTTTTGTTTTATGCATCGCTTTCACACAAGTTTTCACAAATACGTACTGTGGATTCGAATAGAATGAAACTTTTTAACTCATATACAACATGCTGACATGATTCTAGGGTGCGAAGCACACGATTGATGAATTTGCTTAGTTCTCGCATTTTCGTTCGGTCTAGCGCTGTCAGACAGGTTTGCACACATAAATACTATGTATTTGCATAAAACAAAAGTTTTTTTACCCTCGTACACCGGAGCTAGTATGTTACAAAGGATAGAAACACCCGATGGATCGATTCCGATAACTCTAGCATTTTCATTCGATGCAGCACTATCAGGCTAGTTTCGACGCCTGAATATTGTGAAATTGCATAAAATTAAGGGTCTAGAATCTCGTACACCACTCTGATATGCTACAAAAGTTCGCAACACTCGATGGTTCGATTTCGACAAGTCTCGCATCTTCGTTAGATTCAGCTCTATCAGACACTAGTCAACACAAAGATACTGTATATTTGAATAGAGGAACGCGAGTAAACGCTCGGAAATCCAGCTGATAAGTTACAAACTTCCGGAGCGTTGATTCATTCGAATGTTGGTTCAATCGAGATAACTCGTGCACTTTTGTGCGATGCAGCGCTTTCAGACAAGTTTTAACAAATACGTACTGTGGATTCGCATAGTATGAAACTTTTTAACTCGTACAACGTGCCGACATGATTCAAGGGTGCGAAGCACTCGATTGATCGATTTGTTTTGTTCTCGCATTTTCGTTCGGTCTAGCGCCGTCCGATAGGTTTGCATACACAAATTCTGTATATTTGCATAAATCAAAAGTTTTTTACCCTCGTACACCGAGCTAGTATGTTACAAAGGATAGAAACACCCGATCGATCGATTACGATAACTCTAGCATTTTCATTCGATGCAGGACTATCAGGCTAGTTTCGACGCCTGGATATTGTGAAATTGCATAAAATTAAGGCTCTAGAATCTCGTACACCACTCTGATATGTTACAAAATTTCGCAACATTCGATGGTTCGATTTCGACAAATCGCACATCTTCGTTACATTCAGCTCTGTCAGACACTAGTCAACACAAAGATACTGCATCTTCGAATAGAGGAACGCGAGTAAACACTCGGAAATCCAGCTGATAAGTTACAAACTTTCGGAGCGTTGATTCATTCGAATGTTGGTTCAATCGAGATAACTCGTGCACTTTTGTTCTATGCATCGCTTTCAGACAAGTTTTAACAAGTACGTACTGTTGTTTCGCATAGAATGAAACTTTTTAACACGTACAACCTGCTGACATGATTCAAGGGTGCGAAGCACTCGATTGATCGATTTGTTTTGTTCTCGCATTTTCGTTCGGTCTAGCGCCGTCAGATAGGTTTCCATACACAAATTCTGTATATATGCAGAAATCAAAAGTTTTTTACCCTCGTACACGGAGCTAGTATGTTACAAAGGATAGAAACACCTGATGGATCGATTTCGATAACTCTAGCATTTTCATTCGATGCAGGACTATCAGGCTAGTTTCGACTCCTGGATATTGTGAAATTGCATAAAATTAAGGCTCTAGAATCTCGTACACTTCTCTGATATGTTACAAAACTGCGCAACAATCGATGGTTCGATTTCGACAAATCTCGCATCTTCGTTAGATTCAGCTCTATCAGACACTAGTCAACACAAAGATACTGTATATTTGAATAGAGGAACGCGAGTAAACACTCGGAAATCCAGCTGATAAGTTACAAACTTTCGGAGCGTTGATTCATTCGAATGTTGGTTCAATCGAGATAACTCGTGCACTTTTGTGCGATGCAGCGCTTTCAGACAAGTTTTCACAAATACGTACTGTGGATTCGCATAGTATGAAACTTTTTAACTCGTACAACGTGCCGACATGATTCAAGGGTGCGAAGCACACGATTGATCGATTTGCTTAGTTTTCGCATTTTCGTTCGGTCTAGCGCTGTCAGACAGGTTTGCACACATAAATACTATGTATTTGCATAAAACAAAAGTTTTTTTTACCCTCGTACACCGAGCTAGTATGTTACAAAGGATAGAAACACCCGATGGATCGATTCCAATAAGTCTAGCTTTTTCATTCGATGCAGGACTATCAGGCTAGTTTCGACGCCTGGATATTGTGAAATTGCAAAAAATTAAGGGTCTGGAATCTCGTACACCACTCTGATATGTTACAAAAGTTCGCAACACTCGATGGTTCGATTTCGACAAATCTCGCATCTTCGTTAGATTCAGCTCTGTCAGACGCTAGTCAACACAAACATACTGTATATTTGAATAGAGGAAAGCAATTAAAGACTCGAAAATCGAGCTGATTTGTTACAAATTATCGGAACGCTGTTTCATTCGAACGTTGGTACAATCAAGATAACTCGTGCACTTTTGTTCTATGCATCGCTTTCACACAAGTTTTCACAAATACGTACTGTGGTTTCGCATAGGATGAAACTTTTTAACTCATATACAACGTGCTGACATGATTCAAGGGTGCGAAGCACACGATTGATCGATTTGCTTAGTTCTCGCATTTTCGTTCGGTCTAGCGCTGTCAGACAGGTTTGCACACATAAATACTATGTATTTGCATAAAACAAAAGTTTTTTTTACCCTCGTACACCGAGCTAGTATGTTACAAAGGATAGAAACACCCGATGGATCGATTCCGATGACTCTAGCATTTTCATTCGATGCAGCACTATCAGGCTAGTTTCGACGCCTGGATATTGTGAAATTCCATAAAATTAAGGGTCTAGAATCTCGTACACCACTCTGATATGCTACAAAAGTTCGCAACACTCGATGGTTCGATTTCGACAAATCTCGCATCTTCGTTAGATTCAGCTCTATCAGACACTAGTCAACACAAAGATACTGTATATTTGAATAAAGGAACGCGAGTAAACACTCGGAAATCCAGCTGATAAGTTACAAACTTTCGGAGCGTTGATTCATTCGAATGTTGGTTCAATCGAGATAACTCGTGCACTTTTGTTCTATGCATCGCTTTCAGACAAGTTTTAACAAGTACGTACTGTGGTTTCGCATAGAATGAAACGTTTTAACTCGTACAATCTGCTGACATGATTCAAGGGTGCGAAGCACACGATTGATCGATTTGCTTAGATCTCGCATTTTCGTTCGGTCTAGCGCTGTCAGACAGATTTGCACACTTAAATAATATGTCTTTAGATAAAACAAAAGTTCTTTTAGCCTCGTACACCGAGCTAGTATGTTACAAAGGATAGAAACACCTGATGGATCGAATTCGATAACTCGAGCATTTTCATTCGATGTAACGCTATCAGGCAAGTTTTGACACAAAGATATTGTGAAATTGCATAAAATAAAGGATTTTGACTATCGTACATCGCTCTGATATGTTACAAAACTTCGCAACACTGGATGGTTAGTTTTCGACAAATCTCGCGTTTTTGATCCATTCAGTTCTGTCGGACACTATTCAACACATAGATACTATATATTTAATTGAGTAAATCGATGAAACTTTCGAAAATCGAGCTGATATGTCGTAAACGTTCGGTACGTTTCTTCAATCGATTTATATAACTCGTGCCTATTTGTGCGATGCAGCACTTTCAGACGTTTTAACAAATACGTACTGTGGATTCGCATACTTTGAAACTTTTTAACTCGTACAACGTGCCGACATGATTCAAGGGTGCGAAGCACTCGATTGATCGATTTGCTTAGTTCTCGCATTTTCGTTCGGTCTAGCGCTGTCAGACAGGTTTGCACACATAAATACTATGTATTTGCATAAAACAAAAGATTTTTTTACCCTCCTACACCGAGCTAGTATGTTACAAAGGATAGAAACACCCGATGGATCGATTCCGATAACTCTAGCATTTTC
The DNA here is from genome assembly GCA_963970395.1 of Ephialtes manifestator. NCBI lineage: Eukaryota > Metazoa > Arthropoda > Insecta > Hymenoptera > Ichneumonidae > Ephialtes > Ephialtes manifestator. The sequence continues at coordinate 18,212,197 of OZ019969.1, forward strand.
ATTCGATGCAGGACTATCAGGCTAGTTTCGACGCCTGGATATTGTGAAATTGCAAAAAATTAAGGGTCTAGAATCTCGTACACCACTCTGATATGCTACAAAAGTTCGCAACACTCGATGGTTCGATTTCGACAAATCTCGCATCTTCGTTAGATTCAGCTCTATCAGACACTAGTCAACACAAAGATACTGTATATTTGAATAGAGGAACGCGAGTAAACACTCGGAAATCCAGCTGATAAGTTACAAACTTTCGGAGCGTTGATTCATTCGAATGTTGGTTCAATCGAGATAACTCGTGCACTTTTGTGCGATGCAGCGCTTTCAGACAAGTTTGAACAAATACGTACTGTGGTTTCGCATAGAATGAAACTTTTTAACTCGTACAACCTGCTGACATGATTCAAGGGTGCGAAGCACACGATTGATCGATTTGTTTTGTTCTCGCATTTTCGTTCGGTCTAGCGCCGTCAGATAGGTTTGCATTACACAAATACTGTATATTTGCATAAATCAAAAGTTTTTTGGTCCTCGTACACCGAGCTAGTATGTTACAAAGGATAGAAACACCCGATGGATCGATTTCGATAACTCTAGCATTTTCAGTCGATGCAGGACTATCAGGCTAGTTTCGACGCCTGGATATTGTGAAATTGCATAAAATTAAGGCTCTAGAATCTCGTACACCACTCTGATATGCTACAAAATTTCGCAACGCTCGATGGTTCGATTTCGACAAATCTCGCATCTTCGTTAGATTCAGCTCTGTCAGACACTAGTCAACACAAAGATACTGTATATTCGAATAGAGGAACGCGAGTAAACACTCGGAAATCCAGCTGATAAGTTACAAACTTTCGGAGCGTTGATTCATTCGAATGTGTTGGTTCAATCGAGATAACTCGTGCACTTTTGTTCTATGCATCGCTTTCAGACAAGTTTTAACAAGTACGTACTGTGGTTTCGCATAGAATGAAACTTTTTAACTCGTACAACCTGCTGACATGATTCAAGGGTGCGAAGCACACGATTGATCGATTTGCTTAGATCTCACATTTTCGTTCGGTCTAGCGCTGTCAGACAGGTTTGCACACATAAATAATATGTCTTTACATAAAACAAAAGTTTTTTTACCCTCGAACACCGAGCTAGTATGTTACAAAGGATAGAAACACCTGATGGATCGAATTCGATAACTCGAGCATTTTCATTCGATGCAACGCTATCAGGCAAGTTTTGACACAAAGATATTGTGAAATTGCATAAAATAAAGGATTTTGACTATCGTACATCGCTCTGATATGTTACAAAACTTCGCAACACTGGATGGTTAGTTTTCGACAAATCTCGCGTTTTTGATCCATTCAGTTCTGTCGGACACTATTCAACACATAGATACTATATATTTAATTGAGTAAATCGATGAAACTTTCGAAAATCGAGCTGATATGTCGTAAACGTTCGGTACGTTTCTTCAATCGATTTATATAACTCGTGCCTATTTGTGCGATGCAGCATTTTCAGACGTTTTAACAAATACGTACTGTGGATTCGCATACTTTGAAACTTTTTAACTCGTACAACGTGCCGACATGATTCAAGGGTGCGAAGCACTCGATTGATCGATTTGCTTAGTTCTCGCATTTTCGTTCGGTCTAGCGCTGTCAGACAGGTTTGCACACATAAATACTATGTATTTGCATAAAACAAAAGATTTTTTTACCCTCCTACACCGAGCTAGTATGTTACAAAGGATAGAAACACCCGATGGATCGATTCCGATAACTCTAGCATTTTCATTCGATGCAGGACTATCAGGCTAGTTTCGACGCCTGGATATTGTGAAATTGCAAAAAATTAAGGGTCTAGAATCTCGTACACCACTCTGATATGCTACAAAAGTTCGCAACACTCGATGGTTCGATTTCGACAAATCTCGCATCTTCGTTAGATTCAGCTCTATCAGACACTAGTCAACACAAAGATACTGTATATTTGAATAGAGGAACGCGAGTAAACACTCGGAAATCCAGCTGATAAGTTACAAACTTTCGGAGCGTTGATTCATTCGAATGTTGGTTCAATCGAGATAACTCGTGCACTTTTGTGCGATGCAGCGCTTTCAGACAAGTTTGAACAAATACGTACTGTGGTTTCGCATAGAATGAAACTTTTTAACTCGTACAACCTGCTGACATGATTCAAGGGTGCGAAGCACACGATTGATCGATTTGTTTTGTTCTCGCATTTTCGTTCGGTCTAGCGCCGTCAGATAGGTTTGCATTACACAAATACTGTATATTTGCATAAATCAAAAGTTTTTTGGTCCTCGTACACCGAGCTAGTATGTTACAAAGGATAGAAACACCCGATGGATCGATTTCGATAACTCTAGCATTTTCAGTCGATGCAGGACTATCAGGCTAGTTTCGACGCCTGGATATTGTGAAATTGCATAAAATTAAGGCTCTAGAATCTCGTACACCACTCTGATATGCTACAAAATTTCGCAACGCTCGATGGTTCGATTTCGACAAATCTCGCATCTTCGTTAGATTCAGCTCTGTCAGACACTAGTCAAAACAAAGATACTGTATATTCGAATAGAGGAACGCGAGTAAACACTCGGAAATCCAGCTGATAAGTTACAAACTTTCGGAGCGTTGATTCATTCGAATGTGTTGGTTCAATCGAGATAACTCGTGCACTTTTGTTCTATGCATCGCTTTCAGACAAGTTTTAACAAGTACGTACTGTGGTTTCGCATAGAATGAAACTTTTTAACTCGTACAACCTGCTGACATGATTCAAGGGTGCGAAGCACACGATTGATCGATTTGCTTAGATCTCACATTTTCGTTCGGTCTAGCGCTGTCAGACAGGTTTGCACACATAAATAATATGTCTTTACATAAAACAAAAGTTTTTTTACCCTCGAACACCGAGCTAGTATGTTACAAAGGATAGAAACACCTGATGGATCGAATTCGATAACTCGAGCATTTTCATTCGATGCAACGCTATCAGGCAAGTTTTGACACAAAGATATTGTGAAATTGCATAAAATAAAGGATTTTGACTATCGTACATCGCTCTGATATGTTACAAAACTTCGCAACACTGGATGGTTAGTTTTCGACAAATCTCGCGTTTTTGATCCATTCAGTTCTGTCGGACACTATTCAACACATAGATACTATATATTTAATTGAGTAAATCGATGAAACTTTCGAAAATCGAGCTGATATGTCATAAACGTTCGGTACGTTTCTTCAATCGATATATATAACTCGTGCCTATTTGTGCGATGCAGCACTTTCAGACGTTTTAACAAATACGTACTGTGGATTCGCATACTTTGAAACTTTTTAACTCGTACAACGTGCCGACATGATTCAAGGGTGCGAAGCACTCGATTGATCGATTTGCTTAGTTCTCGCATTTTCGTTCGGTCTAGCGCTGTCAGACAGGTTTGCACACATAAATACTATGTATTTGCATAAAACAAAAGATTTTTTTACCCTCCTACACCGAGCTAGTATGTTATAAAGGATAGAAACACCCGATGGATCGATTCCGATAACTCTAGCATTTTCATTCGATGCAGGACTTTCAGGCTAGTTTCGACGCCTGGATATTGTGAAATTGCAAAAAATTAAGGGTCTAGAATCTCGTACACCACTCTGATATGCTACAAAAGTTCGCAACACTCGATGGTTCGATTTCGACAAATCTCGCATCTTCGTTAGATTCAGCTCTGTCAGACACTAGTCAACACAAAGATACTGTATCTTCGAATAGAGGAACGCGAGTAAACACTCGGAAATCCAGCTGATAAGTTACAAACTTTCGGAGCGTTGATTCATTCGAATGTTGGTTCAATCGAGATAACTCGTGCACTTTTGTTCTATGCATCGCTTTCAGACGAGTTTTAACAAGTACGTACTGTGGTTTCGCATAGATGAAACTTTTCAACTCGTACAAGCTGCTGACATGATTCAAGGGTGCGAAGCACACGATTGATCGATTTATTTTGTTCTCGCATTTTCGTTCGGTCTAGCGCCGTCAGATAGGTTTGCATTACACAAATACTGTATATTTGCATAAATCAAAAGTTTTTTGGTCCTCGTACACCGAGCTAGTATGTTACAAAGGATAGAAACACCCGATGGATCGATTTCGATAACTCTAGAATTTTCATTCGATGCAGGACTATCAGGCTAGTTTCGACGCCTGGATATTGTGGAATTGTATAAAATTAAGGGTCTAGAATCCCGTACACCACTCTGGTATGTTACAAAAGTTCGCAACACTCGATGGTTCGATTTCGACAAATCTCGCATCTTCGTTAGATTCAGCTCTGTCAGACACTAGTCAACACAAAGATACTGTATCTTCGAATAGAGGAACGCGAGTAAACACTCGGAAATCCAGCTGATAAGTTACAAACTTTCGGAGCGTTGATTCATTCGAATGTTGGTTCAATCGAGATAACTCGTGCACTTTTGTGCGATGCAGCGCTTTCAGACAAGATTTAACAAGTACATACTGTGGTTTCGCATAGAATGAAACGTTTTAACTCGTACAATCTGCTGACATGATTCAAGGGTGCGAAGCACACGATTGATCGAATTGCTTAGATCTCGCATTTTCGTTCGGTCTAGCGCTGTCAGACAGATTTGCACACATAAATACTATGTATTTGCATAAAACAAAAGTTTTTTTTACCCTCGTACACCGAGCTAGTATGTTACAAAGGATAGAAACACCCGATGGATCGATTCCGATAAGTCTAGCATTTTCATTCGATGCAGCACTATCAGGCTAGTTTCGACGCCTGGATATTGTGAAATTGCATAACATTAAGGGTCTAGAAACTCGTACACCACTCTGATATGCTACAAAAGTTCGCAACACTCGATGTTTCGATTTTGACAAATCTCGCATCTTCGTTAGATTCAGCTCTATCAGACACTAGTCAACACAAAGATACTGTATATTTGAATAGAGGAACGCGAGTAAACACTCCGAAATCCAGCTGATAAGTTACAAACTTTCGGAGCGTCGATTCATTCGAATGTTGGTTCAATCGAGATAACTCGTGCACTTTTGTGCGATGCAGCGCTCTCAGACAAGTTTGAAAAAATACGTACTGTGGTTTCGCATAGAATGAAACTTTTTAACTCGTACAACCTGCTGACATGATTCAAGGGTGCGAAGCACACGATTGATCGATTTGCTTAGATCTCGCATTTTCGTTCGGTCTAGCGCTGTCAGACAGGTTTGCACACATAAATAATATGTCTTTACATAAAACAAAAGTTTTTTTACCCTCGTACACCGAGCTAGTATGTTACAAAGGATAGAAACACCTGATGGATCGAATTCGATAACTCGAGCATTTTCATTCGATGCAACGCTATCAGGCAAGTTTTGACACAAAGATATTGTGAAATTGCATAAAATAAAGGATTTTGACTATCGTACATCGCTCTCATATGTTACAAAACTTCGCAACACTGGATGGTTAGTTTTCGACAAATCTCGCGTTTTTGATCCATTCAGTTCTGTCGGACACTATTCGAAACATAGATACTATATATTTTGATTGAGTAAATCGATGAAACTTTCGAAAATCGAGCTGATATGTCGTAAACGTTCGGTACGTTTCTTCAATCGATTTAGATAACTCGTGCCTATTTGTGCGATGCAGCACTTTCAGACGTTTTAACAAATACGTACTGTGGATTCGCATAGTTTGAAACTTTTTAACTCGTACAACGTGCCGACATGATTCAAGCGTGCGAAGCACACGATTGATCGATTTGCTTAGTTCTCGCATTTTCGTTCGGTCTAGCGCTGTCAGACAGGTTTGCACACATAAATACTATGTATTTCCATAAATCAAAAGTTTTTTTTACCCTCGTACACCGAGCTAGTATGTTACAAAGGATAGAAACACCCGATGGATCGATTCCGATAACTCTAGTATTTTCATTCGATGCAGCACGATCAGGCTAGTTTCGACGCCTGGATATTGTGAAATTGCATAAAATTAAGGCTCTAGAATCTCGTACACCACTCTGATATGTTACAAAAGTTCGCAACACTCGATGGTTCGATTTCGACAAATCTCGCATCTTCGTTAGATTCAGCTCTTTCAGACACTAGTCAACACAAAAATACAGTGTATTCGAATAGAGGAACGCGAGTAAACACTCGGAAATCCAGCTGATAAGTTACAAACTTTCGGAGCGTTGATTCATTCGAACGTTGGTTCAATCGAGATAACTCGTGCACTTTTGTTCTATGCATCGCTGTCAGACAAGTTTTAACAAGTACGTACTGTGGTTTCGCATAGAATGAAACTTTTTAACTCGTACAACCTGCTGACATGATTCAAGGGTGCGAAGCACACGATTGATCGATTTGTTTTGTTCTCGCATTTTCGTTCGGTCTAGCGCCGTCAGATAGGTTTGCATTACACAAATACTGTATATTTGCATAAATCAAAAGTTTTTTTACCCTCGTACACCGAGCTAGTATGTTACAAAGGATAGAAACACCCGATGGATCGATTTCGATAACTCTAGCATTTTCAGTCGATGCAGGACTATCAGGCTAGTTTCGACGCCTGGATATTGTGAAATTGCATAAAATTAAGGCTCTAGAATCTCGTACACCACTCTGATATGCTACAAAATTTCGCAACGCTCGATGGTTCGACTTCGACAAATCTCGCATCTTCGTTAGATTCAGCTCTGTCAGACACTAGTCAACACAAAGATACTGTATATTCGAATAGAGGAACGCGAGTAAACACTCGGAAATCCAGCTGATAAGTTACAAACTTTCGGAGCGTTGATTCATTCGAATGTGTTGGTTCAATCGAGATAACTCGTGCACTTTTGTTCTATGCATCGCTTTCAGACAAGTTTTAACAAGTACGTACTGTGGTTTCGCATAGAATGAAACTTTTTAACTCGTACAACCTGCTGACATGCTTCAAGGGTGCGAAGCACACGATTGATCGATTTGCTTAGATCTCGCATTTTCGTTCGATCTAGCGCTGTCAGACAGGTTTGCACACATAAATAATATGTCTTTACATAAAACAAAAGTTTTTTACCATCGTACACCGAGCTAGTATGTTACAAAGGATAGAAACACCTGATGGATCGAATTCGATAACTCTAGCTTTTTCATTCGATGCAGCACTATCAGGCTAGTTTCGACGCCTGGATATTGTGAAATTGCATAAAATTAAGGGTCTAGAATCTCGTACACCACTCTGACATGCTACAAAAGTTCGCAACACTCGATGGTTCGATTTCGACAAATCTCGCATCTTCGTTACATTCAGCTCTATCAGACACTAGTAAACACAAAGATACTGTATATTTGAATAGAGGAACGCGAGTAAACACTCGGAAATCCAGCTGATAAGTTACAAACTTTCGGAGCGTTGATTCATTCGAATGTTGGTTCAATCGAGATAACTCGTGCACTTTTGTTCTATGCATCGCTTTCAGACAAGTTTTAACAAGTACGTACTGTGGTTTCGCATAGAATGAAACTTTTTAACTTGTACAACCTGCTGACATGCTTCAAGGGTGCGAAGCACACGATTGATCGATTTGCTTAGATCTCGCATTTTCGTTCGGTCTAGCGCTGTCAGACAGGTTTGCACACATAAATAATATGTCTTTACATAAAACAAAAGTTTTTTTACCCTCGTACACCGAGCTAGTATGTTACAAAGGATAGAAACACCTGATGGATCGAATTCGATAACTCGAGCATTTTCATTCGATGCAACGCTATCAGGCAAGTTTTGACACAAAGATATTGTGAAATTTCATAAAATAAAGGATTTTGACTATCGTACATCGCTCTCATATGTTACAAAACTTCGCAACACTGGATGGTTAGTTTTCGACAAATCTCGCGTTTTTGATCCATTCAGTTCTGTCGGACACTATTCGAAACATAGATACTATATATTTTGATTGAGTAAATCGATGAAACTTTCGAAAATCGAGCTGATATGTCGTAAACGTTCGGTACGTTTCTTCAATCGATTTAGATAACTCGTGCCTATTTGTGCGATGCAGCACTTTCAGACGTTTTAACAAATACGTACTGTGGATTCGCATAGTTTGAAACTTTTTAACTCGTACAACGTGCCGACATGATTCAAGGGTGCGAAGCACACGATTGATCGATTTGCTTAGTTCTCGCATTTTCGTTCGGTCTAGCGCTGTCAGACAGGTTTGCACACATAAATACTATGTATTTCCATAAATCAAAAGTTTTTTTTACCCTCGTACACCGAGCTAGTATGTTACAAAGGATAGAAACACCCGATGGATCGATTCCGATACCTCTAGTATTTTCATTCGATGCAGGACTATCAGGCTAGTTTCGACGCCTGGATATTGTGAAATTGCATAAAATTAAGGGTCTAGAATCTCGTACACCACTCTGTTATGCTACAAAAGTTCGCAACACTCGATGGTTCGATTTCGACAAATCTTGCATCTTCGTTAGATTCAGCTCTATCAGACACTAGTCAACACAAAGATACTGTATATTTGAATAGAGGAACGCGAGTAAACACTCGGAAATCCAGCTGATAAGTTACAAACTTTCGGAGCGTTGATTCATTCGAATGTTGGTTCAATCGAGATAACTCGTGCACTTTTGTTCTATGCAACGCTTTCAGACGAGTTTTAACAAGTACGTACTGTGGTTTCGCATAGATGAAACTTTTTAACTCGTACAAGCTGCTGACATGATTCAAGGGTGCGAAGCACACGATTGATCGATTTGTTTTGTTCTCACATTTTCGTTCGGTCTAGCGCCGTCAGATAGGTTTGCATTACACAAATACTGTATATTTGCATAAATCAAAAGTTTTTTGGTCCTCGTACACCGAGCTAGTATGTTACAAAGGATAGAAACACCTGATGGATCGAATTCGATAACTCTAGATTTTTCATTCGATGCAGCACTATCAGGCTAGTTTCGACGCCTGGATATTGTGAAATTGCATAAAATTAAGGGTCTAGAATCTCGTACACCACTCTGACATGCTACAAAAGTTCGCAACACTCGATGGTTCGATTTCGACAAATCTCGCATCTTCGTTACATTCAGCTCTATCAGACACTAGTCAACACAAAGATACTGTATATTTGAATAGAGGAACGCGAGTAAACACTCGGAAATCCAGCTGATAAGTTACAAACTTTCGGAGCGTTGATTCATTCGAATGTTGGTTCAATCGAGATAACTCGTGCACTTTTGTTCTATGCATCGCTTTCAGATGAGTTTTAACAAGTACGTACTGTGGTTTCGCATAGATGAAACTTTTTAACTCGCACAAGCTGCTGACATGATTCAAGGGTGCGAAGCACACGATTTATCGATTTGTTTTGTTCTCGCATTTTCGTTCGGTCTAGCGCCGTCAGATAGGTTTGCATTACACAAATACTGTATATTTGCATAAATCAAAAGTTTTTTGGTCCTCGTACACCGAGCTAGTATGTTACAAAGGATAGAAACACCCGATGGATCGAATTCGATAACTCTAGCATTTTCATTCGATGCAGGACTATCAGGCTAGTTTCGACGCCTGGATATTGTGGAATTGTATAAAATTAAGGGTCTAGAATCCCGTACACCACGCTGGTATGTTACAAAAGTTCGCAACACTCGATGGTTCGATTTCGACAAATCTCGCATCTTCGTTAGATTCAGCTCTGTCAGACACGAGTCAACACAAAGATACTGTATATTCAAATAGAGGAACGCGAGTAAACACTCGGAAATCCAGCTGATAAGTTACAAACTTTCGGAGCGTTGATTCATTCGAATGTTGGTTCAATCGAGATAACTCGTGCACTTTTGTTCTATGCATCGCTTTCAGACAAGTTTTAACAAGTACGTACTGTGGTTTCGCATAGAATGAAACTTTTTAACTCGTACAACCTGCTGACATGATTCAAGTGTGCGAAGCACACGATTGATCAATTTGCTTAGTTCTCGCATTTTCGTTCGGTCTAGCGCTGTCAGACAGGTTTGCACACATAAATACTATGTATTTGCATAAAACAAAAGTTTTTTTTACCCTCGTACACCGAGCTAGTATGTTACAAAGGATAGAAACACCCGATGGATCGATTCCGATAAGTCTAGCATTTTCATTCGATGCAGCACTATCAGGCTAGTTTCGACGCCTGGATATTGTGAAATTGCATAAAATTAAGGGTCTAGAATCTCGTACACCACTCTGATATGCTACAAAAGTTCGCAACACTCGATGGTTCGATTTCGACAAATCTCGCATCTTCGTTAGATTCAGCTCTATCAGACACTAGTCAACACAAAGATACTGTATATTTGAATAGAGGAACGCGAGTAAACACTCGGAAATCCAGCTGATAAGTTACAAACTTTCGGAGCGTTGATTCATTCGAATGTTGGTTCAATCGAGATAACTCGTGCACTTTTGTGCGATGCAGCGCTTTCAGACAAGTTTGAACAAATACGTACTGTGGTTTCGCATAGAATGAAACTTTTTAACTCGTACAACCTGCTGACATGATTCAAGGGTGCGAAGCACACGATTGATCGATTTGTTTTGTTCTCGCATTTTCGTTCGGTCTAGCGCCGTCAGATAGGTTTACATTACACAAATACTGTATATTTGCATAAATCATAAGTTTTTTGGTCCTCGTACACCGAGCTAGTATGTTACAAAGGATAGAAACACCCGATGGATCGATTTCGATAACTCTAGCATTTTCAGTCGATGCAGGACTATCAGGCTAGTTTCGACGCCTGGATATTGTGAAATTGCATAAAATTAAGGCTCTAGAATCTCGTACACCACTCTGATATGCTACAAAATTTCGCAACGCTCGATGGTTCGATTTCGACAAATCTCGCATCTTCGTTAGATTCAGCTCTGTCAGACACTAGTCAACACAAAGATACTGTATATTCGAATAGAGGAACGCGAGTAAACACTCGGAAATCCAGCTGATAAGTTACAAACTTTCGGAGCGTTGATTCATTCGAATGTGTTGGTTCAATCGAGATAACTCGTGCACTTTTGTTCTATGCATCGCTTTCAGACAAGTTTTAACAAGTACGTACTGTGGTTTCGCATAGAATGAAACTTTTTAACTCGTACAACCTGCTGACATGATTCAAGGGTGCGAAGCACACGATTGATCGATTTGCTTAAATCTCACATTTTCGTTCGGTCTAGCGCTGTCAGACAGATTTGCACACATAAATAATATGTCTTTACATAAAACAAAAGTTTTTTACCATCGTACACCGAGCTAGTATGTTACAAAGGATAGAAACACCTGATGGATCGAATTCGATAACTCTAGCTTTTTCATTCGATGCAGGACTATCAGGCTAGTTTCGACGCCTGGATATTGTGGAATTGTATAAAATTAAGGGTCTAGAATCCCGTACACCACTCTGGTATGTTACAAAAGTTCGCAACACTCGATGGTTCGATTTCGACAAATCTCGCATCTTCGTTAGATTCAGCTCTGTCAGACACTAGTCAACACAAAGATACTGTATATTTAAATAGAGGAACGCGAGTAAACACTCGGAAATCCAGCTGATAAGTTACAAACTTTCGGAGCGTTGATTCATTCGAATGTTGGTTCAATCGAGATAACTCGTGCACTTTTGTTTTATGCATCGCTTTCAGACAAGTTTTAGCAAGTACATACTGTGGTTTCGCATAGAATGAAACGTTTTAACTCGTACAATCTGCTGACATGATTCAAGGGTGCGAAGCACACGATTGATCGATTTGCTTAGATCTCGCATTTTCGTTCGGTCTAGCGCTGTCAGACAGATTTGCACACTTAAATAATATGTCTTTAGATAAAATAAAAGTTCTTTTAGCCTCGTACACCGAGCTAGTATGTTACAAAGGATAGAAACACCTGATGGATCGAATTCGATAACTCGAGCATTTTCATTCGATGTAACGCTATCAGGCAAGTTTTGACACAAAGATATTGTGAAATTGCATAAAATAAAGGATTTTGACTATCGTACATCGCTCTGATATGTTACAAAACTTCGCAACACTGGATGGTTAGTTTTCGACAAATCTCGCGTTTTCGATCCATTCAGTTCTGTCGGACACTATTCAACACATAGATACTATATATTTAATTGAGTAAATCGATGAAACTTTCGAAAATCGAGCTGATATGTCGTAAACGTTCGGTACGTTTCTTCAATCGATTTATATAACTCGTGCCTATTTGTGCGATGCAGCATTTTCAGACGTTTTAACAAATACGTACTGTGGATTCGCATACTTTGAAACTTTTTAACTCGTACAACGTGCCGACATGATTCAAGGGTGCGAAGCACTCGATTGATCGATTTGCTTAGTTCTCGCATTTTCGTTCGGTCTAGCGCTGTCAGACAGGTTTGCACACATAAATACTATGTATTTGCATAAAACAAAAGATTTTTTTACCCTCCTACACCGAGCTAGTATGTTACAAAGGATAGAAACACCCGATGGATCGATTCCGATAACTCTAGCATTTTCATTCGATGCAGGACTATCAGGCTAGTTTCGACGCCTGGATATTGTGAAATTGCAAAAAATTAAGGGTCTAGAATCTCGTACACCACTCTGATATGCTACAAAAGTTCGCAACACTCGATGGTTCGATTTCGACAAATCTCGCATCTTCGTTAGATTCAGCTCTATCAGACACTAGTCAACACAAAGATACTGTATATTTGAATAGAGGAACGCGAGTAAACACTCGGAAATCCAGCTGATAAGTTACAAACTTTCGGAGCGTTGATTCATTCGAATGTTGGTTCAATCGAGATAACTCGTGCACTTTTGTTCTATGCATCGCTTTCAGACGAGTTTTAACAAGTACGTACTGTGGTTTCGCATAGATGAAACTTTTCAACTCGTACAAGCTGCTGACATGATTCAAGGGTGCGAAGCACACGATTGATCGATTTATTTTGTTCTCGCATTTTCGTTCGGTCTAGCGCCGTCAGATAGGTTTGCATTACACAAATACTGTATATTTGCATAAATCAAAAGTTTTTTGGTCCTCGTACACCGAGCTAGTATGTTACAAAGGATAGAAACACCCGATGGATCGATTTCGATAACTCTAGCATTTTCATTCGATGCAGGACTATCAGGCTAGTTTCGACGCCTGGATATTGTGGAATTGTATAAAATTAAGGGTCTAGAATCCCGTACACCACTCTGGTATGTTACAAAAGTTCGCAACACTCGATGGTTCGATTTCGACAAATCTCGCATCTTCGTTAGATTCAGCTCTATCAGACACTAGTCAACACAAAGATACTGTATATTCAAATAGAGGAACGCGAGTAAACACTCGGAAATCCAGCTGATAAGTTACAAACTTTCGGAGCGTTGATTCATTCGAATGTTGGTTCAATCGAGATAACTCGTGCACTTTTGTTCTATGCATCGCTTTCAGACAAGTTTTAACAAGTACGTACTGTGGTTTCGCATAGAATGAAACTTTTTAACTCGTACAACCTGCTGACATGCTTCAAGGGTGCGAAGCACACGATTGATCGATTTGCTTAGATCTCGCATTTTCGTTCGATCTAGCGCTGTCAGACAGGTTTGCACACATAAATAATATGTCTTTACATAAAACAAAAGTTTTTTACCATCGTACACCGAGCTAGTATGTTACAAAGGATAGAAACACCTGATGGATCGAATTCGATAACTCTAGCATTTTCATTCGATGCAGGACTATCAGGCTAGTTTCGACGCCTGGATATTGTGAAATTGCAAAAAATTAAGGGTCTAGAATCTCGTACACCACTCTGATATGCTACAAAAGTTCGCAACACTCGATGGTTCGATTTCGACAAATCTCGCATCTTCGTTAGATTCAGCTCTGTCAGACACTAGTCAACACAAAGATACTGTATCTTCGAATAGAGGAACGCGAGTAAACACTCGGAAATCCAGCTGATAAGTTACAAACTTTCGGAGCGTTGATTCATTCGAATGTTGGTTCAATCGAGATAACTCGTGCACTTTTGTGCGATGCAGCGCTTTCAGACAAGATTTAACAAGTACATACTGTGGTTTCGCATAGAATGAAACGTTTTAACTCGTACAATCTGCTGACATGATTCAAGGGTGCGAAGCACACGATTGATCGATTTGCTTAGATCTCGCATTTTCGTTCGGTCTAGCGCTGTCAGACAGATTTGCACACATAAATACTATGTATTTGCATAAAACAAAAGTTTTTTTTACCCTCGTACACCGAGCTAGTATGTTACAAAGGATAGAAACACCCGATGGATCGATTCCGATAAGTCTAGCATTTTCATTCGATGCAGCACTATCAGGCTAGTTTCGACGCCTGGATATTGTGAAATTGCATAACATTAAGGGTCTAGAAACTCGTACACCACTCTGATATGCTACAAAAGTTCGCAACACTCGATGGTTCGATTTCGACAAATCTCGCATCTTCGTTAGATTCAGCTCTATCAGACACTAGTCAACACAAAGATCCTGTATATTTGAATAGAGGAACGCGAGTAAACACTCGGAAATCCAGCTGATAAGTTACAAACTTTCGGAGCGTTGATTCATTCGAATGTTGGTTCAATCGAGATAACTCGTGCACTTTTGTGCGATGCAGCGCTTTCAGACAAGTTTGAACAAATACGTACTGTGGTTTCGCATAGAATGAAACTTTTTAACTCGTACAACCTGCTGACATGATTCAAGGGTGCGAAGCACACGATTGATCGATTTGTTTTGTTCTCGCATTTTCGTTCGGTCTAGCGCCGTCAGATAGGTTTGCATTACACAAATACTGTATATTTGCATAAATCAAAAGTTTTTTGGTCCTCGTACACCGAGCTAGTATGTTACAAAGGATAGAAACACCCGATGGATCGATTTCGATAACTCTAGCATTTTCAGTCGATGCAGGACTATCAGGCTAGTTTCGACGCCTGGATATTGTGAAATTGCATAAAATTAAGGCTCTAGAATCTCGTACACCACTCTGATATGCTACAAAATTTCGCAACGCTCGATGGTTCGATTTCGACAAATCTCGCATCTTCGTTAGATTCAGCTCTGTCAGACACTAGTCAACACAAAGATACTGTATATTCGAATAGAGGAACGCGAGTAAACACTCGGAAATCCAGCTGATAAGTTACAAACTTTCGGAGCCTTGATTCATTCGAATGTGTTGGTTCAATCGAGATAACTCGTGCACTTTTGTTCTATGCATCGCTTTCAGACAAGTTTTAACAAGTACGTACTGTGGTTTCGCATAGAATGAAACTTTTTAACTCGTACAACCTGCTGACATGCTTCAAGGGTGCGAAGCACACGATTGATCGATTTGCTTAGATCTCGCATTTTCGTTCGATCTAGCGCTGTCAGACAGGTTTGCACACATAAATAATATGTCTTTACATAAAACAAAAGTTTTTTACCATCGTACACCGAGCTAGTATGTTACAAAGGATAGAAACACCTGATGGATCGAATTCGATAACTCTAGCTTTTTCATTCGATGCAGCACTATCAGGCTAGTTTCGACGCCTGGATATTGTGAAATTGCATAAAATTAAGGGTCTAGAATCTCGTACACCACTCTGACATGCTACAAAAGTTCGCAACACTCGATGGTTCGATTTCGACAAATCTCGCATCTTCGTTACATTCAGCTCTATCAGACACTAGTCAACACAAAGATACTGTATATTTGAATAGAGGAACGCGAGTAAACACTCGGAAATCCAGCTGATAAGTTACAAACTTTCGGAGCGTTGATTCATTCGAATGTTGGTTCAATCGAGATAACTCGTGCACTTTTGTTCTATGCATCGCTTTCAGACAAGTTTTAACAAGTACGTACTGTGGTTTCGCATAGAATGAAACTTTTTAACTTGTACAACCTGCTGACATGCTTCAAGGGTGCGAAGCACACGATTGATCGATTTGCTTAGATCTCGCATTTTCGTTCGGTCTAGCGCTGTCAGACAGGTTTGCACACATAAATAATATGTCTTTACATAAAACAAAAGTTTTTTTACCCTCGTACACCGAGCTAGTATGTTACAAAGGATAGAAACACCTGATGGATCGAATTCGATAACTCGAGCATTTTCATTCGATGCAACGCTATCAGGCAAGTTTTGACACAAAGATATTGTGAAATTGCATAAAATAAAGGATTTTGACTATCGTACATCGCTCTCATATGTTACAAAACTTCGCAACACTGGATGGTTAGTTTTCGACAAATCTCGCGTTTTTGATCCATTCAGTTCTGTCGGACACTATTCGAAACATAGATACTATATATTTTGATTGAGTAAATCGATGAAACTTTCGAAAATCGAGCTGATATGTCGTAAACGTTCGGTACGTTTCTTCAATCGATTTAGATAACTCGTGCCTATTTGTGCGATGCAGCACTTTCAGACGTTTTAACAAATACGTACTGTGGATTCGCATAGTTTGAAACTTTTTAACTCGTACAACGTGCCGACATGATTCAAGGGTGCGAAGCACACGATTGATCGATTTGCTTAGTTCTCGCATTTTCGTTCGGTCTAGCGCTGTCAGACAGGTTTGCACACATAAATACTATGTATTTCCATAAATCAAAAGTTTTTTTTACCCTCGTACACCGAGCTAGTATGTTACAAAGGATAGAAACACCCGATGGATCGATTCCGATAACTCTAGTATTTTCATTCGATGCAGCACGATCAGGCTAGTTTCGACGCCTGGATATTGTGAAATTGCATAAAATTAAGGCTCTAGAATCTCGTACACCACTCTGATATGTTACAAAAGTTCGCAACACTCGATGGTTCGATTTCGACAAATCTCGAATCTTCGTTAGATTCAGCTCTTTCAGACACTAGTCAACACAAAAATACAGTGTATTCGAATAGAGGAACGCGAGTAAACACTCGGAAATCCAGCTGATAAGTTACAAACTTTCGGAGCGTTGATTCATTCGAACGTTGGTTCAATCGAGATAACTCGTGCACTTTTGTTCTATGCATCGCTGTCAGACAAGTTTTAACAAGTACGTACTGTGGTTTCGCATAGAATGAAACTTTTTAACTCGTACAACCTGCTGACATGATTCAAGGGTGCGAAGCACACGATTGATCGATTTGTTTTGTTCTCGCATTTTCGTTCGGTCTAGCGCCGTCAGATAGGTTTGCATTACACAAATACTGTATATTTGCATAAATCAAAAGTTTTTTTACCCTCGTACACCGAGCTAGTATGTTACAAAGGATAGAAACACCCGATGGATCGATTTCGATAACTCTAGCATTTTCAGTCGATGCAGGACTATCAGGCTAGTTTCGACGCCTGGATATTGTGAAATTGCATAAAATTAAGGCTCTAGAATCTCGTACACCACTCTGATATGCTACAAAATTTCGCAACGCTCGATGGTTCGATTTCGACAAATCTCGCATCTTCGTTAGATTCAGCTCTGTCAGACACTAGTCAACACAAAGATACTGTATATTTGAATAGAGGAACGCGAGTAAACACTCGGAAATCCAGCTGATAAGTTACAAACTTTCGGAGCGTTGATTCATTCGAATGTTGGTTCAATCGAGATAACTCGTGCACTTTTGTTCTATGCAACGCTTTCAGACGAGTTTTAACAAGTACGTACTGTGGTTTCGCATAGATGAAACTTTTTAACTCGTACAAGCTGCTGACATGATTCAAGGGTGCGAAGCACACGATTGATCGATTTGTTTTGTTCTCGCATTTTCGTTCGGTCTAGCGCCGTCAGATAGGTTTGCATTACACAAATACTGTATATTTGCATAAATCAAAAGTTTTTTGGTCCTCGTACACCGAGCTAGTATGTTACAAAGGATAGAAACACCCGATTGATCGATTTCGATAACTCTAGCATTTTCATTCGATGCAGGACTATCAGGCTAGTTTCGACGCCTGGATATTGTGGAATTGTATAAAATTAAGGGTCTAGAATCCCGTACACCACTCTGGTATGTTACAAAAGTTCGCAACACTCGATGGTTCGATTTCGACAAATCTCGCATCTTCGTTAGATTAAGCTCTGTCAGACACTAGTCAACACAAAGATACTGTATATTCAAATAGAGGAACGCGAGTAAACACTCGAAAATCCAGCTGATAAGTTACAAACTTTCGGAGCGTTGATTCATTCGAACGTTGGTTCAATCGAGATAACTCGTGCACTTTTGTTCTATGCATCGCTGTCAGACAAGTTTTAACAAGTACGTACTGTGGTTTCGCATAGAATGAAACTTTTTAACTCGTACAACCTGCTGACATGCTTCAACGGTGCGAAGCACTCGATTGATCGATTTGCTTAGATCTCGCATTTTCGTTCGGTCTAGCGCTGTCAGACAGATTTGCACACATAAATAATATGTCTTTAGATAAAACAAAAGTTCTTTTAGCCTCGTACACCGAGCTAGTATGTTACAAAGGATAGAAACACATGATGGATCGAATTCGATAACTCGAGCATTTTCATTCGATGTAACGCTATCAGGCAAGTTTTGACACAAAGATATTGTTAAATTGCATAAAATAAAGGATTTTGACTATCGTACATCGCTCTGATATGTTACAAAACTTCGCAACACTGGATGGTTAGTTTTCGACAAATCTCGCGTTTTTGATCCATTCAGTCCTGTCGGACACTATTCAACACATAGATACAATATATTTAATTGAGTAAATCGATGAAACTTTCGAAAATCGAGCTGATATGTCGTAAACGTTCGGTACGTTCCTTCAATCGATTTATATAACTCGTGCCTATTTGTGCGATGCAGCACTTTCAGACGTTTTAACAAATACGTACTGTGGATTCGCATACTTTGAAACTTTTTAACTCGTACAACGTGCCGACATGATTCAAGGGTGCGAAGCACTCGATTGATCGATTTGCTTAGTTCTCGCATTTTCGTTCGGTCTAGCGCTGTCAGACAGGTTTGCACACAAATACTATGTATTTGCATAAAACAAAAGATTTTTTTACCCTCCTACACCGAGCTAGTATGTTACAAAGGATAGAAACACCCGATGGATCGATTCCGATAACTCTAGCATTTTCATTCGATGCAGGACTATCAGGCTAGTTTCGACCCCTGGATATTGTGAAATTGCAAAAAATTAAGGGTCTAGAATCTCGTACACCACTCTGATATGCTACAAAAGTTCGCAACACTCGATGGTTCGATTTCGACAAATCTCGCATCTTCGTTAGATTCAGCTCTATCAGACACTAGTCAACACAAAGATACTGTATATTTGAATAGAGGAACGCGAGTAAACACTCGGAAATCCAGCTGATAAGTTACAAACTTTCGGAGCGTTGATTCATTCGAATGTTGGTTCAAGCGAGATAACTCGTGCACTTTTGTGCGATGCAGCGCTTTCAGACAAGTTTTAACAAATACGTACTGTGGATTCACATAGTATGAAACTTTTTAACTCGTACAACGTGCCGACATGATTCAAGGGGTGCGAAGCACTCGATTGATCGATATGCTTAGTTCTCGCATTTTCGTTCGGTCTAGCGCTGTCAGACAGGTTTGCACACATAAATACTATGTATTTGCATAAAACAAAAGTTTTTTTTACCCTCGTACACCGAGCTAGTATGTTACAAAGGATAGAAACACCCGATGGATCGAATTCGATAACTCTAGCTTTTTCATTCGATGCAGCACTATCAGGCTAGTTTCGACGCCTGGATATTGTGCAATTGCATAAAATTAAGGGTCTAGAATCTCGTACACCACTCTGATATGCTACAAAAGTTCGCAACACTCGATGGTTCGATTTCGACAAATCTCGCATCTTCGGTAGATTCAGCTCTATCAGACACTAGTCAACACAAAGATACTGTATATTTGAATAGAGGAACGCGAGTAAACACTCGGAAATCCAGCTGATAACTTACAAACTTTCGGAGCGTTGATTCATTCGAATGTTGGTTCAAGCGAGATAACTCGTGCACTTTTGTTCTATGCATCGCTTTCAGACAAGTTTTAACAAGTACGTACTGTGGTTTCGCATAGTATGAAACTTTTTAACTCGTACAACCTGCTGACATGATTCAAGGGTGCGAAGCACACGATTGATCAATTTGCTTAGTTCTCGCATTTTCGTTCGGTCTAGCGCTGTCAGACAGGTTTGCACACATAAATACTATGTATTTGCATAAAACAAAAGTTTTTTTTACCCTCGTACACCGAGCTAGTATGTTACAAAGGATAGAAACAACCGATGGATCGATTCCGATAAGTCTAGCATTTTCATTCGATGCAGCACTATCAGGCTAGTTTCGACGCCTGGATATTGTGAAATTGCATAAAATTAAGGGTCTAGAATCTCGTACACCACTCTGATATGCTACAAAAGTTCGCAACACTCGATGGTTCGATTTCGACAAATCTCGCATCTTCGTTAGATTCAGCTCTATCAGACACTAGTCAACACAAAGATACTGTATATTTGAATAGAGGAACGCGAGTAAACACTCGGAAATCCAGCTGATAAGTTACAAACTTTCGGAGCGTTGATTCATTCGAATGTTGGTTCAATCGAGATAACTCGTGCACTTTTGTGCGATGCAGCGCTTTCAGACAAGTTTTCACAAATACGTACTGTGGATTCGCATAGTATGAAACTTTTTAACTCGTACAACGTGTCGACATGATTCAAGGGTGCGAAGCACACGATTGATCGATTTGCTTAGTTCTCGCATTTTCGTTCGGTCTAGCGCTGTCAGATAGGTTTGCACACATAAATACTATGTATTTGCATAAAACAAAAGTTTTTTTTACCCTCGTACACCGAGCTAGTATGTTACAAAGGATAGAAACACCAGATGGATCGATTCCGATACGTCTAGCATTTTCATTCGATGCAGCACTATCAGGCTAGTTTCGACGCCTGGATATTGTGAAATTGCATAAAATTAAGGCTCTAGAATCTCGTACACCACTCTGATATGTTACAAAATTTCGCAACACTCGATGGTTCGATTTCGACAAATCTCGCATCTTCGTTAGATTCAGCTCTGTCAGACACTAGTCAACACAAAGATACTGTATATTCGAATAGAGGAACGCGAGTAAACACTCGGAAATCCAGCTGATAAGTTACAAATTTTCGGAGCGTTGATTCATTCGAATGTTGGTTCAATCGAGATAACTCGTGCACTTTTGTTCTATGCATCGCTTTCAGACAAGTTTTAACAAGTACGTACTGTGGTTTCGCATAGAATGAAACGTTTTAACACGTACAACGTGCCGACATGATTCAAGGGTGCGAAGCACTCGATTGATCGATTTGCTTAGTTCTCGCATTTTCGTTCGGTCTAGCGCTGTCAGACAGGTTTGCACACATAAATACTATGTACTTGCATAAAACAAAAGTTTTTTTTACTCTCGTACACCGAGCTAGTATGTTACAAAGGATAGAAACACCCGATGGATCGATTCCGATAACTCTAGCATTTTCATTCGATGCAGGACTATCAGGCTAGTTTCTACGCCTGGATAATGTGAAATTGCAAAAAATTAAGGGTCTGGAATCTCGTACACCACTCTGATATGTTACAAAAGTTCGCAACACTCGATGGTTCGATTTCGACAAATCTCGCATCTTCGTTAGATTCAGCTCTGTCAGACGCTAGTCAACACAAACATACTGTATATTTGAATAGAGGAACGCAATTAAACACTCGAAAATCGAGCTGATATGTTACAAATTATCGGAACGCTGTTTCATTCGAACGTTGGTACAATCAAGATAACTCGTGCACTTTTTTTCTATGCATCGCTTTCACACAAGTTTTCACAAATACGTACTGTGGATTCGAATAGGATGAAAATTTTTAACTCATATACAACGTGCTGACATGATTCAAGGGTGCGAAGCACACGATTGATCGATTTGCTTAGTTCTCGCATTTTCGTTCGGTCTAGCGCTGTCAGACAGGTTTGCACACATAAATACTATGTATTCGCATAAAACAAAAGTTTTTTTTCCCCTCGTGCACCGAGGTAGTATGTTACAAAGGATAGAAACACCCGATGGATCGATTCCGATAAGTCTAGCATTTTCATTCGATGCAGCACTATCAGGCTAGTTTCGACGCCTGGATATTGTGAAATTGCATAAAATTAAGGCTCTAGAATCTCGTACACCACTCTGATATGCTACAAAATTTCGCAACACTCGATGGTTCGATTTCGACAAATCTCGCATCTTCGTTAGATTCAGCTCTATCAGACACTAGTCAACACAAAGATACTGTATATTTGAATAGAGGAACGCGAGTAAACACTCGAAAATCCAGCTGATAAGTTACAAACTTTCGGAGCGTTGATTCATTCGAATGTTGGTTCAATCGAGATAACTCGTGCACTTTTGTGCGATGCAGCGCTTTCAGACAAGTTTTAACAAATACGTACTGCGGATTCGCATAGTATGAAACTTTTTAACTCGTACAACGTGCCAACATGACTCAAGGGTGCGAAGCACTCGATTGATCGATTTGTTTTGTTCTCGCATTTTCGTTCGGTCAAGCGCCGTCAGATAGGTTTGCATACACAAATTCTGTATATTTGCATAAATCAAAAGTTTTTTACGCTCGTACACCGAGCTAGTATGTTACAAAGGATAGAAACACCTGATGGATCGATTTCGATAAATCTAGCATTTTCATTCGATGCAGGACTATCAGGCTAGTTTCGACGCCTGGATATTGTGAAATTGCATAAAATTAAGGCTCTAGAATCTCGTACACCACTCCGATATGTTACGAAATTTCGCAACACTCGATGGTTCGATTTCGACAAATCTCGCATCTTCGTTAGATTCAGCTCTGTCAGACACTAGTCAACACAAAGATACTGTATATTCGAATAGAGGAACGCGAGTAAACACTCGGAAATCCAGCTGATAAGTTACAAACTTTCGGAGCGTCGATTCATTCGAATGTTGGTTCAATCGATATAACTCGTGCACGTTTGTTCTATGCATCGCTTTCAGACAAGTTTTAACAAGTACGTACTGTGGTTTCGCATAGAATGAAACTTTTTACCTCGTACAACCTGCTGACATGATTCAAGGGTGCGAAGCACACGATTGATCGATTTGCTTAGATCTCGTATTTTCGTTCGGTCTAGCGCTGTCAGACAGATTTGCACACATAAATAATATGTCTTTACATAAAACAAAAGTTTTTTTACCATCGTACACCGAGCACGTATGTTACAAAGGATAGAAACACCTGATGGATCGAATTCGATAACTCTAGCATTTTCATTCGATGCAGCACTATCAGGCTAGTTTCGACGCCAGGATATTGTGAAATTGCATAACATTAAGGCTCTAGAATCTCGTACACCACTCTGATATGTTACAAAATTTCGCAACACTCGATGGTTCGATTTCGACAAATCTCGCATCTTCGTTAGATTCAGCTCTGTCAGACACTAGTCAACACAAAGATACTGTATATTCGAATAGAGGAACGCGAGTAAACACTCGGAAATCCAGCTGATAAGTTACAAACTTTCGGAGCGTTGATTCATTCGAATGTTGGTTCAATCGAGATAACTCGTGCACTTTTGTTCTATGCATCGCTTTCAGACAAGTTTTAACAAGTACGTACTGTGGTTTCGCGTAGAATGAAACTTTTTAACTCGTATAACCTGCTGACGTGATTCAAGGGTGCGAAGCACACGATTGATCGATTTGTTTTGTTCTCGCATTTTCGTTCGGTCTAGCGCCGTCAGATAGGTTTGCATTACACAAATACTGTATATTTGCATAAATCAATAGTTTTTTGGTCCTCCGAGCTAGTATGTTACAAAGGATAGAAACACCCGATGGATCGATTCCGATAAGTCTAGCATTTTCATTCGATGCAGCACTATCAGGCTAGTATCGACGCCTGGATATTGTGAAATTGCATAAAATTAAGGGTCTAGAATCTCGTACACCACTCTGATATGCTACAAAAGTTCGCAACACTCGATGGTTCGATTTCGACAAATCTCGCATCTTCGTTAGATTCAGTTCTATCAGACACTAGTCAACACAAAGATACTGTATATTTGAATAGAAGAACGCGAGTAAACACTCGGAAATCCAGCTGATAAGTTACAAACTTTCGGAGCGTTGATTCATTCGAATGTTGGTTCAATCGAGATAACTCGTGCACTTTTGTGCGATGCAGCGCTTTCAGACAAGTTTTAACAAATACGTACTGTGGATTCGCATAGTATGAAACTTTTTAACTCGTACAACGTGCCAACATGACTCAAGGGTGCGAAGCACTCGATTGATCGATTTGTTTTGTTCTCGCATTTTCGTTCGGTCTAGCGCCGTCAGATAGGTTTGCATACACAAATTCTGTATATTTGCATAAATCAAAAGTTTTTTACCCTCGTACACCGAGCTAGTATGTTACAAAGGATAGAAACACCCGATGGATTGATTCCGATAAGTCTAGCATTTTCATTCGATGCAGCACTATCAGGCTAGTTTCGACGCCTGGATATTGTGAAATTGCATAAAATTAAGGGTCTAGAATCTCGTACACCACTCTGATATGCTCCCAAATTTCGCAACACTCGATGGTTCGATTTCGACAAATCTCGCATCTTCGTTAGATTCAGCTCTATCAGACACTAGTCAACACAAAGATACTGTATATTTGAATAGAGGAACGCGAGTAAACACTCGGAAATCCAGCTGATAAGTTACAAACTTTCGGAGCGTTGATTCATTCGAATGTCGGTTCAATCGAGATAACTCGTGCACTTTTTTGCGATGCAGCGCTTTCAGACAAGTTTTAACAAATACGTACTGTGGATTCGCATAGTATGAAACTTTTTAACTCGTACAACGTGCCAACATGACTCAAGGGTGCGAAGCACTCGATTGATCGATTTGTTTTGTTCTCGCATTTTCGTTCGGTCTAGCGCCGTCAGATAGGTTTGCATACACAAATTCTGTATATTTGCATAAATCAAAAGTTTTTTACGCTCGTACACCGAGCTAGTATGTTACAAAGGATAGAAACACCTGATGGATCGATTTCGATAAATCTAGCATTTTCATTCGATGCAGGACTATCAGGCTAGTTTCGACGCCTGGATATTGTGAAATTGCATAAAATTAAGGCTCTAGAATCTCGTACACCACTCTGATATGTTACAAAATTTCGCAACACTCGATGGTTCGATTTCGACAAATCTCGCATCTTCGTTAGATTCAGCTCTGTCAGACACTAGTCAACACAAAGATACTGTATATTCGAATAGAGGAACGCGAGTAAACACTCGGAAATGCAGCTGATAAGTTACAAACTTTCGGAGCGTCGATTCATTCGAATGTTGGTTCAATCGAGATAACTCGTGCACGTTTGTTCTATGCATCGCTTTCAGACAAGTTTTAACAAGTACGTACTGTGGTTTCGCATAGAATGAAACATTTTACCTCGTACAACCTGCTGACATGATTCAAGGGTGCGAAGCACACGATTGATCGATTTGTTTTGTTCTCGCATTTTCGTTCGGTCTAACGCCGTCAGATAGGTTTGCATTACACAAATACTGTATATTTGCATAAATCAATAGTTTTTTGGTCCTCCGAGCTAGTATGTTACAAAGGATAGAAACACCCGATTGATCGATTCCGATAAGTCTAGCATTTTCATTCGATGCAGCACTATCAGGCTAGTTTCGACGCCTGGATATTGTGAAATTGCATAAAATTAAGGATCTAGAATCTCGCACACCACTCTGATATGCTACAAAACTGCGCAACACTCGACTGTTCGATTTCGACAAATCTCGCATCTTCGTTAGATTCAGCTCTATCAGACACTAGTCAACACAAAGATACTGTATATTTGAATAGAGGAACGCGAGTAAACACTCGGAAATCCAGCTGATAAGTTACAAACTTTCGGATCGTTGATTCATTCGAATGTTGGTTCAATCGAGATAACTCGTGCACTTTTGTGCGATGCAGCGCTTTCAGACAAGTTTTCACAAATACGTACTGTGGATTCGCATAGTATGAAACTTTTTAACTCGTACAACGTGTCGACATGATTCAAGGGTGCGAAGCACACGATTGATCGATTTGCTTAGTTCTCGCATTTTCGTTCGGTTTAGCGCTGTCAGACAGGTTTGCACACATAAATACTATGTATTTGCATAAAACAAAAGTTTTTTTTACCTTCGTACACCGAGCTAGTATGTTACAAAGGATAGAAACACCCGATGGATCGATTCCGATACGTCTAGCATTTTCATTCGATGCAGCACTATCAGGCTAGTTTCGACGCCTGGATATTGTGAAATTGCATAAAATTAAGGCTCTAGAATCTCGTACACCACTCTGATATGTTACAAAATTTCGCAACACTCGATGGTTCGATTTCGACAAATCTCGCATCTTCGTTAGATTCAGCTCTGTCAGACACTAGTCAACACAAAGATACTGTATATTCGAATAGAGGAACGCGAGTAAACACTCGGAAATCCAGCTGATAAGTTACAAACTTTCGGAGCGTTGATTCATTCGAATGTTGGTTCAATCGAGATAACTCGTGCACTTTTGTTCTATGCATCGCTTTCAGACAAGTTTTAACAAGTACGTACTGTGGTTTCGCATAGAATGAAACGTTTTAACACGTACAACGTGCCGACATGATTCAAGGGTGCGAAGCACTCGATTGATCGATTTGCTTAGTTCTCGCATTTTCGTTCGGTCTAGCGCTGTCAGACAGGTTTGCACACATAAATACTATGTATTTGCATAAAACAAAAGTTTTTTTTACTCTCGTACACCGAGCTAGTATGTTACAAAGGATAGAAACACCCGATGGATCGATTCCGATAACTCTAGCATTTTCATTCGATGCAGGACTATCAGGCTAGTTTCGACGCCTGGATATTGTGAAATTGCAAAAAATTAAGGGTCTGGAATCTCGTACACCACTCTGATATGTTACAAAAGTTCGCAACACTCGATGGTTCGATTTCGACAAATCTCGCATCTTCGTTAGATTCAGCTCTGTCAGACGCTAGTCAACACAAACATACTGTATATTTGAATAGAGGAAAGCAATTAAACACTCGAAAATCGAGCTGATATGTTACAAATTATCGGAACGCTGTTTCATTCGAACGTTGGTACAATCAAGATAACTCGTGCACTTTTTTTCTATGCATCGCTTTCACACAAGTTTTCACAAATACGTACTGTGGATTCGAATAGGATGAAAATTTTTAACTCATATACAACGTGCTGATATGATTCAAGGGTGCGAAGCACACGATTGATCGATTTGCTTAGTTCTCGCATTTTCGTTCGGTCTAGCGCTGTCAGACAGGTTTGCACACATAAATACTATGTATTTGCATAAAACAAAAGTTTTTTTTCCCCTCGTACACCGAGGTAGTATGTTACAAAGGATAGAAACACCCGATGGATCGATTCCGATAAGTCTAGCATTTTCATTCGATGCAGCACTATCAGGCTAGTTTCGACGCCTGGATATTGTGAAATTGCATAAAATTAAGGCTCTAGAATCTCGTACACCACTCTGATATGCTACAAAATTTCGCAACACTCGATGGTTCGATTTCGACAAATCTCGCATCTTCGTTAGATTCAGCTCTATCAGACACTAGTCAACACAAAGATACTGTATATTTGAATAGAGGAACGCGAGTAAACACTCGGAAATCCAGCTGATAAGTTACAAACTTTCGGAGCGTTGATTCATTCGAATGTTGGTTCAATCGAGATAACTCGTGCACTTTTGTGCGATGCAGCGCTTTCAGACAAGTTTTAACAAATACGTACTGTGGATTCGCATAGTATGAAACTTTTTAACTCGTACACCGTGCCAACATGACTCGAGGGTGCGAAGCACTCGATTGATCGATTTGTTTTGTTCTCGCATTTTCGTTCGGTCTAGCGCCGTCAGATAGGTTTGCATACACAAATTCTGTATATTTGCATAAAACAAAAGTTTTTTTTTCCCTCGTACACCGAGCTAGTATGTTACAAAGGAAAGAAACACCCGATGGATCGATTCCGATAACTCTAGCATCTTCATTCGATGCATCACTATCAGGCTAGTTTCGACGCCTGGATATTAAGAAATTGCATAAAATTAAGGGTCTAGAATCTCGTACACCACTCTGATATGCTACAAAATTTCGCAACACTCGATGGTTCGATTTCGACAAATCTCGCATCTTCGTTAGATTCAGCTCTATCAGACAGTCAACACAAAGATACTGTATATTTGAATAGAGGAACGCGAGTAAACACTCGGAAATCCAGCTGATAAGTTACAAACTTTCGGAGCGTTGATTCATTCGAATGTTGGTTCAATCGAGATAACGCGTGCACGTTTGTTCTATGCATCGCTTTCAGACAAGTTTTAACAAGTACGTACTGTGGTTTCGCATAGAATGAAACTTTTTAACTCGTCCAACCTGCTGACATGATTCAAGGGTGCGAAGCACACGATTGATCGATTTGCTTAGATCTCGCATTTTCGTTCGGTCTAGCGCCGTCAGATAGGTTTGCATACACAAATTCTGTATATTTGCATAAATCAAAAGTTTTTTACCATCGTACACCGAGCAAGTATGTTGCAAAGGATAGAAACACCCGATGGATTGATTCCGATAAGTCTAGCATTTTCATTCGATGCAGCACTATCAGGCTAGTTTCGACGCCTGGATATTGTGAAATTGCATAAAATTAAGGCTCTAGAATCTCGTACACCACTCTGATATGTTACGAAATTTCGCAACACTCGATGGTTCGATTTCGACAAATCTCGCATCTTCGTTAGATTCAGCTCTGTCAGACACTAGTCAACACAAAGATACTGTATATTCGAATAGAGGAACGCGAGTAAACACTCGGAAATGCAGCTGATAAGTTACAAAATTTCGGAGCGTCGATTCATTCGAATGTTGGTTCAATCGAGATAACTCGTGCACGTTTGTTCTATGCATCGCTTTCAGACAAGTTTTAACAAGTACGTACTGTGGTTTCGCATAGAATGAAACATTTTACCTCGTACAACCTGCTGACATGATTCAAGGGTGCGAAGCACACGATTGATCGATTTGCTTAGATCTCGTATTTTCGTTCGGTCTAGCGCTGTCAGACAGATTTGCACACATAAATAATATGTCTTTACATAAAACAAAAGTTTTTTTACCATCGTACACCGAGCAAGTATGTTACAAAGGATAGAAACACCTGATGGATCGAATTCGATAACTCTAGCATTTTCATTCGATGCAGCACTATCAGGCTAGTTTCGACGCCTGCATATTGTGAAATTGCATAACATTAAGGCTCTAGAATCTCGTACACCACTCTGATATGTTACAAAATTTCGCAACACTCGATGGTTCGATTTCGACAAATCTCGCATCTTCGTTAGATTCAGCTCTGTCAGACACTAGTCAACACAAAGATACTGTATATTCGAATAGAGGAACGCGAGTAAACACTCGGAAATCCAGCTGATAAGTTACAAACTTTCGGAGCGTTGATTCATTCGAATGTTGGTTCAATCGAGATAACTCGTGCACTTTTGTGCGATGCAGCGCTTTCAGACAAGTTTTCACAAATACGTACTGTGGATTCGCATAGTATGAAACTTTTTAACTCGTACACCGTGCCGACATGATTCAAGGGTGCGAAGCACACGATTGATCGATTTGCTTAGTTTTCGCATTTTCGTTCGGTCTAGCGCTGTCAGACAGGTTTGCACACATAAATACTATGTATTTGCATAAAACAAAAGTTTTTTTTACCCTCGTACACCGAGCTAGTATGTTACAAAGGATAGAAACACCCGATGGATCGATTCCGATAAGTCTAGCTTTTTCATTCGATGCAGCACTATCAGGCTAGTTTCGACGCCTGGATATTGTGAAATTGCATAAATTTAAGGGTCTAGAATCTCGTACACCACTCTGATATGCTACAAAAGTTCGCAACAATCGATGGTTCGATTTCGACAAATCTCGCATCTTCGTTAGATTCAGCTCTATCAGACACTAGTCAACACAAAGATACTGTATATTTGAATAGAGGAACGCGAGTAAACACTCGGAAATCCAGCTGATAAGTTACAAACTTTCGGAGCGTTGATTCATTCGAATGTTGGTTCATTCGAGATAACTCGTGCACTTTTGTTCTATGCATCGCTTTCAGACAAGTTTTAACAAGTACGTACTGTGGTTTCGCATAGAATGAAACTTTTTATCTCCTACAACCTGCTGACATGATTCAAGGGTGCGAAGCACACGATTGATCGATTTGTTTTGTTCTCGCATTTTCGTTCGGTCTAGCGCCGTCAGATAGGTTTGCATTACACAAATACTGTATATTTGCTCAAATCAAAAGTTTTTTGGTCTTCGTACACCGAGCTAGTATGTTACAAAGGATAGAAACACCTGATGGATCGAATTCGATAACTCGAGCATTTTCATTCGATGTAACGCTATCAGTCAAGTTTTGACACAAAGATATTGTGAAATTGCATAAAATAAAGGATTTTGACTATCGTACATCGCTCTGATATGTTACAAAACTTCGCAACACTGGATGGTTAGTCTTCGACAAATCTCGCGTTTTTGATCCATTCTGTTCTGTCGGACACTATTCAACACATAGATACTATATATTTTAATTGAGTAAATCGATGAAACTTTCGAAAATCGAGCTGATATGTCGTAAACGTTCGGTACGTTTCTTCAATCGATTTAGATAACTCGTGCCGATTTGTGCGATGCAGCACTTTCAGACGTTTTAACAAATACGTACTGTGGATTCGCATAGTTTGAAACTTTTTAACTCGTACAACGTGCCGACATGATTCAAGGGTGCGAAGCGCTCGATTGATCGATTTGCTTAGTTCTCGCATTTTCGTTCAGTCTAGCGCTGTCAGACAGGTTTGCACACATAAATACTATGTATTTTCATAAAACAAAAGTTTTTTTTACTCTCGTACACCGAGCTAGTATGTTACAAAGGATAGAAACACCCGATGGATCGATTCCGATAACTCTAGCATTTTCATTCGATGCACCACTATCACGCTAGTTTCGACGCCTGGATATTGTGAAATTGAATAAAATTAAGGGTCTAGAATCTCGTACACCACTCTGATATGCTACAAAACTTCGCAACACTCGATGGTTCGATTTCGACAAATCTCGCATCTTCGTTAGATTCAGCTCTATCAGACACTAGTCAACACAAAGATACTGTATATTTGAATAGAGGAACGCGAGTAAACACTCGGAAATCCAGCTGATAAGTTACAAACTTTCGGAGCGTTGATTCATTCGAATGTCGGTTCAATCGAGATAACTCGTGCACTTTTTTGCGATGCAGCGCTTTCAGACAAGTTTTAACAAATACGTACTGTGGATTCGCATAGTATGAAACTTTTTAACTCGTACAACGTGCCAACATGACTCAAGGGTGCGAAGCACTCGATTGATCGATTTGTTTTGTTCTCGCATTTTCGTTCGGTCTAGCGCCGTCAGATAGGTTTGCATACACAAATTCTGTATATTTGCATAAATCAAAAGTTTTTTACCATCGTACACCGAGCAAGTATGTTACAAAGGATAGAAACACCCGATGGATTGATTCCGATAAGTCTAGCATTTTCATTCGATGCAGCACTATCAGGCTAGTTTCGACGCCTGGATATTGTGAAATTGCATAAAATTAAGGCTCTAGAATCTCGTACACCACTCTGATATGTTACGAAATTTCGCAACACTCAATGGTTCGATTTCGACAAATCTCGCATCTTCGTTAGATTCAGCTCTGTCAGACACTAGTCAACACAAAGATACTGTATATTCGAATAGAGGAACGCGAGTAAACACTCGGAAATGCAGCTGATAAGTTACAAAATTTCGGAGCGTCGATTCATTCGAATGTTGGTTCAATCGAGATAACTCGTGCACGTTTGTTCTATGCATCGCTTTCAGACAAGTTTTAACAAGTACGTACTGTGGTTTCGCATAGAATGAAACATTTTACCTCGTACAACCTGCTGACATGATTCAAGGGTGCGAAGCACACGATTGATCGATTTGCTTAGATCTCGCATTTTCGTTCGGTCTAGCGCTGTCAGACAGATTTGCACACATAAATAATATGTCTTTACATAAAACAAAAGTTTTTTTACCATCGTACACCGAGCAAGTATGTTACAAAGGATAGAAACACCTGATGGATCGAATTCGATAACTCTAGCATTTTCATTCGATGCAGCACTATCAGGCTAGTTTCGACGCCTGCATATTGTGAAATTGCATAACATTAAGGCTCTAGAATCTCGTACACCACTCTGATATGTTACAAAATTTCGCAACACTCGATGGTTCGATTTCGACAAATCTCGCATCTTCGTTAGATTCAGCTCTGTCAGACACTAGTCAACACAAAGATACTGTATATTCGAATAGAGGAACGCGAGTAAACACTCGGAAATCCAGCTGATAAGTTACAAACTTTCGGAGCGTTGATTCATTCGAATGTTGGTTCAATCGAGATAACTCGTGCACTTTTGTGCGATGCAGCGCTTTCAGACAAGTTTTCACAAATACGTACTGTGGATTCGCATAGTATGAAACTTTTTAACTCGTACACCGTGCCGACATGATTCAAGGGTGCGAAGCACACGATTGATCGATTTGCTTAGTTTTCGCATTTTCGTTCGGTCTAGCGCTGTCAGACAGGTTTGCACACATAAATACTATGTATTTGCATAAAACAAAAGTTTTTTTTACCCTCGTACACCGAGCTAGTATGTTACAAAGGATAGAAACACCCGATGGATCGATTCCGATAAGTCTAGCATTTTCATTCGATGCAGCACTATCAGGCTAGTTTCGACGCCTGGATATTGTGAAATTGCATAAAATTAAGGGTCTAGAATCTCGTACACCACTCTGATATGCTACAAAAGTTCGCAACACTCGATGGTTCGATTTCGACAAATCTCGCATCTTCGTTAGATTCAGCTCTATCAGACACTAGTCAACACAAAGATACTGTATATTTGAATAGAGGAACGCGAGTAAACACTCGGAAATCCAGCTGATAACTTACAAACTTTCGGAGCGTTGATTCATTCGAATGTTGGTTCAAGCGAGATAACTCGTGCACTTTTGTTCTATGCATCGCTTTCAGACAAGTTTTAACAAGTACGTACTGTGGTTTCGCATAGAATGAAACTTTTTAACTCGTACAACCTGCTGACATGATTCAAGGGTGCGAAGCACACGATTGATCAATTTGCTTAGTTCTCGCATTTTCGTTCGGTCTAGCGCTGTCAGACAGGTTTGCACACATAAATACTATGTATTTGCATAAAACAAAAGTTTTTTTTACCCTCGTACACCGAGCTAGTATGTTACAAAGGATAGAAACACCCGATGGATCGATTCCGATAAGTCTAGCATTTTCGTTCGATGCAGCACTATCAGGCTAGTTTCGACGCCTGGATATTGTGAAATTGCATAAAATTAAGGGTCTAGAATCTCGTACACCACTCTGATATGCTACAAAAGTTCGCAACACTCGATGGTTCGATTTCGACAAATCTCGCATCTTCGTTAGATTCAGCTCTATCAGACACTAGTCAACACAAAGATACTGTATATTTGAATGGAGGAACGCGAGTAAACACTCGGAAATCCAGCTGAAAACTTACAAACTTTCGGAGCGTTGATTCATTCGAATGTTGGTTCAAGCGAGATAACTCGTGCACTTTTGTTCTATGCATCGCTTTCAGACAAGTTTTAACAAGTACGTACTGTGGTTTCGCATAGAATGAAACTTTTTAACTCGTACAACCTGCTGACATGATTCAAGGGTGCGAAGCACACGATTGATCAATTTGCTTAGTTCTCGCATTTTCGTTCGGTCTAGCGCTGTCAGACAGGTTTGCACACATAAATACTATGTATTTGCATAAAACAAAAGTTTTTTTTACCCTCGTACACCGAGCTAGTATGTTACAAAGGATAGAAACACCCGATGGATCGATTCCGATAAGTCTAGCATTTTCATTCGATGCAGCACTATCAGGCTAGTTTCGACGCCTGGATATTGTGAAATTGCATAAAATTAAGGGTCTAGAATCTCGTACACCACTCTGATATGCTACAAAAGTTCGCAACACTCGATGGTTCGATTTCGACAAATCTCGCATCTTCGTTAGATTCAGCTCTATCAGACACTAGTCAACACAAAGATACTGTATCTTCGAATAGAGGAACGCGAGTAAACACTCGGAAATCCAGCTGATAAGTTACAAACTTTCGGAGCGTTGATTCATTCGAATGTTGGTTCAATCGAGATAACTCGTGCACTTTTGTTCTATGCATCGCTTTCAGACAAGTTTTAACAAGTACGTACTGTGGTTTCGCATAGAATGAAACTTTTTAACTCGTACAACCTGCTGACATGATTCAAGGGTGCGAAGCACACGATTGATCGATTTGTTTTGTTCTCGCATTTTCGTTCGGTCTAGCGCCGTCAGATAGGTTTGCATTACACAAATACTGTATATTTGCATAAATCAAAAGTTTTTTTTTACCCCCGTACACCGAGGTAGTATGTTACAAAGGATAGAAACACCCAATGGATCGATTTCGATAACTCTAGCATTTTCAGTCGATGCAGGACTATCAGGCTAGTTTCGACGCCTGGATATTGTGAAATTGCATAAAATTAAGGCTCTAGAATCTCGTACACCACTCTGATATGCTACAAAATTTCGCAACGCTCGATGGTTCGATTTCGACAAATCTCGCATCTTCGTTAGATTCAGCTCTGTCAGACACTAGTCAACACAAAGATACTGTATATTCGAATAGAGGAACGCGAGTAAACACTCGGAAATCCAGCTGATAAGTTACAAACTTTCGGAGCGTTGATTCATTCGAATGTGTTGGTTCAATCGAGATAACTCGTGCACTTTTGTTCTATGCATCGCTTTCAGACAAGTTTTAACAAGTACGTACTGTGGTTTCGCATAGAATGAAACTTTTTAACTCGTACAACCTGCTGACATGATTCAAGGGTGCGAAGCACACGATTGATCGATTTGTTTTGTTCTCGCATTTTCGTTCGGTCTAGCGCCGTCAGATAGGTTTGCATTACACAAATACTGTATATTTGCATAAATCAAAAGTTTTTTTTTACCCCCGTACACCGAGCTAGTATGTTACAAAGGATAGAAACACCCGACGGATCGATTCCGATAAGTCTAGCATTTTCATTCGATGCAGGACTATCAGGCTAGTTTCGACGCCTGGATATTGTGAAATTGCATAAAATTAAGGGTCTGGAATCTCGTACACCACTCTGATATGTTACAAAAGTTCGCAACACTCGATGGTTCGATTTCGACAAATCTCGCATCTTCGTTCGATTCAGCTCTGTCAGACGCTAGTCAACACAAACATACTGTATATTTGAAAAGAGGAAAGCAATTAAACACTCGACAATCGAGCTGATATGTTACAAATTATCGGAACGCTGTTTCATTCGAACGTTGGTACAATCAAGATAACTCGTGCACTTTTGTTCTATGCATCGCTTTCACACAAGTTTTCACAAATACGTACTGTGGATTCGAATAGGATGAAACTTTTTAACTCATATACAACGTGCCGACATGATTCAAGGGTGCGAAGCACACGATTGATCGATTTGCGTAGTTCTCGCATTTTCGTTCGGTCTAGCGCTGTCAGACAGGTTTGCACACATAAATACTATGTATTTGCATAAAACAAAAGTTTTTTTTACCCTCCTACTCCGAGCTAGTATGTTACAAAGGATAGAAACACCCGATGGATCGATTCCGATACCTCTAGTATTTTCATTCGATGCAGCACGATCAGGCTAGTTTCGACGCCTGGATATTGTGAAATTGCATAAAATTAAGGCTCTAGAATCTCGTACAACACTCTGATATGTTACAAAAGTTCGCAACACTCGATGGTTCGATTTCGACAAATCTCGCATCTTCGTTAGATTCAGCTCTGTCAGACGCTAGTCAACACAAACATACTGTATATTTGAATAGAGGGTAGCAATTAAACACTCGAAAATCGAGCTGATATGTTACAAATTATCGGAACGTTGTTTCATTCGAACGTTGGTACAATCAAGATAACTCGTGCACTTTTGTTCTATGCATCGCTTTCACACAAGTTTTCACAAATACGTACTGTGTATACGAATAGGATGAAACTTTTAAACTCATATACAACGTGCTGACATGATTCAAGGGTGCGAAGCACACGATTGATCGATTTGCTTAGTTCTCGCATTTTCGTTCGGTCTAGCGCTGTCAGACAGGTTTGCACACATAAATACTATGTATTTGCATAAATCAAAAGTTTTTTTTACCGTCGTACACCGAGCTAGTATGTTACAAAGGATAGAAACACCCGATGGATCGATTCCGATAACTCTAGCATTTTCATTCGATGCAGGACTATCAGGCTAGTTTCGACGCCTGGATATTGTGAAATTGCATAAAGTTAAGGGTCTAGAATCTCGTACACCACCCTGTTATGCTACAAAAGTTCGCAACACTCGATGGTTCGATTTCGACAAATCTCGCATCTTCGTTAGATTCAGCTCTATCAGACACTAGTCAACACAAAGATACTGTATATTTGAATAGAGGAACGCGAGTAAACACTCGGAAATCCAGCTGATAAGTTACAAACTTTCGGAGCGTTGATTCATTCGAATGTTGGTTCAATCGAGATAACTCGTGCACTTTTGTTCTATGCATCGCTTTCAGACGAGTTTTAACAAGTACGTACTGTGGTTTCGCATAGATGAAACTTTTTAACTCGTACAAGCTGCTGACATGATTCAAGGGTGCGAAGCACACGATTGATCGATTTGTTTTGTTCTCGCATTTTCGTTCGGTCTAGCGCCGTCAGATAGGTTTGCATTACACAAATACTGTATATTTCCATAAATCAAAAGTTTTTTGGTCCTCGTACACCGAGCTAGTATGTTACAAAGGATAGAAACACCCGATTGATCGATTTCGATAACTCTAGCATTTTCATTCGATGCAGGACTCTCAGGCTAGTTTCGACGCCTGGATATTGTGGAATTGTATAAAATTAAGGGTCTAGAATCCCGTACACCACTCTGGTATGTTACAAAAGTTCGCAACACTCGATGGTTCGATTTCGACAAATCTCGCATCTTCGTTAGATTCAGCTCTGTCAGACACTAGTCAACACAAAGATACTGTATATTCAAATAGAGGAACGCGAGTAAACACTCGGAAATCCAGCTGATAAGTTACAAACTTTCGGAGGGTTGATTCATTCGAATGTTGGTTCAATCGAGATAACTCGTGCACTTTTGTTCTATGCATCGCTTTCAGACAAGTTTTAACAAGTACGTACTGTGGTTTCGCATAGAATGAAACGTTTTAACTCGTACAATCTGCTGACATGATTCAAGGGTGCGAAGCACACGATTGATCGATTTGCTTAGATCTCGCATTTTCGTTCGGTCTAGTGCTGTCAGACAGATTTGCACACATAAATAATATGTCTTTAGATAAAACAAAAGTTCTTTTAGCCTCGTACACCGAGCTAGTATGTTACAAAGGATAGAAACACCTGATGGATCGAATTCGATAACTCGAGCATTTTCATTCGATGTAACGCTATCAGGCAAGTTTTGACACAAAGATATTGTTAAATTGCATAAAATAAAGGATTTTGACTATCGTACATCGCTCTGATATGTTACAAAACTTCGCAACACTGGATGGTTAGTTTTCGACAAATCTCGCGTTTTTGATCCATTCAGTCCTGTCGGACACTATTCAACACATAGATACTATATATTTAATTGAGTAAATCGATGAAACTTTCGAAAATCGAGCTGATATGTCGTAAACGTTCGGTACGTTTCTTCAATCGATTTATATAACTCGTGCCTATTTGTGCGATGCAGCACTTTCAGACGTTTTAACAAATACGTACTGTGGATTCGCATACTTTGAAACTTTTTAACTCGTACAACGTGCCGACATGATTCAAGGGTGCGAAGCACTCGATTGATCGATTTGCTTAGTTCTCGCATTTTCGTTCGGTCTAGCGCTGTCAGACAGGTTTGCACACATAAATACTATGTATTTGCATAAAACAAAAGATTTGTTTACCCTCCTACACCGAGCTAGTATGTTACAAAGGATAGAAACACCCGATGGATCGATTCCGATAACTCTAGCATTTTCATTCGATGCAGGACTATCAGGCTAGTTTCGACCCCTGGATATTCTGAAATTGCAAAAAATTAAGGGTCTAGAATCTCGTACACCACTCTGATATGCTACAAAAGTTCGCAACACTCGATGGTTCGATTTCGACAAATCTCGCATCTTCGTTAGATTCAGCTCTATCAGACACTAGTCAACACAAAGATACTGTATATTTGAATAGAGGAACGCGAGTAAACACTCGGAAATCCAGCTGATAAGTTACAAA
Organism: Ephialtes manifestator; assembly: GCA_963970395.1. Classification (NCBI taxonomy): domain Eukaryota; kingdom Metazoa; phylum Arthropoda; class Insecta; order Hymenoptera; family Ichneumonidae; genus Ephialtes; species Ephialtes manifestator. The sequence continues at coordinate 18,250,945 of OZ019969.1, forward strand.
CTTTCGGAGCGTTGATTCATTCGAATGTTGGTTCAAGCGAGATAACTCGTGCACTTTTGTGCGATGCAGCGCTTTCAGACAAGTTTTAACAAATACGTACTGTGGATTCGCATAGTATGAAACTTTTTAACTCGTACAACGTGCCGACATGATTCAAGGGGTGCGAAGCACTCGATTGATCGATATGCTTAGTTCTCGCATTTTCGTTCGGTCTAGCGCTGTCAGACAGGTTTGCACACATAAATACTATGTATTTGCATAAAACAAAAGTTTTTTTTACCCTCGTACACCGAGCTAGTATGTTACAAAGGATAGAAACACCCGATGGATCGAATTCGATAACTCTAGCTTTTTCATTCGATGCAGCACTATCAGGCTAGTTTCGACGCCTGGATATTGTGCAATTGCATAAAATTAAGGGTCTAGAATCTCGTACACCACTCTGATATGCTACAAAAGTTCGCAACACTCGATGGTTCGATTTCGACAAATCTCGCATCTTCGGTAGATTCAGCTCTATCAGACACTAGTCAACAAAAAGATACTGTATATTTGAATAGAGGAACGCGAGTAAACACTCGGAAATCCAGCTGATAACTTACAAACTTTCGGAGCGTTGATTCATTCGAATGTTGGTTCAAGCGAGATAACTCGTGCACTTTTGTTCTATGCATCGCTTTCAGACAAGTTTTAACAAGTACGTACTGTGGTTTCGCATAGTATGAAACTTTTTAACTCGTACAACCTGCTGACATGATTCAAGGGTGCGAAGCACACGATTGATCAATTTGCTTAGTTCTCGCATTTTCGTTCGGTCTAGCGCTGTCAGACAGGTTTGCACACATAAATACTATGTATTTGCATAAAACAAAAGTTTTTTTTACCCTTGTACACCGAGCTAGTATGTTACAAAGGATAGAAACAACCGATGGATCGATTCCGATAAGTCTAGCATTTTCATTCGATGCAGCACTATCAGGCTAGTTTCGACGCCTGGATATTGTGAAATTGCATAAAATTAAGGGTCTAGAATCTCGTACACCACTCTGATATGCTACAAAAGTTCGCAACACTCGATGGTTCGATTTCGACAAATCTCGCATCTTCGTTAGATTCAGCTCTATCAGACACTAGTCAACACAAAGATACTGTATCTTCGAATAGAGGAACGCGAGTAAACACTCGGAAATCCAGCTGATAAGTTACAAACTTTCGGAGCGTTGATTCATTCGAATGTTGGTTCAATCGAGATAACTCGTGCACTTTTGTTCTATGCATCGCTTTCAGACAAGTTTTAACAAGTACGTACTGTGGTTTCGCATAGAATGAAACTTTTTAACTCGTACAACCTGCTGACATGATTCAAGGGTGCGAAGCACACGATTGATCGATTTGTTTTGTTCTCGCATTTTCGTTCGGTCTAGCGCCGTCAGATAGGTTTGCATTACACAAATACTGTATATTTGCATAAATCAAAAGTTTTTTTTTACCCCCGTACACCGAGGTAGTATGTTACAAAGGATAGAAACACCCAATGGATCGATTTCGATAACTCTAGCATTTTCAGTCGATGCAGGACTATCAGGCTAGTTTCGACGCCTGGATATTGTGAAATTGCATAAAATTAAGGCTCTAGAATCTCGTACACCACTCTGATATGCTACAAAATTTCGCAACGCTCGATGGTTCGATTTCGACAAATCTCGCATCTTCGTTAGATTCAGCTCTGTCAGACACTAGTCAACACAAAGATACTGTATATTCGAATAGAGGAACGCGAGTAAACACTCGGAAATCCAGCTGATAAGTTACAAACTTTCGGAGCGTTGATTCATTCGAATGTGTTGGTTCAATCGAGATAACTCGTGCACTTTTGTTCTATGCATCGCTTTCAGACAAGTTTTAACAAGTACGTACTGTGGTTTCGCATAGAATGAAACTTTTTAACTCGTACAACCTGCTGACATGATTCAAGGGTGCGAAGCACACGATTGATCGATTTGTTTTGTTCTCGCATTTTCGTTCGGTCTAGCGCCGTCAGATAGGTTTGCATTACACAAATACTGTATATTTGCATAAATCAAAAGTTTTTTTTTACCCCCGTACACCGAGCTAGTATGTTACAAAGGATAGAAACACCCGACGGATCGATTCCGATAAGTCTAGCATTTTCATTCGATGCAGGACTATCAGGCTAGTTTCGACGCCTGGATATTGTGAAATTGCATAAAATTAAGGGTCTGGAATCTCGTACACCACTCTGATATGTTACAAAAGTTCGCAACACTCGATGGTTCGATTTCGACAAATCTCGCATCTTCGTTCGATTCAGCTCTGTCAGACGCTAGTCAACACAAACATACTGTATATTTGAAAAGAGGAAAGCAATTAAACACTCGACAATCGAGCTGATATGTTACAAATTATCGGAACGCTGTTTCATTCGAACGTTGGTACAATCAAGATAACTCGTGCACTTTTGTTCTATGCATCGCTTTCACACAAGTTTTCACAAATACGTACTGTGGATTCGAATAGGATGAAACTTTTTAACTCATATACAACGTGCCGACATGATTCAAGGGTGCGAAGCACACGATTGATCGATTTGCGTAGTTCTCGCATTTTCGTTCGGTCTAGCGCTGTCAGACAGGTTTGCACACATAAATACTATGTATTTGCATAAAACAAAAGTTTTTTTTACCCTCCTACTCCGAGCTAGTATGTTACAAAGGATAGAAACACCCGATGGATCGATTCCGATACCTCTAGTATTTTCATTCGATGCAGCACGATCAGGCTAGTTTCGACGCCTGGATATTGTGAAATTGCATAAAATTAAGGCTCTAGAATCTCGTACAACACTCTGATATGTTACAAAAGTTCGCAACACTCGATGGTTCGATTTCGACAAATCTCGCATCTTCGTTAGATTCAGCTCTGTCAGACGCTAGTCAACACAAACATACTGTATATTTGAATAGAGGGTAGCAATTAAACACTCGAAAATCGAGCTGATATGTTACAAATTATCGGAACGTTGTTTCATTCGAACGTTGGTACAATCAAGATAACTCGTGCACTTTTGTTCTATGCATCGCTTTCACACAAGTTTTCACAAATACGTACTGTGTATACGAATAGGATGAAACTTTTAAACTCATATACAACGTGCTGACATGATTCAAGGGTGCGAAGCACACGATTGATCGATTTGCTTAGTTCTCGCATTTTCGTTCGGTCTAGCGCTGTCAGACAGGTTTGCACACATAAATACTATGTATTTGCATAAATCAAAAGTTTTTTTTACCGTCGTACACCGAGCTAGTATGTTACAAAGGATAGAAACACCCGATGGATCGATTCCGATAACTCTAGCATTTTCATTCGATGCAGGACTATCAGGCTAGTTTCGACGCCTGGATATTGTGAAATTGCATAAAGTTAAGGGTCTAGAATCTCGTACACCACCCTGTTATGCTACAAAAGTTCGCAACACTCGATGGTTCGATTTCGACAAATCTCGCATCTTCGTTAGATTCAGCTCTATCAGACACTAGTCAACACAAAGATACTGTATATTTGAATAGAGGAACGCGAGTAAACACTCGGAAATCCAGCTGATAAGTTACAAACTTTCGGAGCGTTGATTCATTCGAATGTTGGTTCAATCGAGATAACTCGTGCACTTTTGTTCTATGCATCGCTTTCAGACGAGTTTTAACAAGTACGTACTGTGGTTTCGCATAGATGAAACTTTTTAACTCGTACAAGCTGCTGACATGATTCAAGGGTGCGAAGCACACGATTGATCGATTTGTTTTGTTCTCGCATTTTCGTTCGGTCTAGCGCCGTCAGATAGGTTTGCATTACACAAATACTGTATATTTCCATAAATCAAAAGTTTTTTGGTCCTCGTACACCGAGCTAGTATGTTACAAAGGATAGAAACACCCGATTGATCGATTTCGATAACTCTAGCATTTTCATTCGATGCAGGACTCTCAGGCTAGTTTCGACGCCTGGATATTGTGGAATTGTATAAAATTAAGGGTCTAGAATCCCGTACACCACTCTGGTATGTTACAAAAGTTCGCAACACTCGATGGTTCGATTTCGACAAATCTCGCATCTTCGTTAGATTCAGCTCTGTCAGACACTAGTCAACACAAAGATACTGTATATTCAAATAGAGGAACGCGAGTAAACACTCGGAAATCCAGCTGATAAGTTACAAACTTTCGGAGGGTTGATTCATTCGAATGTTGGTTCAATCGAGATAACTCGTGCACTTTTGTTCTATGCATCGCTTTCAGACAAGTTTTAACAAGTACGTACTGTGGTTTCGCATAGAATGAAACGTTTTAACTCGTACAATCTGCTGACATGATTCAAGGGTGCGAAGCACACGATTGATCGATTTGCTTAGATCTCGCATTTTCGTTCGGTCTAGTGCTGTCAGACAGATTTGCACACATAAATAATATGTCTTTAGATAAAACAAAAGTTCTTTTAGCCTCGTACACCGAGCTAGTATGTTACAAAGGATAGAAACACCTGATGGATCGAATTCGATAACTCGAGCATTTTCATTCGATGTAACGCTATCAGGCAAGTTTTGACACAAAGATATTGTTAAATTGCATAAAATAAAGGATTTTGACTATCGTACATCGCTCTGATATGTTACAAAACTTCGCAACACTGGATGGTTAGTTTTCGACAAATCTCGCGTTTTTGATCCATTCAGTCCTGTCGGACACTATTCAACACATAGATACTATATATTTAATTGAGTAAATCGATGAAACTTTCGAAAATCGAGCTGATATGTCGTAAACGTTCGGTACGTTTCTTCAATCGATTTATATAACTCGTGCCTATTTGTGCGATGCAGCACTTTCAGACGTTTTAACAAATACGTACTGTGGATTCGCATACTTTGAAACTTTTTAACTCGTACAACGTGCCGACATGATTCAAGGGTGCGAAGCACTCGATTGATCGATTTGCTTAGTTCTCGCATTTTCGTTCGGTCTAGCGCTGTCAGACAGGTTTGCACACATAAATACTATGTATTTGCATAAAACAAAAGATTTGTTTACCCTCCTACACCGAGCTAGTATGTTACAAAGGATAGAAACACCCGATGGATCGATTCCGATAACTCTAGCATTTTCATTCGATGCAGGACTATCAGGCTAGTTTCGACCCCTGGATATTCTGAAATTGCAAAAAATTAAGGGTCTAGAATCTCGTACACCACTCTGATATGCTACAAAAGTTCGCAACACTCGATGGTTCGATTTCGACAAATCTCGCATCTTCGTTAGATTCAGCTCTATCAGACACTAGTCAACACAAAGATACTGTATATTTGAATAGAGGAACGCGAGTAAACACTCGGAAATCCAGCTGATAAGTTACAAACTTTCGGAGCGTTGATTCATTCGAATGTTGGTTCAAGCGAGATAACTCGTGCACTTTTGTGCGATGCAGCGCTTTCAGACAAGTTTTAACAAATACGTACTGTGGATTCGCATAGTATGAAACTTTTTAACTCGTACAACGTGCCGACATGATTCAAGGGGTGCGAAGCACTCGATTGATCGATATGCTTAGTTCTCGCATTTTCGTTCGGTCTAGCGCTGTCAGACAGGTTTGCACACATAAATACTATGTATTTGCATAAAACAAAAGTTTTTTTTACCCTCGTACACCGAGCTAGTATGTTACAAAGGATAGAAACACCCGATGGATCGAATTCGATAACTCTAGCTTTTTCATTCGATGCAGCACTATCAGGCTAGTTTCGACGCCTGGATATTGTGCAATTGCATAAAATTAAGGGTCTAGAATCTCGTACACCACTCTGATATGCTACAAAAGTTCGCAACACTCGATGGTTCGATTTCGACAAATCTCGCATCTTCGGTAGATTCAGCTCTATCAGACACTAGTCAACAAAAAGATACTGTATATTTGAATAGAGGAACGCGAGTAAACACTCGGAAATCCAGCTGATAACTTACAAACTTTCGGAGCGTTGATTCATTCGAATGTTGGTTCAAGCGAGATAACTCGTGCACTTTTGTTCTATGCATCGCTTTCAGACAAGTTTTAACAAGTACGTACTGTGGTTTCGCATAGTATGAAACTTTTTAACTCGTACAACCTGCTGACATGATTCAAGGGTGCGAAGCACACGATTGATCAATTTGCTTAGTTCTCGCATTTTCGTTCGGTCTAGCGCTGTCAGACAGGTTTGCACACATAAATACTATGTATTTGCATAAAACAAAAGTTTTTTTTACCCTTGTACACCGAGCTAGTATGTTACAAAGGATAGAAACAACCGATGGATCGATTCCGATAAGTCTAGCATTTTCATTCGATGCAGCACTATCAGGCTAGTTTCGACGCCTGGATATTGTGAAATTGCATAAAATTAAGGGTCTAGAATCTCGTACACCACTCTGATATGCTACAAAAGTTCGCAACACTCGATGGTTCGATTTCGACAAATCTCGCATCTTCGTTAGATTCAGCTCTATCAGACACTAGTCAACACAAAGATACTGTATCTTCGAATAGAGGAACGCGAGTAAACACTCGGAAATCCAGCTGATAAGTTACAAACTTTCGGAGCGTTGATTCATTCGAATGTTGGTTCAATCGAGATAACTCGTGCACTTTTGTTCTATGCATCGCTTTCAGACAAGTTTTAACAAGTACGTACTGTGGTTTCGCATAGAATGAAACTTTTTAACTCGTACAACCTGCTGACATGATTCAAGGGTGCGAAGCACACGATTGATCGATTTGTTTTGTTCTCGCATTTTCGTTCGGTCTAGCGCCGTCAGATAGGTTTGCATTACACAAATACTGTATATTTGCATAAATCAAAAGTTTTTTTTTACCCCCGTACACCGAGGTAGTATGTTACAAAGGATAGAAACACCCAATGGATCGATTTCGATAACTCTAGCATTTTCAGTCGATGCAGGACTATCAGGCTAGTTTCGACGCCTGGATATTGTGAAATTGCATAAAATTAAGGCTCTAGAATCTCGTACACCACTCTGATATGCTACAAAATTTCGCAACGCTCGATGGTTCGATTTCGACAAATCTCGCATCTTCGTTAGATTCAGCTCTGTCAGACACTAGTCAACACAAAGATACTGTATATTCGAATAGAGGAACGCGAGTAAACACTCGGAAATCCAGCTGATAAGTTACAAACTTTCGGAGCGTTGATTCATTCGAATGTGTTGGTTCAATCGAGATAACTCGTGCACTTTTGTTCTATGCATCGCTTTCAGACAAGTTTTAACAAGTACGTACTGTGGTTTCGCATAGAATGAAACTTTTTAACTCGTACAACCTGCTGACATGATTCAAGGGTGCGAAGCACACGATTGATCGATTTGTTTTGTTCTCGCATTTTCGTTCGGTCTAGCGCCGTCAGATAGGTTTGCATTACACAAATACTGTATATTTGCATAAATCAAAAGTTTTTTTTTACCCCCGTACACCGAGCTAGTATGTTACAAAGGATAGAAACACCCGACGGATCGATTCCGATAAGTCTAGCATTTTCATTCGATGCAGGACTATCAGGCTAGTTTCGACGCCTGGATATTGTGAAATTGCATAAAATTAAGGGTCTGGAATCTCGTACACCACTCTGATATGTTACAAAAGTTCGCAACACTCGATGGTTCGATTTCGACAAATCTCGCATCTTCGTTCGATTCAGCTCTGTCAGACGCTAGTCAACACAAACATACTGTATATTTGAAAAGAGGAAAGCAATTAAACACTCGACAATCGAGCTGATATGTTACAAATTATCGGAACGCTGTTTCATTCGAACGTTGGTACAATCAAGATAACTCGTGCACTTTTGTTCTATGCATCGCTTTCACACAAGTTTTCACAAATACGTACTGTGGATTCGAATAGGATGAAACTTTTTAACTCATATACAACGTGCCGACATGATTCAAGGGTGCGAAGCACACGATTGATCGATTTGCGTAGTTCTCGCATTTTCGTTCGGTCTAGCGCTGTCAGACAGGTTTGCACACATAAATACTATGTATTTGCATAAAACAAAAGTTTTTTTTACCCTCCTACACCGAGCTAGTATGTTACAAAGGATAGAAACACCCGATGGATCGATTCCGATACCTCTAGTATTTTCATTCGATGCAGCACGATCAGGCTAGTTTCGACGCCTGGATATTGTGAAATTGCATAAAATTAAGGCTCTAGAATCTCGTACAACACTCTGATATGTTACAAAAGTTCGCAACACTCGATGGTTCGATTTCGACAAATCTCGCATCTTCGTTAGATTCAGCTCTGTCAGACGCTAGTCAACACAAACATACTGTATATTTGAATAGAGGGTAGCAATTAAACACTCGAAAATCGAGCTGATATGTTACAAATTATCGGAACGTTGTTTCATTCGAACGTTGGTACAATCAAGATAACTCGTGCACTTTTGTTCTATGCATCGCTTTCACACAAGTTTTCACAAATACGTACTGTGTATACGAATAGGATGAAACTTTTAAACTCATATACAACGTGCTGACATGATTCAAGGGTGCGAAGCACACGATTGATCGATTTGCTTAGTTCTCGCATTTTCGTTCGGTCTAGCGCTGTCAGACAGGTTTGCACACATAAATACTATGTATTTGCATAAATCAAAAGTTTTTTTTACCGTCGTACACCGAGCTAGTATGTTACAAAGGATAGAAACACCCGATGGATCGATTCCGATAACTCTAGCATTTTCATTCGATGCAGGACTATCAGGCTAGTTTCGACGCCTGGATATTGTGAAATTGCATAAAGTTAAGGGTCTAGAATCTCGTACACCACCCTGTTATGCTACAAAAGTTCGCAACACTCGATGGTTCGATTTCGACAAATCTCGCATCTTCGTTAGATTCAGCTCTATCAGACACTAGTCAACACAAAGATACTGTATATTTGAATAGAGGAACGCGAGTAAACACTCGGAAATCCAGCTGATAAGTTACAAACTTTCGGAGCGTTGATTCATTCGAATGTTGGTTCAATCGAGATAACTCGTGCACTTTTGTTCTATGCATCGCTTTCAGACGAGTTTTAACAAGTACGTACTGTGGTTTCGCATAGATGAAACTTTTTAACTCGTACAAGCTGCTGACATGATTCAAGGGTGCGAAGCACACGATTGATCGATTTGTTTTGTTCTCGCATTTTCGTTCGGTCTAGCGCCGTCAGATAGGTTTGCATTACACAAATACTGTATATTTCCATAAATCAAAAGTTTTGCTTCCTCATAGAGGAAGCTTTGTTTTCGTGAAAAATTTTTTTTTCGAGATTTTCATGTCAGTATGCTTAGAATCACCTAAAAATTCGAGAAAAGTGGTCTAGAAAATATGTCTGTATGTGTGTATGTGTGTGTGTGTGTGTGTGTGTGTGTGTGTATGTATCCAGACACTGAAAATTCAATTGCCCATAACTCACGAACGGCACGATGGATCTAGCTAAAATTTTGCACGCAGGTAGAGTATTGACTCCTCTGTTATTGACGTGATTTTTAATTAAATGTATCAATGTAAACAGATTTTATGCAATTTTTAATTTTTTCAAAAAATGTCGTGATCGCTCTAACTTTCGTAAAAGTTCGCCAATTTAGCTAAATAGTTCTTTATAAATGAAGACACGTTAAATGACGTTTGGTATTGAATTTCAGCGAAATCGGTAAAGCGGTTCCGATTTTATAGAATTTTGAATTTTTCGAAAAAAATACATTTTGCTCTAAATTACGTCGAATTTCAACAAATGAACAGAAATTTTGTACAGACGAAAAATAACATTCAGAAATGCCATGTACCAAATTTGGTGATGATCGGTAAAGTCGTTCGGATTTTACACCATTTTTCATTTTAAAAAAAATGTAGATTTTCGCTATAACTTCCGGAAAAGTTGAGAAAGTACGACAAAAATTTGTATCTAATCAAAATTAGATGTAACGGTGTTTGCAGAGGTGATTTATAGCTGTATAAAACACCTCTGCAAAAGAGACACAAAGTATAAAAAAAAAGATGCAAAGTAGAACCTTGCACATTGCTTCCTCATTATTTTTCGCTTTTTACAAAGCTTCCTCTATGAGGAAGCCAAAATTGAATAACATACTGCTTCCTCACAGAGGGAGCTTTGTAAAAAGCGAAAAATAATGAGGAAGCAATGTGCAAGGTTCTACTTTTTTTGGTCCTCGTACACCGAGCTAGTATGTTACAAAGGATAGAAACACCCGATTGATCGATTTCGATAACTCTAGCATTTTCATTCGATGCAGGACTCTCAGGCTAGTTTCGACGCCTGGATATTGTGGAATTGTATAAAATTAAGGGTCTAGAATCCCGTACACCACTCTGGTATGTTACAAAAGTTCGCAACACTCGATGGTTCGATTTCGACAAATCTCGCATCTTCGTTAGATTCAGCTCTGTCAGACACTAGTCAACACAAAGATACTGTATATTCAAATAGAGGAACGCGAGTAAACACTCGGAAATCCAGCTGATAAGTTACAAACTTTCGGAGGGTTGATTCATTCGAATGTTGGTTCAATCGAGATAACTCGTGCACTTTTGTTCTATGCATCGCTTTCAGACAAGTTTTAACAAGTACGTACTGTGGTTTCGCATAGAATGAAACGTTTTAACTCGTACAATCTGCTGACATGATTCAAGGGTGCGAAGCACACGATTGATCGATTTGCTTAGATCTCGCATTTTCGTTCGGTCTAGTGCTGTCAGACAGATTTGCACACATAAATAATATGTCTTTAGATAAAACAAAAGTTCTTTTAGCCTCGTACACCGAGCTAGTATGTTACAAAGGATAGAAACACCTGATGGATCGAATTCGATAACTCGAGCATTTTCATTCGATGTAACGCTATCAGGCAAGTTTTGACACAAAGATATTGTTAAATTGCATAAAATAAAGGATTTTGACTATCGTACATCGCTCTGATATGTTACAAAACTTCGCAACACTGGATGGTTAGTTTTCGACAAATCTCGCGTTTTTGATCCATTCAGTCCTGTCGGACACTATTCAACACATAGATACTATATATTTAATTGAGTAAATCGATGAAACTTTCGAAAATCGAGCTGATATGTCGTAAACGTTCGGTACGTTTCTTCAATCGATTTATATAACTCGTGCCTATTTGTGCGATGCAGCACTTTCAGACGTTTTAACAAATACGTACTGTGGATTCGCATACTTTGAAACTTTTTAACTCGTACAACGTGCCGACATGATTCAAGGGTGCGAAGCACTCGATTGATCGATTTGCTTAGTTCTCGCATTTTCGTTCGGTCTAGCGCTGTCAGACAGGTTTGCACACATAAATACTATGTATTTGCATAAAACAAAAGATTTGTTTACCCTCCTACACCGAGCTAGTATGTTACAAAGGATAGAAACACCCGATGGATCGATTCCGATAACTCTAGCATTTTCATTCGATGCAGGACTATCAGGCTAGTTTCGACCCCTGGATATTCTGAAATTGCAAAAAATTAAGGGTCTAGAATCTCGTACACCACTCTGATATGCTACAAAAGTTCGCAACACTCGATGGTTCGATTTCGACAAATCTCGCATCTTCGTTAGATTCAGCTCTATCAGACACTAGTCAACACAAAGATACTGTATATTTGAATAGAGGAACGCGAGTAAACACTCGGAAATCCAGCTGATAAGTTACAAACTTTCGGAGCGTTGATTCATTCGAATGTTGGTTCAAGCGAGATAACTCGTGCACTTTTGTGCGATGCAGCGCTTTCAGACAAGTTTTAACAAATACGTACTGTGGATTCGCATAGTATGAAACTTTTTAACTCGTACAACGTGCCGACATGATTCAAGGGGTGCGAAGCACTCGATTGATCGATATGCTTAGTTCTCGCATTTTCGTTCGGTCTAGCGCTGTCAGACAGGTTTGCACACATAAATACTATGTATTTGCATAAAACAAAAGTTTTTTTTACCCTCGTACACCGAGCTAGTATGTTACAAAGGATAGAAACACCCGATGGATCGAATTCGATAACTCTAGCTTTTTCATTCGATGCAGCACTATCAGGCTAGTTTCGACGCCTGGATATTGTGCAATTGCATAAAATTAAGGGTCTAGAATCTCGTACACCACTCTGATATGCTACAAAAGTTCGCAACACTCGATGGTTCGATTTCGACAAATCTCGCATCTTCGGTAGATTCAGCTCTATCAGACACTAGTCAACAAAAAGATACTGTATATTTGAATAGAGGAACGCGAGTAAACACTCGGAAATCCAGCTGATAACTTACAAACTTTCGGAGCGTTGATTCATTCGAATGTTGGTTCAAGCGAGATAACTCGTGCACTTTTGTTCTATGCATCGCTTTCAGACAAGTTTTAACAAGTACGTACTGTGGTTTCGCATAGTATGAAACTTTTTAACTCGTACAACCTGCTGACATGATTCAAGGGTGCGAAGCACACGATTGATCAATTTGCTTAGTTCTCGCATTTTCGTTCGGTCTAGCGCTGTCAGACAGGTTTGCACACATAAATACTATGTATTTGCATAAAACAAAAGTTTTTTTTACCCTTGTACACCGAGCTAGTATGTTACAAAGGATAGAAACAACCGATGGATCGATTCCGATAAGTCTAGCATTTTCATTCGATGCAGCACTATCAGGCTAGTTTCGACGCCTGGATATTGTGAAATTGCATAAAATTAAGGGTCTAGAATCTCGTACACCACTCTGATATGCTACAAAAGTTCGCAACACTCGATGGTTCGATTTCGACAAATCTCGCATCTTCGTTAGATTCAGCTCTATCAGACACTAGTCAACACAAAGATACTGTATATTTGAATAGAGGAAAGCGAGTAAACACTCGGAAATCCAGCTGATAAGTTACAAACTTTCGGAGCGTTGATTCATTCGAATGTTGGTTCAATCGAGATAACTCGTGCAGTTTTGTTCTATGCATCGCTTTCAGACGAGTTTTAACAAGTACGTACTGTGGTTTCGCATAGATGAAACTTTTTAACTCGTACAAGCTGCTGAAATGATTCAAGGGTGCGAAGCACACGATTGATCGATTTGCTTAGTTCTCGCATTTTCGTTCGGTCTAGCGCTGTCAGACAGGTTTGCACACATAAATACTATGTATTTGCATAAATCAAAAGTTTTTTACGCTCGTACACCGAGCTAGTATGTTACAAAGGATAGAAACACCTAATGGATCGATTTCGATAAATCTAGCATTTTCATTCGATGCAGGACTATCAGGCTAGTTTCGACGCCTGGATATTGTGAAATTGCATAAAATTAAGGCTCTAGAATCTCGTACACCACTCTGATATGTTACGAAATTTCGCAACACTCGATGGTTCGATTTCGACAAATCTCGCATCTTCGTTAGATTCAGCTCTGTCAGACACTAGTCAACACAAAGATACTGTATATTCGAATAGAGGAACGCGAGTAAACACTCGGAAATCCAGCTGAAAAGTTACAAACTTTCGGAGCGTCGATTCATTCGAATGTTGGTTCAATCGAGATAACTCGTGCACGTTTGTTCTATGCATCGCTTTCAGACAAGTTTTAACAAGTACGTACTGTGGTTTCGCATAGAATGAAACTTTTTACCTCGTACAACCTGCTGACATGATTCGAGGGTGCGAAGCACACGATTGATCGATTTGCTTAGATCTCGCATTTTCGTTCGGTCTAGCGCTGTCAGACAGATTTGCACACATAAATAATATGTCTTTACATAAAACAAAAGTTTTTTTACCATCGTACACCGAGCAAGTATGTTACAAAGGATAGAAACACCTGATGGATCGAATTCGATAACTCTAGCATTTTCATTCGATGCAGCACTATCTGGCTAGTTTCGACGCCTGGATATTGTGAAATTGCATAACATTAAGGCTCTAGAATCTCGTACACCACTCTGATATGTTACAAAATTACGCAACACTCGATGGTTCGATTTCGACAAATCTCGCATCTTCGTTAGATTCAGCTCTGTCAGACACTAGTCAACACAAAGATACTGTATATTCGAATAGAGGAACGCGAGTAAACACTCGGAAATCCAGCTGATAAGTTACAAACTTTCGGAGCGTTGATTCATTCGAATGTTGGTTCAATCGAGATAACTCGTGCACTTTTGTTCTATGCATCGCTTTCAGACAAGTTTTAACAAGTACGTACTGTGGTTTCGCGTAGAATGAAACTTTTTAACTCGTATAACCTGCTGACATGATTCAAGGGTGCGAAGCACACGATTGATCGATTTGTTTTGTTCTCGCATTTTCGTTCGGTCTAGCGCCGTCAGATAGGTTTGCATTACACAAATACTGTATATTTGCATAAATCAATAGTTTTTTGGTCCTCCGAGCTAGTATGTTACAAAGGATAGAAACACCCGATGGATCGATTCCGATAAGTCTAGCATTTTCATTCGATGCAGCACTATCAGGCTAGTATCGACGCCTGGATATTGTGAAATTGCATAAAATTAAGGGTCTAGAATCTCGTACACCACTCTGATATGCTACAAAAGTTCGCAACACTCGATATTTCGATTTCGACAAATCTCGCATCTTCGTTAGATTCACTTCTATCAGACACTAGTCAACACAAAGATACTGTATATTTGAATAGAAGAACGCGAGTAAACACTCGGAAATCCAGCTGATAAGTTACAAACTTTCGGAGCGTTGATTCATTCGAATGTTGGTTCAATCGAGATAACTCGTGCACTTTTGTGCGATGCAGCGCTTTCAGACAAGTTTTCACAAATACGTACTGTGGATTCGCATAGAATGAAACTTTTTAACTCGTACAACCTGCTGACATGATTCAAGGGTGCGAAGCACTCGATTGATCGATTTGTTTTGTTCTCGCATTTTCGTTCGGTCTAGCGCCGTCAGATAGGTTTGCATACACAAATTCTGTATATATGCATAAATCAAAAGTTTTTTACCCTCGTACACGGAGCTAGTATGTTACAAAGGATAGAAACACCTGATGGATCGATTTCGATAACTCTAGCATTTTCATTCGAGGCAGGACTATCAGGCTAGTTTCGACGCCTGGATATTGTGAAATTGCATAAAATTAAGGCTCTAGAATCTCGTACACTACTCTGATATGTTACAAAACTGCGCAACAATCGATGGTTCGATTTCGACAAATCTCGCATCTTCGTTAGATTCAGCTCTATCAGACACTAGTCAACACAAAGATACTGTATATTTGAATAGAGGAACGCGAGTAAACACTCGGAAATCCAGCTGATAAGTTACAAACTTTCGGAGCGTTGATTCATTCGAATGTTGGTTCAATCGAGATAACTCGTGCACTTTTGTGCGATGCAGCGCTTTCAGACAAGTTTTCACAAATACGTACTGTGGATTCGCATAGTATGAAACTTTTTAACTCGTACAACGTGCCGACATGATTCAAGGGTGCGAAGCACACGATTGATCGATTTGCTTAGTTTTCGCATTTTCGTTCGGTCTAGCGCTGTCAGACAGGTTTGCACACATAAATACTATGTATTTGCATACAACAAAAGTTTTTTTTACCCTCGTACACCGAGCTAGTATGTTACAAAGGATAGAAACACCCGATGGATCGATTCCAATAAGTCTAGCTTTTTCATTCGATGCAGCACTATCAGGCTAGTTTCGACGCCTGGATATTGTGAAATTGCATAAAATTAAGGGTCCAGAATCTCGTACACCACTCTGATATGCTACAAAAGTTCGCAACACTCGATGGTTCGATTTCGACAAATCTCGCATCTTCGTTAGATTCAGCTCTGTCAGACGCTAGTCAACACAAACATACTGTATATTTGAATAGAGGAACGCAATTAAACACTCGAAAATCGAGCTGATATGTTACAAATTATCGGAACGCTGTTTCATTCGAACGTTGGTACAATCAAGATAACTCGTGCACTTTTTTTCTATGCATCGCTTTCACACAAGTTTTCACAAATACGTACTGTGGATTCGAATAGGATGAAAATTTTTAACTCATATACAACGTGCTGACATGATTCAACGGTGCGAAGCACACGATTGATCGATTTGCTTAGTTCTCGCATTTTCGTTCGGTCTAGCGCTGTCAGACAGGTTTGCACACATAAATACTATGTATTCGCATAAAACAAAAGTTTTTTTTCCCCTCGTACACCGAGGTAGTATGTTACAAAGGATAGAAACACCCGATGGATCGATTCCGATAAGTCTAGCATTTTCATTCGATGCAGCACTATCAGGCTAGTTTCGACGCCTGGATATTGTGAAATTGCATAAAATTAAGGCTCTAGAATCTCGTACACCACTCTGATATGCTACAAAATTTCGCAACACTCGATGGTTCGATTTCGACAAATCTCGCATCTTCGTTAGATTCAGCTCTATCAGACACTAGTCAACACAAAGATACTGTATATTTGAATAGAGGAACGCGAGTAAACACTCGGAAATCCAGCTGATAAGTTACAAACTTTCGGAGCGTTGATTCATTCGAATGTTGGTTCAATCGAGATAACTCGTGCACTTTTGTGCGATGCAGCGCTTTCAGACAAGTTTTAACAAATACGTACTGCGGATTCGCATAGTATGAAACTTTTTAACTCGTACAACGTGCCAACATGACTCAAGGGTGCGAAGCACTCGATTGATCGATTTGTTTTGTTCTCGCATTTTCGTTCGGTCAAGCGCCGTCAGATAGGTTTGCATACACAAATTCTGTATATTTGCATAAATCAAAAGTTTTTTACGCTCGTACACCGAGCTAGTATGTTACAAAGGATAGAAACACCTGATGGATCGATTTCGATAAATCTAGCATTTTCATTCGATGCAGGACTATCAGGCTAGTTTCGACGCCTGGATATTGTGAAATTGCATAAAATTAAGGCTCTAGAATCTCGTACACCACTCTGATATGTTACGAAATTTCGCAACACTCGATGGTTCGATTTCGACAAATCTCGCATCTTCGTTAGATTCAGCTCTGTCAGACACTAGTCAACACAAAGATACTGTATATTCGAATAGAGGAACGCGAGTAAACACTCGGAAATCCAGCTGATAAGTTACAAACTTTCGGAGCGTCGATTCATTCGAATGTTGGTTCAATCGAGATAACTCGTGCACGTTTGTTCTATGCATCGCTTTCAGACAAGTTTTAACAAGTACGTACTGTGGTTTCGCATAGAATGAAACTTTTTACCTCGTACAACCTGCTGACATGATTCAAGGGTGCGAAGCACACGATTGATCGATTTGCTTAGATCTCGTATTTTCGTTCGGTCTAGCGCTGTCAGACAGATTTGCACACATAAATAATATGTCTTTACATAAAACAAAAGTTTTTTTACCATCGTACACCGAGCAAGTATGTTACAAAGGATAGAAACACCTGATGGATCGAATTCGATAACTCTAGCATTTTGATTCGATGCAGCACTATCAGGCTAGTTTCGACGCCTGGATATTGTGAAATTGCATAACATTAAGGCTCTAGAATCTCGTACACCACTCTGATATGTTACAAAATTTCGCAACACTCGATGGTTCGATTTCGACAAATCTCGCATCTTCGTTAGATTCAGCTCTGTCAGACACTAGTCAACACAA
This sequence comes from Ephialtes manifestator, assembly GCA_963970395.1. Lineage (NCBI taxonomy): Eukaryota > Metazoa > Arthropoda > Insecta > Hymenoptera > Ichneumonidae > Ephialtes > Ephialtes manifestator. The sequence goes on from OZ019969.1 coordinate 18,268,707, forward strand.
AGATACTGTATATTCGAATAGAGGAACGCGAGTAAACACTCGGAAATCCAGCTGATAAGTTACAAACTTTCGGAGCGTTGATTCATTCGAATGTTGGTTCAATCGAGATAACTCGTGCACTTTTGTTCTATGCATCGCTTTCAGACAAGTTTTAACAAGTACGTACTTTGGTTTCGCGTAGAATGAAACTTTTTAACTCGTATAACCTGCTGACGTGATTCAAGGGTGCGAAGCACACGATTGATCGATTTGTTTTGTTCTCGCATTTTCGTTCGGTCTAGCGCCGTCAGATAGGTTTGCATTACACAAATACTGTATATTTGCATAAATCAATAGTTTTTTGGTCCTCCGAGCTAGTATGTTACAAAGGATAGAAACACCCGATGGATCGATTCCGATAAGTCTAGCATTTTCATTCGATGCAGCACTATCAGGCTAGTATCGACGCCTGGATATTGTGAAATTGCATAAAATTAAGGGTCTAGAATCTCGTACACCACTCTGATATGCTACAAAAGTTCGCAACACTCGATGGTTCGATTTCGACAAATCTCGCATCTTCGTTAGATTCAGTTCTATCAGACACTAGTCAACACAAAGATACTGTATATTTGAATAGAAGAACGCGAGTAAACACTCGGAAATCCAGCTGATAAGTTACAAACTTTCGGAGCGTTGATTCATTCGAATGTTGGTTCAATCGAGATAACTCGTGCACTTTTGTGCGATGCAGCGCTTTCAGACAAGTTTTAACAAATACGTACTGTGGATTCGCATAGTATGAAACTTTTTAACTCGTACAACGTGCCAACATGACTCAAGGGTGCGAAGCACTCGATTGATCGATTTGTTTTGTTCTCGCATTTTCGTTCGGTCTAGCGCCGTCAGATAGGTTTGCATACACAAATTCTGTATATTTGCATAAATCAAAAGTTTTTTACCCTCGTACACCGAGCTAGTATGTTACAAAGGATAGAAACACCCGATGGATTGATTCCGATAAGTCTAGCATTTTCATTCGATGCAGCACTATCAGGCTAGTTTCGACGCCTGGATATTGTGAAATTGCATAAAATTAAGGGTCTAGAATCTCGTACACCACTCTGATATGCTCCAAAATTTCGCAACACTCGATGGTTCGATTTCGACAAATCTCGCATCTTCGTTAGATTCAGCTCTATCAGACACTAGTCAACACAAAGATACTGTATATTTGAATAGAGGAACGCGAGTAAACACTCGGAAATCCAGCTGATAAGTTACAAACTTTCGGAGCGTTGATTCATTCGAATGTCGGTTCAATCGAGATAACACGTGCACTTTTTTGCGATGCAGCGCTTTCAGACAAGTTTTAACAAATACGTACTGTGGATTCGCATAGTATGAAACTTTTTAACTCGTACAACGTGCCAACATGACTCAAGGGTGCGAAGCACTCGATTGATCGATTTGTTTTGTTCTCGCATTTACGTTCGGTCTAGCGCCGTCAGATAGGTTTGCATACACAAATTCTGTATATTTGCATAAATCAAAAGTTTTTTACGCTCGTACACCGAGCTAGTATGTTACAAAGGATAGAAACACCTGATGGATCGATTTCGATAAATCTAGCATTTTCATTCGATGCAGGACTATCAGGCTAGTTTCGACGCCTGGATATTGTGAAATTGCATAAAATTAAGGCTCTAGAATCTCGTACACCACTCTGATATGCTCCAAAATTTCGCAACACTCGATGGTTCGATTTCGACAAATCTCGCATCTTCGTTAGATTCAGCTCTATCAGACACTAGTCAACACAAAGATACTGTATATTTGAATAGAGGAACGCGAGTAAACACTCGGAAATCCAGCTGATAAGTTACAAACTTTCGGAGCGTTGATTCATTCGAATGTCGGTTCAATCGAGATAACTCGTGCACTTTTTTGCGATGCAGCGCTTTCAGACAAGTTTTAACAAATACGTACTGTGGATTCGCATAGTATGAGACTTTTTAACTCGTACAACGTGCCAACATGACTCAAGGGTGCGAAGCACTCGATTGATCGATTTGTTTTGTTCTCGCATTTACGTTCGGTCTAGCGCCCTCAGATAGGTTTCCATACACAAATTCTGTATATTTGCATAAATCAAAAGTTTTTTACGCTCGTACACCGAGCTAGTATGTTACAAAGGATAGAAACACCTGATGGATCGATTTCGATAAATCTAGCATTTTCATTCGATGCAGGACTATCAGGCTAGTTTCGACGCCTGGATATTGTGAAATTGCATAAAATTAAGGCTCTAGAATCTCGTACACCACTCTGATATGTTACAAAATTTCGCAACACTCGATGGTTCGATTTCGACAAATCTCGCATCTTCGTTAGATTCAGCTCTGTCAGACACTAGTCAACACAAAGATACTGTATATTCGAATAGAGGAACGCGAGTAAACACTCGGAAATGCAGCTGATAAGTTACAAACTTTCGGAGCGTCGATTCATTCGAATGTTGGTTCAATCGAGATAACTCGTGCACGTTTGTTCTATGCATCGCTTTCAGACAAGTTTTAACAAGTACGTACTGTGGTTTCGCATAGAATGAAACATTTTACCTCGTACAACCTGCTGACATGATTCAAGGGTGCGAAGCACACGATTGATCGATTTGTTTTGTTCTCGCATTTTCGTTCGGTCTAGCGCCGTCAGATAGGTTTGCATTACACAAATACTGTATATTTGCATAAATCAATAGTTTTTTGGTCCTCCGAGCTAGTATGTTACAAAGGATAGAAACACCCGATTGATCGATTCCGATAAGTCTAGCATTTTCATTCGATGCAGCACTATCAGGCTAGTTTCGACGCCTGGATATTGTGAAATTGCATAAAATTAAGGATCTAGAATCTCGCACACCACTCTGATATGCTACAAAACTGCGCAACACTCGACTGTTCGATTTCGACAAATCTCGCATCTTCGTTAGATTCAGCTCTATCAGACACTAGTCAACACAAAGATACTGTATATTTGAATAGAGGAACGCGAGTAAACACTCGGAAATCCAGCTGATAAGTTACAAACTTTCGGAGCGTTGATTCATTCGAATGTTGGTTCAATCGAGATAACTCGTGCACTTTTGTGCGATGCAGCGCTTTCAGACAAGTTTTCACAAATACGTACTGTGGATTCGCATAGTATGAAACTTTTTAACTCGTACAACGTGTCGACATGATTCAAGGGTGCGAAGCACACGATTGATCGATTTGCTTAGTTCTCGCATTTTCGTTCGGTTTAGCGCTGTCAGACAGGTTTGCACACATAAATACTATTTATTTGCATAAAACAAAAGTTTTTTTTACCTTCGTACACCGAGCTAGTATGTTACAAAGGATAGAAACACCCGATGGATCGATTCCGATACGTCTAGCATTTTCATTCGATTCAGCACTATCAGGCTAGTTTCGACGCCTGGATATTGTGAAATTGCATAAAATTAAGGCTCTAGAATCTCGTACACCACTCTGATATGTTACAAAATTTCGCAACACTCGATGGTTCGATTTCGACAAATCTCGCATCTTCGTTAGATTCAGCTCTGTCAGACACTAGTCAACACAAAGATACTGTATATTCGAATAGAGGAACGCGAGTAAACACTCGGAAATCCAGCTGATAAGTTACAAACTTTCGGAGCGTTGATTCATTCGAATGTTGGTTCAATCGAGATAACTCGTGCACTTTTGTTCTATGCATCGCTTTCAGACAAGTTTTAACAAGTACGTACTGTGGTTTCGCATAGAATGAAACGTTTTAACACGTACAACGTGCCGACATGATTCAAGGGTGCGAAGCACTCGATTGATCGATTTGCTTAGTTCTCGCATTTTCGTTCGGTCTAGCGCTGTCAGACAGGTTTGCACACATAAATACTATGTATTTGCATAAAACAAAAGTTTTTTTTACTCTCGTACACCGAGCTAGTATGTTACAAAGGATAGAAACACCCGATGGATCGATTCCGATAACTCTAGCATTTTCATTCGATGCAGGACTATCAGGCTAGTTTCGACGCCTGGATATTGTGAAATTGCAAAAAATTAAGGGTCTGGAATCTCGTACACCACTCTGATATGTTACAAAAGTTCGCAACACTCGATGGTTCGATTTCGACAAATCTCGCATCTTCGTTAGATTCAGCTCTGTCAGACGCTAGTCAACACAAACATACTGTATATTTGAATAGAGGAAAGCAATTAAACACTCGAAAATCGAGCAGATATGTTACAAATTATCGGAACGCTGTTTCATTCGAACGTTGGTACAATCAAGATAACTCGTGCACTTTTTTTCTATGCATCGCTTTCACACAAGTTTTCACAAATACGTACTGTGGATTCGAATAGGATGAAAATTTTTAACTCATATACAACGTGCTGATATGATTCAAGGGTGCGAAGCACACGATTGATCGATTTGCTTAGTTCTCGCATTTTCGTTCGGTCTAGCGCTGTCAGACAGGTTTGCACACATAAATACTATGTATTTGCATAAAACAAAAGTTTTTTTTCCCCTCGTACACCGAGGTAGTATGTTACAAAGGATAGAAACACCCGATGGATCGATTCCGATAAGTCTAGCATTTTCATTCGATGCAGCACTATCAGGCTAGTTTCGACGCCTGGATATTGTGAAATTGCATAAAATTAAGGCTCTAGAATCTCGTACACCACTCTGATATGCTACAAAATTTCGCAACACTCGATGGTTCGATTTCGACAAATCTCGCATCTTCGTTAGATTCAGCTCTATCAGACACTAGTCAACACAAAGATACTGTATATTTGAATAGAGGAACGCGAGTAAACTCTCGGAAATCCAGCTGATAAGTTACAAACTTTCGGAGCGTTGATTCATTCGAATGTTGGTTCAATCGAGATAACTCGTGCACTTTTGTGCGATGCAGTGCTTTCAGACAAGTTTTAACAAATACGTACTGCGGATTCGCATAGTATGAAACTTTTTAACTCGTACAACGTGCCAACATGACTCAAGGGTGCGAAGCACTCGATTGATCGATTTGTTTTGTTCTCGCATTTACGTTCGGTCTAGCGCCGTCAGATAGGTTTGCATACACAAATTCTGTATATTTGCATAAATCAAAAGTTTTTTACCATCGTACACCGAGCAAGTATGTTACAAAGGATAGAAACACCCGATGGATTGATTCCGATAAGTCTAGCATTTTCATTCGATGCAGCACTATCAGGCTAGTTTCGACGCCTGGTTATTGTGAAATTGCATAAAATTAAGGGTCTAGAATCTCGTACACCACTCTGATATGCTACAAAATTTCGCAACACTCGATGGTTCGATTTCGACAAATCTCGCATCTTCGTTAGATTCAGCTCTATCAGACACTAGTCAACACAAAGATACTGTATATTTGAATAGAGGAACGCGAGTAAACACTCGGAAATCCAGCTGATAAGTTACAAACTTTCGGAGCGTTGATTCATTCGAATGTTGGTTCAATCGAGATAACTCGTGCACTTTTGTGCGATGCAGCGCTTTCAGACAAGTTTTAACAAATACGTACTGTGGATTCGCATAGTATGAAACTTTTTAACTCGTACAACGTGCCAACATGACTCGAGGGTGCGAAGCACTCGATTGATCGATTTGTTTTGTTCTCGCATTTTCGTTCGGTCTAGCGCCGTCAGATAGGTTTGCATACACAAATTCTGTATATTTGCATAAAACAAAAGTTTTTTTTTCCCTCGTACACCGAGCTAGTATGTTACAAAGGAAAGAAACACCCGATGGATCGATTCCGATAACTCTTGCATCTTCATTCGATGCATCACTATCAGGCTAGTTTCGACGCCTGGATATTAAGAAATTGCATAAAATTCAGGGTCTAGAATCTCGTACACCACTCTGATATGCTACAAAATTTCGCAACACTCGATGGTTCGATTTCGACAAATCTCGCATCTTCGTTAGATTCAGCTCTATCAGACAGTCAACACAAAGATACTGTATATTTGAATAGAGGAACGCGAGTAAACACTCGGAAATCCAGCTGATAAGTTACAAACTTTCGGAGCGTTGATTCATTCGAATGTTGGTTCAATCGAGATAACGCGTGCACGTTTGTTCTATGCATCGCTTTCAGACAAGTTTTAACAAGTACGTACTGTGGTTTCGCATAGAATGAAACTTTTTAACTCGTCCAACCTGCTGACATGATTCAAGGGTGCGAAGCACACGATTGATCGATTTGCTTAGATCTCGCATTTTCGTTCGGTCTAGCGCCGTCAGATAGGTTTGCATACACAAATTCTGTATATTTGCATAAATCAAAAGTTTTTTACCATCGTACACCGAGCAAGTATGTTACAAAGGATAGAAACACCCGATGGATTGATTCCGATAAGTCTAGCATTTTCATTCGATGCAGCACTATCAGGCTAGTTTCGACGCCTGGATATTGTGAAATTGCATAAAATTAAGGCTCTAGAATCTCGTACACCACTCTGATATGCTACAAAAGTTCGCAACAATCGATGGTTCGATTTCGACAAATCTCGCATCTTCGTTAGATTCAGCTCTATCAGACACTAGTCAACACAAAGATACTGTATATTTGAATAGAGGAACGCGAGTAAACACTCGGAAATCCAGCTGATAAGTTACAAACTTTCGGAGCGTTGATTCATTCGAATGTTGGTTCATTCGAGATAACTCGTGCACTTTTGTTCTATGCATCGCTTTCAGACAAGTTTTAACAAGTACGTACTGTGGTTTCGCATAGAATGAAACTTTTTATCTCCTACAACCTGCTGACATGATTCAAGGGTGCGAAGCACACGATTGATCGATTTGTTTTGTTCTCGCATTTTCGTTCGGTCTAGCGCCGTCAGATAGGTTTGCATTACACAAATACTGTATATTTGCTCAAATCAAAAGTTTTTTGGTCTTCGTACACCGAGCTAGTATGTTACAAAGGATAGAAACACCTGATGGATCGAATTCGATAACTCGAGCATTTTCATTCGATGTAACGGTATCAGTCAAGTTTTGACACAAAGATATTGTGAAATTGCATAAAATAAAGGATTTTGACTATCGTACATCGCTCTGATATGTTACAAAACTTCGCAACACTGGATGGTTAGTCTTCGACAAATCTCGCGTTTTTGATCCATTCTGTTCTGTCGGACACTATTCAACACATAGATACTATATATTTTAATTGAGTAAATCGATGAAACTTTCGAAAATCGAGCTGATATGTCGTAAACGTTCGGTACGTTTCTTCAATCGATTTAGATAACTCGTGCCTATTTGTGCGATGCAGCACTTTCAGACGTTTTAACAAATACGTACTGTGGATTCGCATAGTTTGAAACTTTTTAACTCGTACAACGTGCCGACATGATTCAAGGGTGCGAAGCACTCGATTGATCGATTTGCTTAGTTCTCGCATTTTCGTTCAGTCTAGCGCTGTCAGACAGGTTTGCACACATAAATACTATGTATTTTCATAAAACAAAAGTTTTTTTTACTCTCGTACACCGAGCTAGTATGTTACAAAGGATAGAAACACCCGATGGATCGATTCCGATAACTCTAGCATTTTCATTCGATGCACCACTATCACGCTAGTTTCGACGCCTGGATATTGTGAAATTGAATAAAATTAAGGGTCTAGAATCTCGTACACCACTCTGATATGCTACAAAACTTCGCAACACTCGATGGTTCGATTTCGACAAATCTCGCATCTTCGTTAGATTCAGCTCTATCAGACACTAGTCAACACAAAGATACTGTATATTTGAATAGAGGAACGCGAGTAAACACTCGGAAATCCAGCTGATAAGTTACAAACTTTCGGAGCGTTGATTCATTCGAATGTTGGTTCAATCGAGATAACTCGTGCACTTTTGTGCGATGCAGCGCTTTCAGACAAGTTTTCACAAATACGTACTGTGGATTCGCATAGTATGAAACTTTTTAACTCGTACAACCTGTCGACATGATTCAAGGGTGCGAAGCACACGATTGATCGATTTGCTTAGTTCTCGCATTTTCGTTCGGTCTAGCGCTGTCAGACAGGTTTGCACACATAAATACTATGTATTTGCATAAAACAAAAGTTTTTTTTACTCTCGTACACCGAGCTAGTATGTTACAAAGGATAGAAACACCCGATGGATCGATTCCGATAACTCTAGCATTTTCATTCGATGCACCACTATCACGCTAGTTTCGACGCCTGGATATTGTGAAATTGAATAAAATTAAGGGTCTAGAATCTCGTACACCACTCTGATATGCTACAAAACTTCGCAACACTCGATGGTTCGATTTCGACAAATCTCGCATCTTCGTTAGATTCAGCTCTGTCAGACACTAGTCAACACAAAGATACTGTATATTTGAATAGAGGAACGCGAGTAAACACTCGGAAATGCAGCTGATAAGTTACAAACTTTCGGAGCGTCGATTCATTCGAATGTTGGTTCAATCGAGATAACTCGTGCACGTTTGTTCTATGCATCGCTTTCAGACAAGTTTTAACAAGTACGTACTGTGGTTTCGCATAGAATGAAACATTTTACCTCGTACAACCTGCTGACATGATTCAAGGGTGCGAAGCACACGATTGATCGATTTGTTTTGTTCTCGCATTTTCGTTCGGTCTAGCGCCGTCAGATAGGTTTGCATTACACAAATACTGTATATTTGCATAAATCAATAGTTTTTTGGTCCTCCGAGCTAGTATGTTACAAAGGATAGAAACACCCGATTGATCGATTCCGATAAGTCTAGCATTTTCATTCGATGCAGCACTATCAGGCTAGTTTCGACGCCTGGATATTGTGAAATTGCATAAAATTAAGGATCTAGAATCTCGCACACCACTCTGATATGCTACAAAACTGCGCAACACTCGATGGTTCGATTTCGACAAATCTCGCATCTTCGTTAGATTCAGCTCTATCAGACACTAGTCAACACAAAGATACTGTATATTTGAATAGAGGAACGCGAGTAAACACTCGGAAATCCAGCTGATAAGTTACAAACTTTCGGAGCGTTGATTCATTCGAATGTTGGTTCAATCGAGATAACTCGTGCACTTTTGTGCGATGCAGCGCTTTCAGACAAGTTTTCACAAATACGTACTGTGGATTCGCATAGTATGAAACTTTTTAACTCGTACAACGTGTCGACATGATTCAAGGGTGCGAAGCACACGATTGATCGATTTGCTTAGTTCTCGCATTTTCGTTCGGTTTAGCGCTGTCAGACAGGTTTGCACACATAAATACTATGTATTTGCATAAAACAAAAGTTTTTTTTACTCTCGTACACCGAGCTAGTATGTTACAAAGGATAGAAACACCCGATGGATCGATTCCGATAACTCTAGCATTTTCATTCGATGCAGGACTATCAGGCTAGTTTCGACGCCTGGATATTGTGAAATTGCAAAAAATTAAGGCTCTAGAATCTCGTACACCACTCTGATATGTTACAAAATTTCGCAACACTCGATGGTTCGATTTCGACAAATCTCGCATCTTCGTTAGATTCAGCTCTGTCAGACACTAGTCAACACAAAGATACTGTATATTCGAATAGAGGAACGCGAGTAAACACTCGGAAATCCAGCTGATAAGTTACAAACTTTCGGAGCGTTGATTCATTCGAATGTTGGTTCAATCGAGATAACTCGTGCACTTTTGTTCTATGCATCGCTTTCAGACAAGTTTTAACAAGTACGTACTGTGGTTTCGCATGGAATGAAACGTTTTAACACGTACAACGTGCCGACATGATTCAAGGGTGCGAAGCACTCGATTGATCGATTTGCTTAGTTCTCGCATTTTCGTTCGGTCTAGCGCTGTCAGACAGGTTTGCACACATAAATACTATGTATTTGCATAAAACAAAAGTTTTTTTTACTCTCGTACACCGAGCTAGTATGTTACAAAGGATAGAAACACCCGATGGATCGATTCCGATAACTCTAGCATTTTCATTCGATGCAGGACTATCAGGCTAGTTTCGACGCCTGGATATTGTGAAATTGCAAAAAATTAAGGGTCTGGAATCTCGTACACCACTCTGATATGTTACAAAAGTTCGCAACACTCGATGGTTCGATTTCGACAAATCTCGCATCTTCGTTAGATTCAGCTCTGTCAGACGCTAAAATACTATGTATTTGCATAAAACAAAAGTTTTTTTTACCTTCGTACACCGAGCTAGTATGTTACAAAGGATAGAAACACCCGATGATTCGATTCCGATACGTCTAGCATTTTCATTCGATGCAGCACTATCAGGCTAGTTTCGACGCCTGGATATTGTGAAATTGCATAAAATTAAGGCTCTAGAATCTCGTACACCACTCTGATATGTTACAAAATTTCGCAACACTCGATGGTTCGATTTCGACAAATCTCGCATCTTCGTTAGATTCAGCTCTGTCAGACACTAGTCAACACAAAGATACTGTATATTCGAATAGAGGAACGCGAGTAAACACTCGGAAATCCAGCTGATAAGTTACAAACTTTCGGAGCGTTGATTCATTCGAATGTTGGTTCAATCGAGATAACTCGTGCACTTTTGTTCTATGCATCGCTTTCAGACAAGTTTTAACAAGTACGTACTGTGGTTTCGCATGGAATGAAACGTTTTAACACGTACAACGTGCCGACATGATTCAAGGGTGCGAAGCACTCGATTGATCGATTTGCTTAGTTCTCGCATTTTCGTTCGGTCTAGCGCTGTCAGACAGGTTTGCACACATAAATACTATGTATTTGCATAAAACAAAAGTTTTTTTTACTCTCGTACACCGAGCTAGTATGTTACAAAGGATAGAAACACCCGATGGATCGATTCCGATAACTCTAGCATTTTCATTCGATGCAGGACTATCAGGCTAGTTTCGACGCCTGGATATTGTGAAATTGCAAAAAATTAAGGGTCTGGAATCTCGTACACCACTCTGATATGTTACAAAAGTTCGCAACACTCGATGGTTCGATTTCGACAAATCTCGCATCTTCGTTAGATTCAGCTCTGTCAGACGCTAGTCAACACAAACATACTGTATATTTGAATAGAGGAAAGCAATTAAACACTCGAAAATCGAGCTGATATGTTACAAATTATCGGAACGCTGTTTCATTCGAACGTTGGTACAATCAAGATAACTCGTGCACTTTTTTTCTATGCATCGCTTTCACACAAGTTTTCACAAATACGTACTGTGGATTCGAATAGGATGAAAATTTTTAACTCATATACAACGTGCTGACATGATTCAAGGGTGCGAAGCACACGATTGATCGATTTGCTTAGTTCTCGCATTTTCGTTCGGTCTAGAGCTGTCAGACAGGTTTGCACACATAAATACTATGTATTTGCATAAAACAAAAGTTTTTTTTCCCCTCGTACACCGAGGTAGTATGTTACAAAGGATAGAAACACCCGATGGATCGATTCCGATAAGTCTAGCATTTTCATTCGATGCAGCACTATCAGGCTAGTTTCGACGCCTGGATATTGTGAAATTGCATAAAATTAAGGCTCTAGAATCTCGTACACCACTCTGATATGCTACAAAATTTCGCAACACTCGATGGTTCGATTTCGACAAATCTCGCATCTTCGTTAGATTCAGCTCTATCAGACACTAGTCAACACAAAGATACTGTATATTTGAATAGAGGAACGCGAGTAAACACTCGGAAATCCAGCTGATAAGTTACAAACTTTCGGAGCGTTGATTCATTCGAATGTTGGTTCAATCGAGATAACTCGTGCACTTTTGTGCGATGCAGTGCTTTCAGACAAGTTTTAACAAATACGTACTGCGGATTCGCATAGTATGAAACTTTTTAACTCGTACAACGTGCCAACATGACTCAAGGGTGCGAAGCACTCGATTGATCGATTTGTTTTGTTCTCGCATTTACGTTCGGTCTAGCGCCGTCAGATAGGTTTGCATACACAAATTCTGTATATTTGCATAAATCAAAAGTTTTTTACCATCGTACACCGAGCAAGTATGTTACAAAGGATAGAAACACCCGATGGATTGATTCCGATAAGTCTAGCATTTTCATTCGATGCAGCACTATCAGGCTAGTTTCGACGCCTGGTTATTGTGAAATTGCATAAAATTAAGGGTCTAGAATCTCGTACACCACTCTGATATGCTACAAAATTTCGCAACACTCGATGGTTCGATTTCGACAAATCTCGCATCTTCGTTAGATTCAGCTCTATCAGACACTAGTCAACACAAAGATACTGTATATTTGAATAGAGGAACGCGAGTAAACACTCGGAAATCCAGCTGATAAGTTACAAACTTTCGGAGCGTTGATTCATTCGAATGTTGGTTCAATCGAGATAACTCGTGCACTTTTGTGCGATGCAGCGCTTTCAGACAAGTTTTAACAAATACGTACTGTGGATTCGCATAGTATGAAACTTTTTAACTCGTACAACGTGCCAACATGACTCGAGGGTGCGAAGCACTCGATTGATCGATTTGTTTTGTTCTCGCATTTTCGTTCGGTCTAGCGCCGTCAGATAGGTTTGCATACACAAATTCTGTATATTTGCATAAAACAAAAGTTTTTTTTTCCCTCGTACACCGAGCTAGTATGTTACAAAGGAAAGAAACACCCGATGGATCGATTCCGATAACTCTAGCATCTTCATTCGATGCATCACTATCAGGCTAGTTTCGACGACTGGATATTACGAAATTGCATAAAATTAAGGGTCTAGAATCTCGTACACCACTCTGATATGCTACAAAAGTTCGCAACACTCGATGGTTCGATTTCGACAAATCTCGCATCTTCGTTAGATTCAGCTCTATCAGACACTAGTCAACACAAAGATACTGTATATTTGAATAGAGGAACGCGAGTAAACACTCGGAAATCCAGCTGATAAGTTACAAACTTTCGGAGCGTTGATTCATTCGAATGTTGGTTCAATCGAGATAACTCGTGCACTTTTATGCGATGCAGCGCTTTCAGACAAGTTTTAACAAATACGTACTGTGGATTCGCATAGTATGAAACTTTTTAACTCGTACAACGTGCCAACATGACTCAAGGGTGCGAAGCACTCGATTGATCGATTCGTTTTGTTCTCGCATTTTCGTTCGGTCTAGCGCCGTCAGATAGGTTTGCATACACAAATTCTGTATATTTGCATAAATCAAAAGTTTTTTACCCTCATACACCGAGCTAGTATGTTACAAAGGATAGAAACACCCGATGGATCGATTCCGATAACTCTAGCATCTTCATTCGATGCATCACTATCAGGCTAGTATCGACGCCTGGATATTAAGAAATTGCATAAAATTAAGGGTCTAGAATCTCGTACACCACTCTGATATGCTACAAAATTTCGCAACACTCGATGGTTCGATTTCGACAAATCTCGCATCTTCGTTAGATTCAGCTCTATCAGACAGTCAACACAAAGATACTGTATATTTGAATAGAGGAACGCGAGTAAACACTCGGAAATCCAGCTGATAAGTTACAAACTTTCGGAGCGTTGATTCATTCGAATGTTGGTTCAATCGAGATAACGCGTGCACGTTTGTTCTATGCATCGCTTTCAGACAAGTTTTAACAAGTACGTACTGTGGTTTCGCATAGAATGAAACTTTTTAACTCGTCCAACCTGCTGACATGATTCAAGGGTGCGAAGCACACGATTGATCGATTTGCTTAGATCTCGCATTTTCGTTCGGTCTAGCGCCGTCAGATAGGTTTGCATACAAAAATTCTGTATATTTGCATAAATCAAAAGTTTTTTACCATCGTACACCGAGCAAGTATGTTACAAAGGATAGAAACACCCGATGGATTGATTCCGATAAGTCTAGCATTTTCATTCGATGCAGCACTATCAGGCTAGTTTCGACGCCTGGATATTGTGAAATTGCATAAAATTAAGGCTCTAGAATCTCGTACACCACTCTGATATGTTACGAAATTTCGCAACACTCGATGGTTCGATTTCGACAAATCTCGCATCTTCGTTAGATTCAGCTCTGTCAGACACTAGTCAACACAAAGATACTGTATATTCGAATAGAGGAACGCGAGTAAACACTCGGAAATCCAGCTGATAAGTTACAAACTTTCGGAGCGTTGATTCATTCGAATGTTGGCTCAATCGAGATAACTCGTGCACTTTTGTTCTATGCATCGCTTTCAGACAAGTTTTAACAAGTACGTACTGTGGTTTCGCATAGAATGAAACGTTTTAACACGTACAACGTGCCGACATGATTCAAGGGTGCGAAGCACTCGATTGATCGATTTGCTTAGTTCTCGCATTTTCGTTCGGTCTAGCGCTGTCAGACAGGTTTGCACACATAAATACTATGTATTTGCATAAAACAAAAGTTTTTTTTACTCTCGTACACCGAGCTAGTATGTTACAAAGGATAGAAACACCCGATGGATCGATTCCGATAACTCTAGCATTTTCATTCGATGCAGGACTATCAGGCTAGTTTCGACGCCTGGATATTGTGAAATTGCAAAAAATTAAGGGTCTGGAATCTCGTACACCACTCTGATATGTTACAAAAGTTCGCAACACTCGATGGTTCGATTTCGACAAATCTCGCATCTTCGTTAGATTCAGCTCTGTCAGACGCTAGTCAACACAAACATACTGTATATTTGAATAGAGGAAAGCAATTAAACACTCGAAAATCGAGCTGATATGTTACAAATTATCGGAACGCTGTTTCATTCGAACGTTGGTACAATCAAGATAACTCGTGCACTTTTTTTCTATGCATCGCTTTCACACAAGTTTTCACAAATACGTACTGTGGATTCGAATAGGATGAAAATTTTTAACTCATATACAACGTGCTGACATGATTCAAGGGTGCGAAGCACACGATTGATCGATTTGCTTAGTTCTCGCATTTTCGTTCGGTCTAGCGCTGTCAGACAGGTTTGCACACATAAATACTATGTATTTGCATAAAACAAAAGTTTTTTTTCCCCTCGTACACCGAGGTAGTATGTTACAAAGGATAGAATCACCCGATGGATCGATTCCGATAAGTCTAGCATTTTCATTCGATGCAGCACTATCAGGCTAGTTTCGACGCCTGGATATTGTGAAATTGCATAAAATTAAGGCTCTAGAATCTCGTACACCACTCTGATATGCTACAAAATTTCGCAACACTCGATGGTTCGATTTCGACAAATCTCGCATCTTCGTTAGATTCAGCTCTATCAGTCAATAGTCAACACAAAGATACTGTATATTTGAATAGAGGAACGCGAGTAAACACTCGGAAATCCAGCTGATAAGTTACAAACTTTCGGAGCGTTGATTCATTCGAATGTTGGTTCAATCGAGATAACTCGTGCACATTTGTGCGATGCAGTGCTTTCAGACAAGTTTTAACAAATACGTACTGCGGATTCGCATAGTATGAAACTTTTTAACTCGTACAACGTGCCAACATGACTCAAGGGTGCGAAGCACTCGATTGATCGATTTGTTTTGTTCTCGCATTTACGTTCGGTCTAGCGCCGTCAGATAGGTTTGCATACACAAATTCTGTATATTTGCATAAATCAAAAGTTTTTTACCATCGTACACCGAGCAAGTATGTTACAAAGGATAGAAACACCCGATGGATTGATTCCGATAAGTCTAGCATTTTCATTCGATGCAGCACTATCAGGCTAGTTTCGACGCCTGGTTATTGTGAAATTGCATAAAATTAAGGGTCTAGAATCTCGTACACCACTCTGATATGCTACAAAATTTCGCAACACTCGATGGTTCGATTTCGACAAATCTCGCATCTTCGTTAGATTCAGCTCTATCAGACACTAGTCAACACAAAGATACTGTATATTTGAATAGAGGAACGCGAGTAAACACTCGGAAATCCAGCTGATAAGTTACAAACTTTCGGAGCGTTGATTCATTCGAATGTTGGTTCAATCGAGATAACTCGTGCACTTTTGTGCGATGCAGCGCTTTCAGACAAGTTTTAACAAATACGTACTGTGGATTCGCATAGTATGAAACTTTTTAACTCGTACAACGTGCCAACATGACTCGAGGGTGCGAAGCACTCGATTGATCGATTTGTTTTGTTCTCGCATTTTCGTTCGGTCTAGCGCCGTCAGATAGGTTTGCATACACAAATTCTGTATATTTGCATAAAACAAAAGTTTTTTTTTCCCTCGTACACCGAGCTAGTATGTTACAAAGGAAAGAAACACCCGATGGATCGATTCCGATAACTCTAGCATCTTCATTCGATGCATCACTATCAGGCTAGTTTCGACGACTGGATATTAAGAAATTGCATAAAATTAAGGGTCTAGAATCTCGTACACCACTCTGATATGCTACAAAATTTCGCAACACTCGATGGTTCGATTTCGACAAATCTCGCATCTTCGTTAGATTCAGCTCTATCAGACAGTCAACACAAAGATACTGTATATTTGAATAGAGGAACGCGAGTAAACACTCGGAAATCCAGCTGATAAGTTACAAACTTTCGGAGCGTTGATTCATTCGAATGTTGGTTCAATCGAGATAACGCGTGCACGTTTGTTCTATGCATCGCTTTCAGACAAGTTTTAACAAGTACGTACTGTGGTTTCGCATAGAATGAAACTTTTTAACTCGTCCAACCTGCTGACATGATTCAAGGGTGCGAAGCACACGATTGATCGATTTGCTTAGATCTCGCATTTTCGTTCGGTCTAGCGCCGTCAGATAGGTTTGCATACACAAATTCTGTATATTTGCATAAATCAAAAGTTTTTTACCATCGTACACCGAGCAAGTATGTTACAAAGGATAGAAACACCCGATGGATTGATTCCGATAAGTCTAGCATTTTCATTCGATGCAGCACTATCAGGCTAGTTTCGACGCCTGGATATTGTGAAATTGCATAAAATTAAGGGTCTAGAATCTCGTACACCACTCTGATATGCTACAAAATTTCGCAACACTCGATGGTTCGATTTCGACAAATCTCGCATCTTCGTTAGATTCAGCTCTATCAGACACTAGTCAACACAAAGATACTGTATATTTGAATAGAGGAACGCGAGTAAACACTCGGAAATCCAGCTGATAAGTTACAAACTTTCGGAGCGTTGATTCATTCGAATGTTGGTTCAATCGAGATAACTCGTGCACTTTTGTGCGATGCAGCGCTTTCAGACAAGTTTTAACAAATACGTACTGTGGATTCGCATAGTATGAAACTTTTTAACTCGTACAACGTGCCAACATGACTCAAGGGTGCGAAGCACTCGATTGATCGATTTGTTTTGTTCTCGCATTTTCGTTCGGTCTAGCAACGTCAGATAGGTTTGCATACACAAATTCTGTATATATGCATAAATCAAAAGTTTTTTACCCTCGTACACGGAGCTAGTATGTTACAAAGGATAGAAACACCTGATGGATCGATTTCGATAACTCTAGCATTTTCATTCGATGCAGGACTATCAGGCTAGTTTCGACGCCTGGATATTGTGAAATTGCATAAAATTAAGGCTCTAGAATCTCGTACACTACTCTGATATGTTACAAAACTGCGCAACACTCGATGGTTCGATTTCGACAAATCTCGCATCTTCGTTAGATTCAGCTCTATCAGACACTAGTCAACACAAAGATACTGTATATTTGAATAGAGGAACGCGAGTAAACACTCGGAAATCCAGCTGATAAGTTACAAACTTTCGGAGCGTTGATTCATTCGAATGTTGGTTCAATCGAGATAACTCGTGCACTTTTGTGCGATGCAGCGCTTTCAGACAAGTTTAACAAATACGTACTGTGGATTCGCATAGTATGAAACTTTTTAACTCGTACAACGTGCCAACATGACTCGAGGGTGCGAAGCACTCGATTGATCGATTTGTTTTGTTCTCGCATTTTCGTTCGGTCTAGCGCCGTCAGATAGGTTTGCATACACAAATTCTGTATATTTGCATAAATCAAAAGTTTTTTACGCTCGTACACCGAGCTAGTATGTTACAAAGGATAGAAACACCTGATGGATCGATTTCGATAAATCTAGCATTTTCATTCGATGCAGGACTATCAGGCTAGTTTCGACGCCTGGATATTGTGAAATTGCATAAAATTAAGGCTCTAGAATCTCGTACACCACTCTGATATGCTACAAAAGTTCGCAACACTCGATGGTTCGATTTCGACAAATCTCGCATCTTCGTTAGATTCAGCTCTATCAGACACTAGTCAACACAAAGATACTGTATATTTGAATAGAGGAACGCGAGTAAACACTCGGAAATCCAGCTGATAAGTTACAAACTTTCGGAGCGTTGATTCATTCGAATGTTGGTTCAATCGAGACAACTCGTGCACTTTTGTGCGATGCAGCGCTTTCAGACAAGTTTTAACAAATACGTACTGTGGATTCGCATAGTATGAAACTTTTTAACTCGTACAACGTGCCAACATGACTCAAGGGTGCGAAGCACTCGATTGATCGATTTGTTTTGTTCTCGCATTTTCGTTCGGTCTAGCGCCGTCAGATAGGTTTGCATACACAAATTCTGTATATTTGCATAAATCAAAAGTTTTTTACCATCGTACACCGAGCAAGTATGTTACAAAGGATAGAAACACCCGATGGATTGATTCCGATAAGTCTAGCATTTTCATTCGATGCAGCACTATCAGGCTAGTTTCGACGCCTGGATATTGTGAAATTGCATAAAATTAAGGGTCTAGAATCTCGTACACCACTCTGATATGCTACAAAATTTCGCAACACTCGATGGTTCGATTTCGACAAATCTCGCATCTTCGTTAGATTCAGCTCTATCAGACACTAGTCAACACAAAGATACTGTATATTTGAAGAGAGGAACGCGAGTAAACACTCGGAAATCCAGCTGATAAGTTACAAACTTTCGGAGCGTTGATTCATTCGAATGTTGGTTCAATCGAGATAACTCGTGCACTTTTGTGCGATGCAGCGCTTTCAGACAAGTTTTAACAAATACGTACTGTGGATTCGCATAGTATGAAACTTTTTAACTCGTACAACGTGCCAACATGAATCAAGGGTGCGAAGCACTCGATTGATCGATTTGTTTTGTTCTCGCATTTTCGTTCGTTCTAGCAACGTCAGATAGGTTTGCATACACAAATTCTGTATATATGCATAAATCAAAAGTTTTTTACCCTCGTACACGGAGCTAGTATGTTACAAAGGATAGAAACACCTGATGGATCGATTTCGATAACTCTAGCATTTTCATTCGATGCAGGACTATCAGGCTAGTTTCGACGCCTGGATATTGTGAAATTGCATAAAATTAAGGCTCTAGAATCTCGTACACTACTCTGATATGTTACAAAACTGCGCAACACTCGATGGTTCGATTTCGACAAATCTCACATCTTCGTTAGATTCAGCTCTATCAGACACTAGTCAACACAAAGATACTGTATATTTGAATAGAGGAACGCGAGTAAACACTCGGAAATCCAGCTGATAAGTTACAAACTTTCGGAGCGTTGATTCATTCGAATGTTGGTTCAATCGAGATAACTCGTGCACTTTTGTGCGATGCAGCGCTTTCAGACAAGTTTAACAAATACGTACTGTGGATTCGCATAGTATGAAACTTTTTAACTCGTACAACGTGCCAATATGACTCGAGGGTGCGAAGCACTCGATTGATCGATTTGTTTTGTTCTCGCATTTTCGTTCGGTCTAGCGCCGTCAGATAGGTTTGCATACACAAATTCTGTATATTTGCATAAAACAAAAGTTTTTTTTTCCCTCGTACACCGAGCTAGTATGTTACAAAGGAAAGAAACACCCGATGGATCGATTCCGATAACTCTAGCATCTTCATTCGATGCATCACTATCAGGCTAGTTTCGACGCCTGGATATTAAGAAATTGCATAAAATTAAGGGTCTAGAATCTCGTACACCACTCTGATATGCTACAAAAGTTCGCAACACTCGATGGTTCGATTTCGACAAATCTCGCATCTTCGTTAGATTCAGCTCTATCAGACACTAGTCAACACAAAGATACTGTATATTTGAATAGAGGAACGCGAGTAAACACTCGGAAATCCAGCTGATAAGTTACAAACTTTCGGAGCGTTGATTCATTCGAATGTTGGTTCAATCGAGATAACTCGTGCACTTTTGTGCGATGCAGCGCTTTCAGACAAGTTTTAACAAATACGTACTGTGGATTCGCATAGTATGAAACTTTTTAACTCGTACAACGTGCCAACATGACTCAAGGGTGCGAAGCACTCGATTGATCGATTTGTTTTGTTCTCGCATTTTCGTTCGGTCTAGCGCCGTCAGATAGGTTTGCATACACAAATTCTGTATATTTGCATAAATCAAAAGTTTTTTACGCTCGTACACCGAGCTAGTATGTTACAAAGTATAGAAACACCTGATGGATCGATTCCGATAACTCTAGCATTTTCATTCGATGCAGCACTATCAGGCTAGTTTCGACGCCTGGATATTGTGAAATTGCATAAAATTAAGGCTCTAGAATCTCGTACACCACTCTGATATGCTACAAAACTGCGCAACACTCGATGGTTCGATTTCGACAAATCTCGCATCTTCGTTAGATTCAGCTCTGTCAGACACAAGTCAACACAAAGATACTGTATATTCGAATAGAGGAACCCGAGTAAACACTCGGAAATCCAGCTGATAAGTTACAAATTTTCGGAGCGTTGATTCATTCGAATGTTGGTTCAATCGAGATAACTCGTGCACTTTTGTTCTATGCATCGCTTTCAGACAAGTTTTAACAAGTACGTACTGTGGTTTCGCATAGAATGAAACTTTTTAGCTCGTACAAGCTGCTGACATGATTCAAGGGTGCGAAGCACACGATTGATCGATTTGCTTAGATCTCACATTTTCGTTCGGTCTAGCGCTGTCAGACAGGTTTGCACACATAAATAATATGTCTTTACATAAAACAAAAGTTTTTTTACCCTCGTACACCGAGCTAGTATGTTACAAAGGATAGAAACACCTGATGGATCGAATTCGATAACTCGAGCATTTTCATTCGATGTAACGCTATCAGGCAAGTTTTGACACAAAGATATTGTGAAATTGCATAAAATAAAGGATTTTGACTATCGTACATCGCTCTGATATGTTACAAAACTTCGCAACACTGGATGGTTAGTTTTCGACAAATCACGCGTTTTTGATCCATTCAGTTCTGTCGGACACTATTCAACACATATTTTAATTGAGTAAATCGATGAAACTTTCGAAAATCGAGCTGATATGTCGTAAACGTTCGGTACGTTTCTTCAATCGATTTATATAACTCGTGCCTATTTGTGCGATGCAGCACTTTCAGAGGTTTTAACGAATACGTACTGTGGATTCGCATACTTTGAAACTTTTTAACTCGTACAACGTGCCGACATGATTCAAGGGTGCGAAGCACTCGATTGATCGATTTGCTTAGTTCTCGCATTTTCGTTCGGTCTAGCGCTGTCAGACAGGTTTGCACACATAAATACTATGTATTTGCATAAAAGAAAGTTTTTTTTACTCTCGTACACCGAGCTAGTATGTTACAAAGGATAGAAACACCCGATGGAACGATTCCGATAACTCTAGCATTTTCATTCGATGCAGGACTATCAGGCTAGTTTCGACGCCTGGATATTGTGAAATTGCAAAAAATTAAGGGTCTGGAATCTCGTACACCACTCTGATATGTTACAAAAGTTCGCAACACTCGATGGTTCGATTTCGACAAATCTCGCATCTTCGTTAGATTCAGCTCTGTCAGACGCTAGTCAACACAAACATACTGTATAATTGAATAGAGGAAAGCAATTAAACACTCGAAAATCGAGCTGATATGTTACAAATTATCGCAACGCTGTTTCATTCGAACGTTGGTACAATCAAGATAACTCGTGCACTTTTGTTCTATGCATCGCTTTCACACAAGTTTTCACAAATACGTACTGTGGATTCGAATAGGATGAGAATTTTTAACTCATATACAACGTGCTGACATGATTCAAGGGTGCGAAGCACACGATTGATCGATTAGCTTAGTTCTCGCATTTTCGTTCGGTCTAGCGCTGTCAGACAGGTTTGCACACATAAATACTATGAATTTGCATAAAACAAAAGTTTGTTTTTCCCTCGTACACCGAGCTAGTATGTTACAAAGGATAGAAACACCCGATGGATCGATTCCGATAACTCTAGCATTTTCATTCGATGCATCACTATCAGGCTAGTTTCGACGTCTGGATATTAAGAAATTGCATAAAATTAAGGGTCTAGAATCTCGTACACCACTCTGATATGCTACAAAAGTTCGCAACACTTGATGGTTCGATTTCGACAAATCTCGCATCTTCGTTAGATTCAGCTCTATCAGACACTAGTCAACACAAAGATACTGTATATTTGAATAGAGGAACGCGAGTAAACACTCGGAAATCCAGCTGATAAGTTACAAACTTTCGGAGCGTTGATTCATTCGAATGTTGGTTCAATCGAGATAACGCGTGCACGTTTGATCTATGCATCGCTTTCAGACAAGTTTTAACAAGTACGTACTGTGGTTTCGCATAGAATGAAACTTTTTAACTCGTACAACCTGCTGACATGATTCAAGGGTGCGAAGCACACGATTGATCGATTTGCTTAGATCTCGCATTTTCGTTCGGTCTAGCGCCGTCAGATAGGTTTGCATACACAAATTCTGTATATTTGCATAAATCAAAAGTTTTTTACCATCGTACACCGAGCAAGTATGTTACAAAGGATAGAAACACCCGATGGATTGATTCCGATAAGTCTAGCATTTTCATTCGATGCAGCACTATCAGGCTAGTTTCGACGCCTGGTTATTGTGAAATTGCATAAAATTAAGGGTCTAGAATCTCGTACACCACTCTGATATGCTACAAAATTTCGCAACACTCGATGGTTCGATTTCGACAAATCTCGCATCTTCGTTAGATTCAGCTCTATCAGACACTAGTCAACACAAAGATACTGGATATTTGAATAGAGGAACGCGAGTAAACACTCGGAAATCCAGCTGATAAGTTACAAACTTTCGGAGCGTTGATTCATTCGAATGTTGGTTCAATCGAGATAACTCGTGCACTTTTGTGCGATGCAGCGCTTTCAGACAAGTTTTAACAAATACGTACTGTGGATTCGCATAATATGAAACTTTTTAACTCGTACAACGTGCCAACATGACTCGAGGGTGCGAAGCACTCGATTGATCGATTTGTTTTGTTCTCGCATTTTCGTTCGGTCTAGCGCCGTCAGATAGGTTTGCATACACAAATTCTGTATATTTGCATAAAACAAAAGTTTTTTTTTCCCTCGTACACCGAGCGAGTATGTTACAAAGGAAAGAAACACCCGATGGATCGATTCCGATAACTCTAGCATCTTCATTCGATGCATCACTATCAGGCTAGTTTCGACGCCTGGATATTAAGAAATTGCATAAAATTAAGGGTCTAGAATCTCGTACACCACTCTGATATGCTACAAAAGTTCGCAACACTCGATG
Organism: Ephialtes manifestator; assembly: GCA_963970395.1. Classification (NCBI taxonomy): domain Eukaryota; kingdom Metazoa; phylum Arthropoda; class Insecta; order Hymenoptera; family Ichneumonidae; genus Ephialtes; species Ephialtes manifestator. The sequence continues at coordinate 18,292,393 of OZ019969.1, forward strand.
GTTCGATTTCGACAAATCTCGCATCTTCGTTAGATTCAGCTCTATCAGACACTAGTCAACACAAAGATACTGTATATTTGAATAGAGGAACGCGAGTAAACACTCGGAAATCCAGCTGATAAGTTACAAACTTTCGGAGCGTTGATTCATTCGAATGTTGGTTCAATCGAGATAACTTGTGCACTTTTGTGCGATGCAGCGCTTTCAGACAAGTTTTAACAAATACGTACTGTGGATTCGCATAGTATGAAACTTTTTAACTCGTACAACGTGCCAACATGACTCAAGGGTGCGAAGCACTCGATTGATCGATTTGTTTTGTTCTCGCATTTTCGTTCGGTCTAGCGCCGTCAGATAGGTTTGCATACACAAATTCTGTATATTTGCATAAATCAAAAGTTTTTTACCCTCGTACACCGAGCTAGTATGTTACAAAGGATAGAAACACCAGATGGATCGATTCCGATAACTCTAGCATCTTCATTCGATGCATCACTATCAGGCTAGTTTCGACGCCTGGATATTGTGAAATTGCATAAAATTAAGGGTCTAGAATCTCGTACACCACTCTGATATGCTACAAAATTTCGCAACACTCGATGGTTCGATTTCGACAAATCTCGCATCTTCGTTAGATTCAGCTCTATCAGACACTAGTCAACACAAAGATACTGTATATTTGAATAGAGGAACGCGAGTAAACACTCGGAAATCCAGCTGATAAGTTACAAACTTTCGGAGCGTTGATTCATTCGAATGTTGGTTCAATCGAGATAACGCGTGCACGTTTGTTCTATGCATCGCTTTCAGACAAGTTTTAACAAGTACGTACTGTGGTTTCGCATAGAATGAAACTTTTTAACTCGTCCAACCTGCTGACATGATTCAAGGGTGCGAAGCACACGATTGATCGATTTGCTTAGATCTCGCATTTTCGTTCGGTCTAGCGCCGTCAGATAGGTTTGCATACACAAATTCTGTATATTTGCATAAATCAAAAGTTTTTTACCATCGTACACCGAGCAAGTATGTTACAAAGGATAGAAACACCCGATGGATTGATTCCGATAAGTCTAGCATTTTCATTCGATGCAGCACTATCAGGCTAGTTTCGACTCCTGGATATTGTGAAATTGCATAAAATTAAGGGTCTAGAATCTCGTACACCACTCTGATATGCTACAAAATTTCGCAACACTCGATGGTTCGATTTCGACAAATCTCGCATCTTCGTTGGATTCAGCTCTATCAGACACTAGTCAACACAAAGATACTGTATATTTGAATAGAGGAACGCGAGTAAACACTCGGAAATCCAGCTGATAAGTTACAAACTTTCGGAGCGTTGATTCATTCGAATGTTGGTTCAATCGAGATAACTCGTGCACTTTTGTGCGATGCAGCGCTTTCAGACAAGTTTTAACAAATACGTACTGTGGATTCGCATAGTATGAAACTTTTTAACTCGTACAACGTGCCAACATGACTCAAGGGTGCGAAGCACTCGATTGATCGATTTGTTTTGTTCTCGCATTTTCGTTCGGTCTAGCAACGTCAGATAGGTTTGCATACACAAATTCTGTATATATGCATAAATCAAAAGTTTTTTACCCTCGTACACGGAGCTAGTATGTTACAAACGATAGAAACACCTGATGGATCGATTTCGATAACTCTAGCATTTTCATTCGATGCAGGACTATCAGGCTAGTTTCGACGCCTGGATATTGTGAAATTGCATAAAATTAAGGCTCTAGAATCTCGTACACTACTCTGATATGTTACAAAACTGCGCAACACTCGATGGTTCGATTTCGACAAATCTCGCATCTTCGTTAGATTCAGCTCTATCAGACACTAGTCAACACAAAGATACTGTATATTTGAATAGAGGAACGCGAGTAAACACTCGGAAATCCAGCTGATAAGTTACAAACTTTCGGAGCGTTGATTCATTCGAATGTTGGTTCAATCGAGACAACTCGTGCACTTTTGTGCGATGCAGCGCTTTCAGACAAGTTTTAACAAATACGTACTGTGGATTCGCATAGTATGAAACTTTTTAACTCGTACAACGTGCCAACATGACTCAAGGGTGCGAAGCACTCCATTGATCGATTTGTTTTGTTCTCGCATTTTCGTTCGGTCTAGCGCCGTCAGATAGGTTTGCATACACAAATTCTGTATATTTGCATAAATCAAAAGTTTTTTACCCTCGTACACCGAGCTAGTATGTTACAAAGGATAGAAACACCCGATGGATCGATTCCGATAACTCTAGCATCTTCATTCGATGCATCACTATCAGGCTAGTTTCGACGCCTGGATATTGTGAAATTGCATAAAATTAAGGGTCTAGAATCTCGTACACCACTCTGATATGCTACAAAATTTCGCAACACTCGATGGTTCGATTTCGACAAATCTCGCATCTTCGTTAGATTCAGCTCTATCAGACACTAGTCAACACAAAGATACTGTATATTTGAATAGAGGAACGCGAGTAAACACTCGGAAATCCAGCTGATAAGTTACAAACTTTCGGAGCGTTGATTCATTCGAATGTTGTTTCAATCGAGATAACGCGTGCACGTTTGTTCTATGCATCGCTTTCAGACAAGTTTTAACAAGTACGTACTGTGGTTTCGCATAGAATGAAACTTTTTAACTCGTCCAACCTGCTGACATGATTCAAGGGTGCGAAGCACACGATTGATCGATTTGCTTAGATCTCGCATTTTCGTTCGGTCTAGCGCCGTCAGATAGGTTTGCATACACAAATTCTGTATATTTGCATAAATCAAAAGTTTTTTACCATCGTACACCGAGCAAGTATGTTACAAAGGATAGAAACACCCGATGGATTGATTCCGATAAGTCTAGCATTTTCATTCGATGCAGCACTATCAGGCTAGTTTCGACGCCTGGATATTGTGAAATTGCATAAAATTAAGGCTCTAGAATCTCGTACACTACTCTGATATGTTACAAAACTGCGCAACACTCGATGGTTCGATTTCGACAAATCTCGCATCTTCGTTAGATTCAGCTCTATCAGACACTAGTCAACACAAAGATACTGTATATTTGAATAGAGGAACGCGAGTAAACACTCGGAAATCCAGCTGATAAGTTACAAACTTTCGGAGCGTTGATTCATTCGAATGTTGGTTCAATCGAGATAACTCGTGCACTTTTGTGCGATGCAGCGCTTTCAGACAAGTTTAACAAATACGTACTGTGGATTCGCATAGTATGAAACTTTTTAACTCGTACACCGTGCCAACATGACTCGAGGGTGTGAAGCACTCGATTGATCGATTTGTTTTGTTCTCGCATTTTCGTTCGGTCTAGCGCCGTCAGATAGGTTTGCATACACAAATTCTGTATATTTGCATAAAACAAAAGTTTTTTTTTCCCTCGTACACCGAGCTAGTATGTTACAAAGGAAAGAAACACCCGATGGATCGATTCCGATAACTCTAGCATCTTCATTCGATGCATCACTATCAGGCTAGTTTCGACGCCTGGATATTAAGAAATTGCATAAAATTAAGGGTCTAGAATCTCGTACACCACTCTGATATGCTACAAAAGTTCGCAACACTCGATGGTTCGATTTCGACAAATCTCGCATCTTCGTTAGATTCAGCTCTATCAGACACTAGTCAACACAAAGATACTGTATATTTGAATAGAGGAACGCGAGTAAACACTCGGAAATCCAGCTGATAAGTTACAAACTTTCGGAGCGTTGATTCATTCGAATGTTGGTTCAATCGAGATAACTCGTGCACTTTTGTGCGATGCAGCGCTTTCAGACAAGTTTTAACAAATACGTACTGTGGATTCGCATAGTATGAAACTTTTTAACTCGTACAACGTGCCAACATGACTCAAGGGTGCGAAGCACTCGATTGATCGATTTGTTTTGTTCTCGCATTTTCGTTCGGTCTCGCGCCGTCAGATAGGTTTGCATACACAAATTCTGTATATATGCATAAATCAAAAGTTTTTTACCCTCGTACACGGAGCTAGTATGTTACAAAGGATAGAAACACCTGATGGATCGATTTCGATAACTCTAGCATTTTCATTCGATGCAGGACTATCAGGCTAGTTTCGACGCCTGGATATTGTGAAATTGCATAAAATTAAGGCTCTAGAATCTCGTACACTACTCTGATATGTTACAAAACTGCGCAACACTCGATGGTTCGATTTCGACAAATCTCGCATCTTCGTTAGATTCAGCTCTATCAGACACTAGTCAACACAAAGATAGTGTATATTTGAATAGAGGAACGCGAGTAAACACTCGGAAATCCAGCTGATAAGTTACAAACTTTCGGAGCGTTGATTCATTCGAATGTTGGTTCAATCGAGATAACTCGTGCACTTTTGTGCGATGCAGCGCTTTCAGACAAGTTTAACAAATACGTACTGTGGATTCGCATAGTATGAAACTTTTTAACTCGTACAACGTGCCAACATGACTCAAGGGTGCGAAGCACTCGATTGATCGATTTGTTTTGTTCTCGCATTTTCGTTCGGTCTAGCGCCGTCAGATAGGTTTGCATACACAAATTCTGTATATTTGCATAAATCAAAAGTTTTTTACGCTCGTACACCGAGCTAGTATGTTACAAAGTATAGAAACACCTGATGGATCGATTTCGATAAATCTAGCATTTTCATTCGATGCAGGACTATCAGGCTAGTTTCGACGCCTGGATATTGTGAAATTGCATAAAATTAAGGCTCTAGAATCTCGTACACCACTCTGATATGTTACGAAATTTCGCAACACTCGATGGTTCGATTTCGACAAATCTCGCATCTTCGTTAGATTCAGCTCTGTCAGACACTAGTCAACACAAAGATACTGTATATTCGAATAGAGGAACGCGAGTAAACACTCGGAAATCCAGCTGATAAGTTACAAACTTTCGGAGCGTCGATTCATTCGAATGTTGGTTCAATCGAGATAACTCGTGCACGTTTGTTCTATGCATCGCTTTCAGACAAGTTTTAACAAGTACGTACTGTGGTTTCGCATAGAATGAAACTTTTTACCTCGTACAACCTGCTGATATGATTCAAGGGTGCGAAGCACACGATTGATCGATTTGCTTAGATCTCGCATTTTCGTTCGGTCTAGCGCTGTCAGACAGATTTGCACACATAAATAATATGTCTTTACATAAAACAAAAGTGTTTTTACCATCGTACACCGAGCAAGTATGTTACAAAGGATAGAAACACCCGATGGATCGATTCCGATAACTCTAGCATTTTCATTCGATGCACCACTATCACGCTAGTTTCGACGCCTGGATATTGTGAAATTGCATAAAATTAAGGGTCTAGAATCTCGTACACCACTCTGATATGCTACAAAACTACGCAACACTCGATGGTTCGATTTCGACAAATCTCGCATCTTCGTTAGATTCAGCTCTATCAGACACTAGTCAACACAAAGATACTGTATATTTGAATAGAAGAACGCGAGTAAACACTCGGAAATCCAGCTGATAAGTTACAAACTTTCGGAGCGTTGATTCATTCGAATGTTCGTTCAATCGAGATAACTCGTGCACTTTTGTGCGATGCAGCGCTTTCAGACAAGTTTTCACAAATACGTACTGTGGATTCGCATAGTATGAAACTTTTTAACTCGTACAACGTGTCGACATGATTCAAGGGTGCGAAGCACACGATTGATCGATTTGCTTAGTTCTCGCATTTTCGTTCGGTCTAGCGCTGTCAGACAGGTTTGCACACATAAATACTATGTATTTGCATAAAACAAAAGTTTTTTTTACCCTCGTACACCGAGCTAGTATGTTACAAAGGATAGAAACATCCGATGGATCGATTCCGATACGTCTAGCATTTTCATTCGATGCAGCACTATCAGGCTAGTTTCGACGCCTGGATATTGTGAAATTGCATAAAATTAAGGGTCTAGAATCTCGTACACCACTCTGATATGCTACAAAACTGCGCAACACTCGATGGTTCGATTTCGACAAATCTCGCATCTTCGTTAGATTCAGCTCTATCAGACACTAGTCAACACAAAGATACTGTATATTTGAATAGAAGAACGCGAGTAAACACTCGGAAATCCAGCTGATAAGTTACAAACTTTCGGAGCGTTGATTCATTCGAATGTTGGTTCAATCGAGATAACTCGTGCACTTTTGTGCGATGCAGCGCTTTCAGACAAGTTTTCACAAATACGTACTGTGGATTCGCATAGTATGAAACTTTTTAACTCGTACAACGTGTCGACATGATTCAAGGGTGCGAAGCACTCGATTGATCGATTTGTTTTGTTCTCGCATTTTCGTTCGGTCTAGCGCCGTCAGATAGGTTTGCATACACAAATTCTGTATATATGCATAAATCAAAAGTTTTTTACCCTCGTACACGGAGCTAGTATGTTACAAAGGATAGAAACACCTGATGGATCGATTTCGATAACTCTAGCATTTTCATTCGATGCAGGACTATCAGGCTAGTTTCGACGCCTGGATATTGTGAAATTGCATAAAATTAAGGCTCTAGAATCTCGTACACTACTCTGATATGTTACAAAACTGCGCAACACTCGATGGTTCGATTTCGACAAATCTCGCATCTTCGTTAGATTCAGCTCTGTCAGACACTAGTCAACCCAAAGATACTGTATATTCGAATAGAGGAACGCGAGTAAACACTCGGAAATCCAGCTGATAAGTTACAAACTTTCGGAGCGTTGATTCATTCGAATGTTGGTTCAATCGAGATAACTCGTGCACTTTTGTTCTATGCATCGCTTTCAGACAAGTTTTAACAAGTACGTACTGTGGTTTCGCGTAGAATGAAACTTTTTAACTCGTATAACCTGCTGACATGATTCAAGGGTGCGAAGCACACGATTGATCGATTTGTTTTGTTCTCGGATTTTCGTTCGGTCTAGCGCCGTCAGATAGGTTTGCATTACACAAATACTGTATATTTGCATAAATCAATAGTTTTTTGGTCCTCCGAGCTACTATGTTACAAAGGATAGAAACACCCGATGGATCGATTCCGATAAGTCTAGCATTTTCATTCGATGCAGCACTATCAGGCTAGTATCGACGCCTGGATATTGTGAAATTGCATAAAATTAAGGGTCTAGAATCTCGTACACCACTCTGATATGCTACAAAAGTTCGCAACACTCGATGGTTCGATTTCGACAAATCTCGCATCTTCGTTAGATTCAGTTCTATCAGACACTAGTCAACACAAAGATACTGTATATTTGAATAGAAGAACGCGAGTAAACACTCGGAAATCCAGCTGATAAGTTACAAACTTTCGGAGCGTTGATTCATTCGAATGTTGGTTCGATCGAGATAACTCGTGCACTTTTGTGCGATGCAGCGCTTTCAGACAAGTTTTAACAAATACGTACTGTGGATTCGCATAGTATGAAACTTTTTAACTCGTACAACGTGCCAACATGACTCAAGGGTGCGAAGCACTCGATTGATCGATTTGTTTTGTTCTCGCATTTTCGTTCGGTCTAGCGCCGTCAGATAGGTTTGCATACACAAATTCTGTATATTTGCATAAATCAAAAGTTTTTTACCCTCGTACACCGAGCTAGTATGATACAAAGGATAGAAACACCCGATGGATTGATTCCGATAAGTCTAGCATTTTCATTCGATGCAGCACTATCAGGCTAGTTTCGACGCCTGGATATTGTGAAATTGCATAAAATTAAGGGTCTAGAATCTCGTACACCACTCTGATATGCTACAAAACTGCGCAACACTCGATGGTTCGATTTCGACAAATCTCGCATCTTCGTTAGATTCAGCTCTATCAGACACTAGTCAACACAAAGATACTGTATATTTGAATAGAGGAACGCGAGTAAACACTCGGAAATCCAGCTGATAAGTTACAAACTTTCGGAGCGTTGATTCATTCGAATGTTGGTTCAATCAAGATAACTCGTGCACTTTTGTGCGATGCAGCGCTTTCAGACAAGTTTTCAAAAATACGTACTGTGGATTCGCATAGTATGAAACTTTTTAACTCGTACAACGTGCCGACATGATTCAAGGGTGCGAAGCACACGATTGATCGATTTGCTTAGTTTTCGCATTTTCGTTCGGTCTAGCGCTGTCAGACAGGTTTGCACACATAAATACTATGTATTTGCATAAAACAAAAGTTTTTTTTACCCTCGTACACCGAGCTAGTATGTTACAAAGGATAGAAACACCCGATGGATCGATTCCGATAAGTCTAGCATTTTCATTCGATGCAGCACTATCAGGCTAGTTTCGAGGCCTGGATATTGTGAAATTGCATAAAATTAAGGGTCTAGAATCTCGTACACCACTCTGATATGCTACAAAAGTTCGCAACACACGATGGTTCGATTTCGACAAATCTCGCATCTTCGTTAGATTCAGCTCTGTCAGACGCTAGTCAACACAATCATACTGTATATTTGAATAGAGGATAGCAATTAAACACTCGAAAATCGAGCTGATATGTTACAAATTATCGGAACGCTGTTTCATTCGAACGATGGTACAATCAAGATAACTCGTGCACTTTTGTTCTATGCATCGCTTTCACACAAGTTTTCACAAATACGTACTGTGGTTTCGCATAGGATGAAACTTTTTAACTCATATACAACGTGCTGACATGATTCAAGGGTGCGAAGCACACGATTGATCGATTTGCTTAGTTCTCGCATTTTCGTTCGGTCTAGCGCTGTCAGACAGGTTTGCACACATAAGTACTATGTATTTGCATAAAACAAAAGTTTTTTTTACCCTCGTACACCGAGCTAGTATGTTACAAAGGATAGAAACACCCGATGGATCGATTCCGATAACTCTAGCATTTTCATTCGATGCAGCACTATCAGGCTAGTTTCGACGCCTGGATATTGTGAAATTGCATAAAATTAAGGGTCTAGAATCTCGTACACCACTCTGATATGCTACAAAACTGCGCAACACTCGATGGTTCGATTTCGACAAATCTCGCATCTTCGTTAGATTCAGCTCTGTCAGACACAAGTCAACACAAAGATACTGTATATTCGAATAGAGGAACCCGAGTAAACACTCGGAAATCCAGCTGATAAGTTACAAACTTTCGGAGCGTTGATTCATTCGAATGTTGGTTCAATCGAGATAACTCGTGCACTTTTGTTCTATGCATCGCTTTCAGACAAGTTTTAACAAGTACGTACTGTGGTTTCGCATAGAATGAAACTTTTTAGCTCGTACAAGCTGCTGACATGATTCAAGGGTGCGAAGCACACGATTGATCGATTTGCTTAGATCTCACATTTTCGTTCGGTCTAGCGCTGTCAGTCAGGTTTGCACACATAAATAATATGTCTTTACATAAAACAAAAGTTTTTTTACCCTCGTACACCGAGCTAGTATGTTACAAAGGATAGAAACACCTGATGGATCGAATTCGATAACTCGAGCATTTTCATTCGATGTAACGCTATCAGGCAAGTTTTGACACAAAGATATTGTGAAATTGCATAAAATAAAGGATTTTGACTATCGTACATCGCTCTGATATGTTACAAAACTTCGCAACACTGGATGGTTAGTTTTCGACAAATCACGCGTTTTTGATCCATTCAGTTCTGTCGGACACTATTCAACACATATTTTAATTGAGTAAATCGATGAAACTTTCGAAAATCGAGCTGATATGTCGTAAACGTTCGGTACGTTTCTTCAATCGATTTATATAACTCGTGCCTATTTGTGCGATGCAGCACTTTCAGAGGTTTTAACGAATACGTACTGTGGATTCGCATACTTTGAAACTTTTTAACTCGTACAACGTGCCGACATGATTCAAGGGTGCGAAGCACTCGATTGATCGATTTGCTTAGTTCTCGCATTTTCGTTCGGTCTAGCGCTGTCAGACAGGTTTGCACACATAAATACTATGTATTTTCATAAAACAAAAGTTTTTTTTACCCTCGTACACCGAGCTAGTATGTTACAAAGGATAGAAACACCCGATGGATCGATTCCGATAACTCTAGCATTTTCATTCGATGCACCACTATCACGCTAGTTTCGACTCCTGGATATTGTGAAATTGCATAAAATTAAGGGTCTAGAATCTCGTACACCACTCTGATATGCTACAAAACTTCGCAACACTCGATGGTTCGATTTCGACAAATCTCGCATCTTCGTTAGATTCAGCTCTATCAGACACTAGTCAACACAAAGATACTGTATATTTGAATAGAAGAACGCGAGTAAACACTCGGAAATGCAGCTGATAAGTTACAAACTTTCGGAGCGTTGATTCATTCGAATGTTGGTTCAATCGAGATAACTCGTGCACTTTTGTGCGATGCAGCGCTTTCAGACAAGTTTTCACAAATACGTACTGTGGATTCGCATAGTATGAAACTTTTTAACTCGTACAACGTGTCGACATGATTCAAGGGTGCGAAGCACACGATTGATCGATTTGCTTAGTTCTCGCATTTTCGTTCGGTCTAGCGCTGTCAGACAGGTTTGCACACATAAATACTATGTATTTGCATAAAACAAAAGTTTTTTTTACCCTCGTACACCGAGCTAGTATGTTACAAAGGATAGAAACATCCGATGGATCGATTCCGATACGTCTAGCATTTTCATTCGATGCAGCACTATCAGGCTAGCTTCGACGCCTGGATATTGTGAAATTGCATAAAATTAAGGCTCTAGAATCTCGTACACCACTCTGATATGTTACAAAATTTCGCAACACTCGATGGTTCGATTTCGACAAATCTCGCATCTTCGTTAGATTCAGCTCTGTCATACACTAGTCAACACAAAGATACTGTATTGTGATGTCGTTGATGAGTTTTTATTGTTAATGTCCGAATATTTATAATCGGAGCAGCCAACTCGGCTACGGAACGCGATTGTAGGGAGAGAGAGACTCGGTTAACACTTTGTTGAACTGCACAAGACGTTTATTCACGAGGATCGCGGTTACATCAAATCGGGCAGAGGTTCGGTGACTTAATAACTAACGAAATAACGCGGGAGGTGTTTATAAAGAGTCAGTCGTGGGAAAATGGTGATAGTGGGGAGGAATTTTGGGAAGAAGTCTGGACACTTCTAATGAGGATTACAACACACGGGTAACTGAACTCCTGGAAATGCAGTTAGCGGCTAGGTAGATTTCAATGAGATATCTGTGGGAAAGAGTCAATAAAAAGGAGTTTTAGGGAAAGAATTTGGGAGAACGCATACAACGCGGGAGATAAGATTGGAATGCGGGATCGTTGCGTAAAACCTAGGTGTAGCGCAGAGGGCAATGAACTGAGAAAAAATGTGGGATAAACAGAGTCTCGTTACACCTCCCCCCTTATTTTAGAAAATTCATAACGTGACAGATGAATTTTCTATGCCTTAGGATACGAAAGATTACGTCTAGTTGTATGTCTTACGGAAGAACGAGTGTCGAGAGGGCGATTAAGATTAGCTAAGGCTATGAGTTCTTCGTTGGGATAGCGAGTCTCATAATTGACATTTTCGGTGGAGTTGGTATGAAAACAATTATTGTAAACATTTATACATGGTGAAAAGGTACAGGCGAAGAACTTTGTTATTAAATTACCTAGACATGTACAAAGACCTATCTTACAGGCTAACGTCAAAACCACAATACTGATGCACGCATACCCTAAGTATTTCAGTCCGTCAGAGGCAGTTTCATACAATGTTTTGTTTCTTCTATGTTGTCCAATTTTTCCAGCTTCCTCTGATATTTCGTCCAGTGTTTGTCCAAGAGACTTAAGTTCTGTCACGTCGAGGTGTGTAGGTCGTCCAAGTGTGGTTAGTTTCAAATCTTCTAAGGACACCGAGTGATTACTAAGAATTTCGTCTAGCTTAGGCGTAATAAAAGATTTGTTTACAACTATGTCCGTCGTCTGCACAAAATTTTCTTCCTGTCGGGGTCGTATTACTATATGGTCAGTTTGAGCAATGCAATTTCCGGAAATGGTTACTTTATTAGTGCCAGATAATGTAGTCTGTAGGGGTTTGTGATCATCGCATATTGTGTGAAGCGTTTCTGGCACAGGAGATGTTACAATCCATGATTTTCCGTTTTTTAATTGAATCCATAATGACTTAACTAAATTGATGAACAAAATTTGGCATTGAGAATCGGAGATGTCAGTCGGTCTTTGCAAAATAATGGCTTCGCAACTACTAGGATTATTTATGGTGTAGTCTGGGTTTTGTCGTTTACATAGAAATTTGGAATTTAGTTTCTTACAATCTGAAAGGTCTTTTTCATTGCTTGGCGTGAATAAAGTTTTTACATTATTTACAATAACCACAGGGTCTGGGGGATTTAGATAATAGAATGTAGTCGCGCCTGATTTTTGTTGGAGTACTGGGATTAACCTATAGGCATGCAAAACACTGTTTTCTACTACTGGAACTTTTATAACATATGCGAATCGGTTGTTAACAATCATAACGCTGATGTCGCTTATTTCTATGATAGCAGCAAAAGCGGACTCTTCCAAAGGTATCGGGGGCGTGTCGCTAGAAATTGTTTTTTCTCTGATTGTACGGAGAGCTTTGACTAAATCTGCTGGACTTAATATCTGTGGGTGAACAATACCCTGTTTGCCATCATTAACCGCATTCAGAACGTTATTCAAATTTTCGCTGTACTCATCAATGAGGGTTTCTAATAATGCTACTTGTGAACTGATTATTAGATCGCGTGTATTGTTTGCTACTTGAGTACCGATACCATACAAAGCATTGTGAACGCGATCTGTGTTGTTCTTTAATTCTTGTATCGCGTCAGCAAAGTTGGAAATTACTGCTTTGACAATAGTCGTTTGATTATGAATAAGCGCACTTAGTTTCGTATTGTCGTTGTGGATTCTATCTATTTCGGAGTTGTAATATTCTGCATCCGAGTTTCCGAGTGTGCCAAATAAAATCTTACTTATTTCGCCAATGAAATTGAAAACTCCTCTCTTAATACGCGGGGTGTAATTAATTATGTTCATTAAACGGACTCTATGGAGGTCGATTCTAAGTAGTCTTCGATACACAGTTTCTATAGTTACCGATTCTATACAATTTGATTCAGTTTTTGTGCTGTTACATACGATTGACAGTTTGCGGGCGATGCTGAACAACTCGTCGCGGTGAATGTTGATCTCGGTCAAGTCCACGTAGTTGACGACGGTCCATGTCTTGTGGTACATAACCACGTCACCCAGGTGTTCCAGGTAAACAGGCCCGGAAATTGGCTCCACTTGAACTATTTCAGTTGCCATACAGCCTGTCAGGAATAACAGGAGAAACGCCCACATTTTGTCCTGAACATAAAAAGGAATTAATTTCGAAAATATGGCTTAAGTTTATTTACATGAATTAATTTTTTTCTGTTTCGAAGTAATATTTCGTAATTAACGTCTGAGGTTCGTGCAAGAATTATTGCGGGTCCTTCCCACTTTGGAGCAAGTGGAGATTTGTCTCGTTCTTGCGCAACGAGAACTTCATCGCCCTTGTTAAAAATTGGAGCAGGTCGATGAATGTGAGCGTCCTGGTTAGCTTTGTAACGCTCTTTCGCTGCGACAAGGTGGTCACGACCCTTCTTCAGAATCCTTTCATGGTCTGCACGGAGTCCCTCGAAGTATTCGTCGATGGTGGCATTTGTTCGATGGATGGGGATGCTATTCGGGACGTTAGGTTTACGTCCGAACTGCATCTCGAAAGGTGTGAGGCCGATGCCTTCTTGCTTGGCTGTGTTGTAAGCCATCGAGACAAATTTTAACTTCTTATCCCAATCCTCGCGATGATCATGGATGAGAGCTTTAATTTGTTCTTTAATTGGTCCATGAGCTCTTTCAAGGCTTCCGTTACTTTGAGGATGGAATGTTGTTGTCGTCATGTGTGAAATTTTGAAGAGTTTCTCCAGATGTTTAAACGTTTGGCTGATGAAGTTACGGCCTCCGTCTGTGAGGATCTTCTTAGGTGCGCCGTGGATATAAATGAAATGCTCAACTAATGCATTCACGGTGGCTTGAGCATCTTGAGTTTTTAGAGGGATCAACGTGATGAATTTTGTCAGTTGGTCCTGTACTGACATTATGTACTTGTATCCATCGGTTGATTCGGGAATGGGCCCAACAAGGTCCAATGCAATTTTATCATTGGGTCGTTCTGGCGTATCAGTCATTACAGCTTCTGCTTGTGGACGTATACGGACGAGCTTGATTTTCTGGCAAGTGTCGCATCTTCGGATGTAGTCTTCGACATCTTTTTGAAGGTTCGGCCAGGTAGCAACTGCTTTGATACGATCAAGAGTCTTGGCTATACCAAAATGTCCAGTGGCCTTCGTTCCATGGTGCTCCTTTATAATGCGTTGTCGGTCTTCTTCAGTACCTGGCTCGTAAAGATCCTTGTCATAAAAATACAATAGGGGGCGATCTTCTCTCTTAGACCAAATGAAATTAATCATTAGTTTAATTCGGTTTTTTGTTGCTGGGTGAGATCGAAGATGATCACAGCCTAAATAAATTTTCGTTGTCTCATTTACTTTTATTAAGGTAGCTGCAATGCGATTAAACCAATCTATTTCGTCTTCAGAGAAATCAATGTAAAGGCAATCCGTGGCGTTGTTCGGTGCGTCCATTATTTTTAAAGCGGGAACATTATTGGGTGGAATGTTTTCGCTGATTTCGGGAATTAATGGGATACTTTCACTCAGCTCAAATTCCATGTACAGCGGCGAATCTTCTTCTAATGGTTCTTCCTGTTGATGATCTGTTGCGGCATTGTTTTTGTCTTTGCCGGTGCGTTGGGTGACCTGAGTTTCTTCTATTGTTTTCGAACGTTGTTGTCCTCGAGTAGTTACAGCATAAATCCGAGACAGAGCATCTGCGTTTGTATTGAGAGAGCCCTTTTTGTAGATAGGCTCGTACTCATACTCTTCCACTTTCATCCGAAGTCTCATCAACCGACTATTAGTTGGAGGATCCGTAGCCTTCAGAATCCAAATAAGTGGTTTATGATCAGTGACAATTTTAAAATGTTTTCCATATAGGTACTGACGGAAGTGTTTCGTCGCCCATGTGATCGCAAGCATTTCCCTTTCAGTGGTGGAGTAGCGCTGTTCTGCTTTGTTAAGGGTACGAGAGGCGTAGGCGACCGGCCGATCTTTTCCGATCGGTCCCTGTGATAATACTGCACCGACCGCGTGGTTACTTGCGTCGGTGGTCAGGACGAATTCTTTTTCAAAGTCGGGATACTGTAGTACCGGTGCGGTTATTAATGCGGTACGCAGTGTTTGAAAAGATTGCTCTTGTTTTTCGGTCCACGCCCACGTGATGTCCTTTTTTAACAATTCGGTCAACGGTTTTGCAATTTTACTGAAGTCCTTAATGAACTTTCGATAATATCCTGCAAGACCGAGAAATTGTTTAATGTGTTTAGGTTCTTTTGGCGTCGGAAAATTTGCAACTGCTTCGATTTTCTTCGGATTTGGTTTGACTCCTTCTTCCGAGATAACGTGACCCAGTAATTCCAATTCTGGTCGAAGGAACTCACACTTATCCGGTTGCAGTTTTAGGTCCGCTTCACGCAAGCGCTTTAGTACGTCCAGTAGTTTTTTGTTGTGCTCCTCCAATGTGTTACCGTAGATGATTATGTCATCGAGGTAAACGAAGCACGTGTTGCCGATTAGTCCACGCAGTGCATTGTTCATCATCCGTTGGAACGTTGCAGGTGCGTTTTTGAGTCCAAAAGGCATCCGGTTGTAGTGGAAATGTCCTGATGGCGTCGAGAATGCTGTTTTTTGTTT
This sequence comes from Ephialtes manifestator, assembly GCA_963970395.1. NCBI lineage: Eukaryota > Metazoa > Arthropoda > Insecta > Hymenoptera > Ichneumonidae > Ephialtes > Ephialtes manifestator. The sequence goes on from OZ019969.1 coordinate 18,308,287, forward strand.
GTCTCGTTCGTCCATTGGTATTTGATGGAATCCAGATGCAAGATCGAAGGCAGAGAAGTATTTGGCTCTTCCTAGTTGATCTAATATCTCGTCGATGCATGGGAGAGGATAAGCGTCATGCGAAGTCTTCTCATTGAGTTTCCTGAAGTCGATGACGATCCTCCATTTCTTCTTCCCCGATGCGTCGGATTTCTTCGGTACAACCCAGAGTGGGGCGTTGTACGGTGAGTCGCTTGGCTCGATCAGCTTCTGTTCGAGCATGTCGTTGACTTGGCGGTCAATTTCCTCCTTGTGTACCGGGGGGTACCGGTACTGCTTGACGTTTATCGGAACGTCATCGCTGGTTATAATGCGGTGTTTGACCGCTTTCGTGCCTGGCAGTGGGTCGCCAGGTAGATAGAACACGTCGGGGTAGGACGACACGATGTCCCACACCTGTTCCGCTAGTTCAGGTGGCACGTGCTGCAGGCGCACGTTTTCCTTGAGCGCTCGGATCCTATCTGCCGAATTGTGCTCTCTAATGTTGTGGACCCTTGGTGCGTCCGTCGGTGCGTCTTGGCGCGCCTCCGCTGGTGAAAGGGCAGGTACCTCGAAAGGTAGTCCACGCAGTAGGTCAATGGTAAACCGCTTGGGTTCTTCCGAGTCGTTTATTACTGGCACTCGGGCTTTATAGTCCTTGGCACTGAATATGCAGGGTACTATGGGATCTGAGTTTTCCTCACTTGTGAAGGCTGGTCCATTTGCGATGTTTGTCGGGACAGTGATGAAATGAATTGATCTGGCTGGAACGGTGATGGATAATGGTTCGAACTTTAGTCTTTTCCTATTAAATTGTAAGAAATTGTCCTTTCCAATGCCAATGTAAGTTTGGTATTGCTCCATGAAGGGAACGCCAATTATTCCATCTTCTTCCAGAGGAAAGTCGTCGGGAACAACATGAAAAATTTGTTTTCGTCCCTCGTATTCTTGTTGAGTGACGAACAATGATCTGTGTAGATCGTTTCCCATCTTGAATTCGGTATTTACTTCTCTGTCAACCAGTGATGTTCCCTTGAGGCTTCCAATTTTAATGAGGCTGATGGCGGCTCCAGTATCTAGTAAAAATCGTCTTGGTCCTCGTATGTCTCGCATGGGAAGTTTGACGACTCGTTTCGCGGATCCAACTGTGTTAACCTCAGGAATTGGCTGGCTCCTTCGGAATCGGTTGTCTCCTCGGTTGGCAGGTGGTTGACACGCGGAGGGGGACGAGGGGGCACGTCCCTCCGAAAACCCGACCACTGTGTGGAAGAGTTACCTCGGTTCGGTGCATCCCGCATCTTTGTGCGACAGTCCCGCTCCAAATGCCCAATGCGTTTACAGTAGTTGCACGATACCTGCGGTCTCTGTATTCCTGATGAGTTTATGGGTGGTCTTGGGGTCGAAGGTGTCTGGCGGCGTGGAGCGCTGTTAGAAGCTCTATCGGCAATGTTGAGGTTCCGTGTCATCATTTCTCGGGTGTAGTCGTAGGCTTCCGCAGCTTGAGCCCTGGCGATGGCTACCCGAATGTTGTCCGGCCGTTGCGCCCGCACTTCGGTGGAAATTTCCTTTCGAAGGCCTAACAGGTATTGCTCGAGGCCCTGCTCTCTTTCGTATTCAATTATTAACCGTCGTTTATTTTCATTTGGAGTCGAATTCGCGAGCACGGCTAAGACTTGATTTTGCACTTCGAGGAATCTGTTCGTAAATTTTGAAACGGTTTCATTCCTTCCTTGGAACATACGTGAGCGCTTGTCACGGAAAACACTAACAGGTTGTAAATTACCGAATAAGATACGGAGTCCTTCGTATAACCGTTCGTACGTATCGGTCTCGTACTCCTGTAATTCACGAGCTGCGTCGCCCACAATCCTTTTCGCGATTATTAAGCGCCGGAAATAGTCTTGACGCGTCACTTGTTCACGAACATCCTCGATTGATGCTATGAATGATTCGACACCGATATTTTTTCCGTCGAATTCTTTTATAAGTTCAAGTGCCTCCTTCGGAGAAATTTCTTCAAATTGATCGTTTGATATTACACTTTCAGCGCGCGAAGTTTGTTCCCTCCCTTGAATAATTCCGTCTCTATCAGTTTGACGATCGAGCACTTTGTTTAACGCACTTTTTAAGGTTTCGTTTACGTTTGAAAGCGACATTTTACTTGTGGTAGTAGAGTCTGTTTCGGAGTCACTTGCAATTTGCTTCGGTTCGCGGTATAGAGTAAATGGATTTTTTTTACTCACCGATTTGTTTTGCTGATCCAGTGTTGTGTTGAACGCCGTTTGCAGTATCTTGGTGTCGTCTGACGTCCCTATGTTCCTTGCACTTTAGAGTTGACTACCCCACACTTAGCACCAAAATTGTGATGTCGTTGATGAGTTTTTATTGTTAATGTCCGAATATTTATAATCGGAGCAGCCAACTCGGCTACGGAACGCGATTGTAGGGAGAGAGAGACTCGGTTAACACTTTGTTGAACTGCACAAGACGTTTATTCACGAGGATCGCGGTTACATCAAATCGGGCAGAGGTTCGGTGACTTAATAACTAACGAAATAACGCGGGAGGTGTTTATAAAGAGTCAGTCGTGGGAAAATGGTGATAGTGGGGAGGAATTTTGGGAAGAAGTCTGGACACTTCTAATGAGGATTACAACACACGGGTAACTGAACTCCTGGAAATGCAGTTAGCGGCTAGGTAGATTTCAATGAGATATCTGTGGGAAAGAGTCAATAAAAAGGAGTTTTAGGGAAAGAATTTGGGAGAACGCATACAACGCGGGAGATAAGATTGGAATGCGGGATCGTTGCGTAAAACCTAGGTGTAGCGCAGAGGGCAATGAACTGAGAAAAAATGTGGGATAAACAGAGTCTCGTTACAGTATATTCGAATAGAGGAACGCGAGTAAACACTCGGAAATCCAGCTGATAAGTTACAACCTTTCGGAGCGTTGATTCATTCGAATGTTGGTTCAATCGAGATAACTCGTGCACTTTTGTTCTATGCATCGCTTTCAGACAAGTTTTAACAAGTCCGTACTGTGGTTTCGCGTAGAATGAAACTTTTTAACTCGTATAACCTGCTGACATGATTCAAGGGTGCGAAGCACACGATTGATCGATTTGTTTTGTTCTCGCATTTTCGTTCGGTCTAGCGCCGTCAGATAGGTTTGCATTACACAAATACTGTATATTTGCATAAATCAATAGTTTTTTGGTCCTCGTACACCGAGCTAGTATGTTACAAAGGATAGAAACACCCGATGGATCGATTCCGATAAGTCTAGCATTTTCATTCGATGCAGCACTATCAGGCTAGTATCGACGCCTGGATATTGAGAAATTGCATAAAATTAAGGGTCTAGAATCTCGTACACCACTCTGATATGCTACAAAAGTTCGCAACACTCGATGGTTCGATTTCGACAAATCTCGCATCTTCGTTAGATTCAGTTCTATCAGACACTAGTCAACACAAAGATACTGTATATTTGAATAGAAGAACGCGAGTAAACACTCGGAAATCCAGCTGATAAGTTACAACCTTTCGGAGCGTTGATTCATTCGAATGTTGGTTCAATCGAGATAACTCGTGCACTTTTGGGCGTTGCAGCGCTTTCAGACAAGTTTTAACAAATACGTACTGTGGATTCGCATAGTATGAAACTTTTTAACTCGTACAACGTGCCAACATGACTCAAGGTTGCGAAGCACTCGATTGATCGATTTGTTTTGTTCTCGCATTTTCGTTCGGTCTAGCGCCGTCAGATAGGTTTGCATACACAAATTCTGTATATTTGCATAAATCAAAAGTTTTTTACCCTCGTACACCGAGCTAGTATGTTACAAAGGATTGAAACACCCGATGGATTGATTCCGATAAGTCTAGCATTTTCATTCGATGCAGCACTATCAGGCTAGTTTCGACGCTTGGATATTTTGAAATTGCATAAAATTAAGGGTCTAGAATCTCGTACACCACTCTGATATGCTACAAAATTTCGCAACACTCGATGGTTCGATTTCGACAAATCTCGCATCTTCGTTAGATTCAGCTCTATCAGACACTAGTCAACACAAAGATACTGCATCTTCGAATAGAGGAACGCGAGTAAAAACTCGGAAATCCAGCTGATAAGTTACAAACTTTCGGAGCGTTGATTCATTCGAATGTTGGTTCAATCGAGATAACTCGTGCACTTTTGTGCGATGCAGCGCTTTCAGACAAGTTTTAACAAGTACGTACTGTGGATTCGCACAGTATGAAACTTTTTAACTCGTACAACGTGTCGACATGATGCAAGGGTGCGAAGCACACGATTGATCGATTTGCTTAGTTCTCGCATTTTCGTTCGGTCTAGCGCTGTCAGACAGGTTTGCACACATAAATACTATGTATTTGCATAAAACAAAAGTTTTTTTTACCCTCGTACACCGAGCTAGTATGTTACAAAGGATAGAAACATCCGATGGATCGATTCCGATACGTCTAGCATTTTCATTCGATGCATCACTATCAGGCTAGTTTCGACGTCTGGATATTAAGAAATTGCATAAAATTAAGGGTCTAGAATCTCGTACACCACTCTGATATGCTACAAAAGTTCGCAACACTTGATGGTTCGATTTCGACAAATCTCGCATCTTCGTTAGATTCAGCTCTATCAGACACTAGTCAACACAAAGATACTGTATATTTGAATAGAGGAACGCGAGTAAACACTCGGAAATCCAGCTGATAAGTTACAAACTTTCGGAGCGTTCATTCATTCGAATGTTGGTTCAATCGAGATAACGCGTGCACGTTTGTTCTATGCATCGCTTTCAGACAAGTTTGAACAAGTACGTACTGTGGTTTCGCATAGAATGAAACTTTTTAACTCGTACAACCTGCTGACATGATTCAAGGGTGCGAAGCACACGATTGATCGATTTGCTTAGATCTCGCATTTTCGTTCGGTCTAGCGCCGTCAGATAGGTTTGCATACACAAATTCTGTATATTTGCATAAATCAAAAGTTTTTTACCCTCGTACACCGAGCTAGTATGTTACAAAGGATAGAAACACCCGATGGATTGATTCCGATAAGTCTAGCATTTTCATTCGATGCAGCACTATCAGGCTAGTTTCGACGCCTGGATATTGTGAAATTGCATAAAATTAAGGGTCTAGAATCTCGTACACCACTCTGATATGCTACAAAATTTCGCAACACTCGATGGTTCGATTTCGACAAATCTCGCATCTTCGTTAGATTCAGCTCTATCAGACACTAGTCAACACAAAGATACTGTATATTAGAATAGAGGAACGCGAGTAAACACTCGGAAATACAGCTGCTAAGTTACAAACTTTCGGAGCGTTGATTCATTCGAATGTTGGTTCAATCGAGATAACTCGTGCACTTTTGTGCGATGCAGCGCTTTCAGACAAGTTTTAACAAATACGTACTGTGGATTCGCATAGTATGAAACTTTTTAACTCGTACAACCTGCCAACATGACTCAAGGGTGCGAAGCACTCGATTGATCGATTTGTTTTGTTCTCGCATTTTCGTTCGGTCTAGCGCCGTCAGATAGGTTTGCATTACACAAATACTGTATATTTGCATAAATCAATAGTTTTTTGGTCCTCGTACACCGAGCTAGTATGTTACAAAGGATAGAAACACCCGATGGATCGATTCCGATAAGTCTAGCATTTTCATTCGATGCAGAACTATCAGGCTAGTATCGACGCCTGGATATTGAGAAATTGCATAAAATTAAGGGTCTAGAATCTCGTACACCACTCTGATATGCTACAAAAGTTCGCAACACTCGATGGTTCGATTTCGACAAATCTCGCATCTTCGTTAGATTCAATTCTATCAGACACTAGTCAACACAAAGATACTGTATATTTGAATAGAAGAACGCGAGTAAACACTCGGAAATCCAGCTGATAAGTTACAAACTTTCGGAGCGTTGATTCATTCGAATGTTGGTTCAATCGAGATAACTCGTGCACTTTTGTGCGTTGCAGCGCTTTCAGACAAGTTTTAACAAATACGTACTGTGGATTCGCATAGTAGGAAACTTTTTAACTCGTACAACGTGCCAACATGACTCAAGGGTGCGAAGCACTCGATTGATCGATTTGTTTTGTTCTCGCATTTTCGTTCGGTCTAGCGCCGTCAGATAGGTTTGCATACACAAATTCTGTATATATGCATAAATCAAAAGTTTTTTACCCTCGTACACGGAGCTAGTATGTTACAAAGGATAGAAACACCCGATGGATCGATTTCGATAACTCTAGCATTTTCATTCGATGCAGGACTATCAGGCTAGTTTTGACGCCTGGATATTGTGAAATTGCATAAAATTAAGGGTCTAGAATCTCGTACACCACTCTGATATGTTACAAAATTTCGCAACACTCGATGGTTCGATTTCGACAAATCTCGCATCTTCGTTAGATTCAGCTCTGTCATACACTAGTCAACACAAAGATACTGTATATTCGAATAGAGGAACGCGAGTAAACACTCGGAAATCCAGCTGATAAGTTACAAACTTTCGGAGCGTTGATTCATTCGAATGTTGGTTCAATCGAGATAACTCGTGCACTTTTGTTCTATGCATCGCTTTCAGACAAGTTTTAAGAAGTCCGTACTGTGGTTTCGCGTAGAATGAAACTTTTTAACTCGTATAACCTGCTGACATGATTCAAGGGTGCGAAGCACACGATTGATCGATTTGTTTTGTTCTCGCATTTTCGTTCGGTCTAGCGCCGTCAGATAGGTTTGCATTACACAAATACTGTATATTTGCATAAATCAATAGTTTTTTGGTCCTCGTACACCGAGCTAGTATGTTACAAAGGATAGAAACACCCGATGGATCGATTCCGATAAGTCTAGCATTTTCATTCGATGCAGCACTATCAGGCTAGTATCGACGCCTGGATATTGAGAAATTGCATAAAATTAAGGGTCTAGAATCTCGTACACCACTCTGATATGCTACAAAAGTTCGCAACACTCGATGGTTCGATTTCGACAAATCTTGCATCTTCGTTAGATTCAATTCTATCAGACACTAGTCAACACAAAGATACTGTATATTTGAATAGAAGAACGCGAGTAAAAACTCGGAAATCCAGCTGATAAGTTACAAAGTTTCGGAGCGTTGATTCATTCGAATGTTGGTTCAATCGAGATAACTCGTGCACTTTTGTGCGTTGCAGCGCTTTCACACAAGTTTTATCAAATACGTACTGTGGATTCGCATAGTATGAAACTTTTTAACTCGTACAACGTGCCAACATGACTCAAGGGTGCGAAGCACTCGATTGATCGATTTGTTTTGTTCTCGCATTTTCGTTCGGTCTAGCGCCGTCAGATAGGTTTGCATACACAAATTCTGTATATATGCATAAATCAAAAGTTTTTTACCCTCGTACACGGAGCTAGTATGTTACAAAGGATAGAAACACCCGATGGATCGATTTCGATAACTCTAGCATTTTCATTCGATGCAGGACTATCAGGCTAGTTTCGACGCCTGGATATTGAGAAATTGCATAAAATTAAGGGTCTAGAATCTCGTACACCACTCTGATATGCTACAAAAGTTCGCAACACTCGATGGTTCGATTTCGACAAATCTTGCATCTTCGTTAGATTCAATTCTATCAGACACTAGTCAACACAAAGATACTGTATATTTGAATAGAAGAACGCGAGTAAAAACTCGGAAATCCAGCTGATAAGTTACAAACTTTCGGAGCGTTGATTCATTCGAATGTTGGTTCAATCGAGATAACTCGTGCACTTTTGTTCTATGCATCGCTTTCAGACAAGTTTTAACAAGTACGTACTGTGGTTTCGCGTAGAATGAAACTTTTTAACTCGTATAACCTGCTGACATGATTCAAGGGTGCGAAGCACACGATTGATCGATTTGTTTTGTTCTCGCATTTTCGTTCGGTCTAGCGCCGTCAGATAGGTTTGCATTACACAAATACTGTATATTTGCATAAATCATTAGTTTTTTGGTCCTCCGAGCTAGTATGTTACAAAGGATAGAAACACCCGATGGATCGATTCCGATTATTCTAGCATTTTCATTCGATGCAGCACTATCAGGCTGGTTTCGACGCCTGGATATTGTGAAATTGCATAAAATTAAGGGTCTAGAATCTCGTACACCACTCTGATATGCTACAAAATTTCGCAACACTCGATGGTTCGATTTCGACAAATCTCGCATCTTCGTTAGATTCAGCTCTATCAGACACTAGTCAACACAAAGATACTGTATATTCGAATAGAGGAACGCGAGTAAACACTCGGAAATCCAGCTGATAAGTTACAAACTTTCGGAGCGTTGATTCATTCGAATGTTGGTTCAATCGAGATAACTCGTGCACTTTTGTTCTCTGCATCGCTTTCACACAAGTTTTCACAAATACGTACTGTGGTTTCGCATAGGATGAAACTTTTTAACTCATATACAACGTGCTGACATGATTCAAGGGTGCGAAGCACACGATTGATCGATTTGCTTAGTTTTCGCATTTTCGTTCGGTCTAGCGCTGTCAGACAGGTTTGCACACATAAATACTATGTATTTGCATAAAACAAAAGTTTTTTTTACCCTCGTACACCGAGCTAGGATGTTACAAAGGATAGAAACACCCGATGGATCGATTCCGATAAGTCTAGCTTTTTCATTCGATGCAGCACTATCAGGCTAGTTTCGAGGCCTGGATATTTTGAAATTGCATAAAATTAAGGGTCTAGAATCTCGTACACCACTCTGATATGCTACAAAAGTTCGCAACACACGATGGTTCGATTTCGACAAATCTCGCATCTTCGTTAGATTCAGCTCTGTCAGACGCTAGTCAACACAATCATACTGTATATTTGAATAGAGGAAAGCAATTAAACACTCGAAAATCGAGCTGATATGTTACAAATTATCGGAACGCTGTTTCATTCGAACGTTGGTACAATCAAGATAACTCGTGCACTTTTGTTCTCTGCATCGCTTTCACACAAGTTTTCACAAATACGTACTGTGGTTTCGCATAGGATGAAACTTTTTAACTCATATACAACGTGCTGACATGATTCAAGGGTGCGAAGCACACGATTGATCGATTTGCTTAGTTCTCGCATTTTCGTTCGGTCTAGCGCTGTCAGACAGGTTTGCACACATAAGTACTATGTATTTGCATAAAACAAAAGTTTTTTTTACCCTCGTACACCGAGCTAGTATGTTACAAAGGATAGAAACACCCGATGGATCGATTCCGATAAGTCTAGCATTTTCATTCGATGCAGCACTATCAGGCTAGTTTCGACGCCTGGATATTGTGAAATTGCATAAAATTAAGGGTCTAGAATCTCGTACACCACTCTGATATGCTACAAAATTTCGCAACACTCGATGGTTCGATTTCGACAAATCTCGCATCTTCGTTAGATTCAGCTCTATCAGACACTAGTCAACACAAAGATACTGTATATTCGAATAGAGGAACGCGAGTAAACACTCGGAAATCCAGCTGATAAGTTACAAACTTTCGGAGCGTTGATTCATTCGAATGTTGGTTCAATCGAGATAACTCGTGCACTTTTGTGCGTTGCAGCGCTTTCAGACAAGTTTTAACAAATACGTACTGTGGATTCGCATAGTATGAAACTTTTTAACTCGTACAACGTGCCAACATGACTCAAGGGTGCGAAGCACTCGATGGATCGATTTGTTTTGTTCTCGCATTTTCGTTCGGTCTAGCGCCGTCAGATAGGTTTGCATACACAAATTCTGTATATTTGCATAAATCAAAAGTTTTTTACCCTCGTACACCGAGCTAGTATGTTACAAAGGATAGAAACACCCGATGGATTGATTCCGATAAGTCTAGCATTTTCATTCGATGCAGCACTATCAGGCTAGTTTCGACGCCTGGATATTGTGAAATTCCATAAAATTAAGGGTCTAGAATCTCGTACACCACTCTGATATGTTACAAAAGTTCGCAACACTCGATGGTTCGATTTCGACAAATCTCGCATGTTCGTTAGATTCAGCTCTGTCAGACACAAGTCAACACAAACATACTGTATATTCGAATAGAGGAACGCGAGTAAACACTCGGAAATCCAGCTGATAAGTTACAAACTTTCGGAGCGTTGATTCATTCGAATGTTGGTTCAATCGAGATAACTCGTGCACTTTTGTTCTATGCATCGCTTTCAGACAAGTTTTAACAAGTACGTACTGTGGTTTCGCATAGAATGAAACTTTTTAGCTCGTACAACCTGCTGACATGATTCAAGGGTGCGAAGCACACGATTGATCGATTTGCTTAGATCTCACATTTTCGTTCGGTCTAGCGCTGTCAGACAGGTTTGCACACATAAATAATATGTCTTTACATAAAACAAAAGTTTTTTTACCCTCGTACACCGAGCTAGTATGTTACAAAGGATAGAAACACCTGATGGATCGAATTCGATAACTCGAGCATTTTCATTCGATGTAACGCTATCAGGCAAGTTTTGACACAAAGATATTGTGAAATTGCATAAAATAAAGGATTTTGACTATCGTACATCGCTCTGATATGTTACAAAACTTCGCAACACTGGATGGTTAGTTTTCGACAAATCACGCGTTTTTGATCCATTCAGTTCTGTCGGACACTATTCAACACATATTTTAATTGAGTAAATCGATGAAACTTTCGAAAATCGAGCTGATATGTCGTAAACGTTCGGTACGTTTCTTCAATCGATTTATATAACTCGTGCCTATTTGTGCGATGCAGCACTTTCAGACGTTTTAACGAATACGTACTGTGGATTCGCATACTTTGAAACTTTTTAACTCGTACAACGTGCCGACATGATTCAAGGGTGCGAAGCACTCGATTGATCGATTTGCTCAGTTCTCGCATTTTCGTTCGGTCTAGCGCTGTCAGACAGGTTTGCACACATAAATACTATGTATTTTCATAAAACAAAAGTTTTTTTTACCCTCGTACACCGAGCTAGTATGTTACAAAGGATAGAAACACCCGATGGATCGATTCCGATAATTCTAGCATTTTCATTCGATGCACCACTATCACGCTAGTTTCGACGCCTGGATATTGTGAAATTGCATAAAATTAAGGGTCTAGAATCTCGTACACCACTCTGATATGCTACAAAACTTCGCAACACTCGATGGTTCGATTTCGACAAATCTCGCATCTTCGTTAGATTCAGCTCTATCAGACACTAGTCAACACAAAGATACTGTATATTTGAATAGAAGAACGCGAGTAAACACTCGGAAATCCAGCTGATAAGTTACAAACTTTCGGAGCGTTGATTCATTCGAATGTTGGTTCAATCGAGATAACTCGTGCACTTTTGTTCTATGCATCGCTTTCAGACAAGTTTGAACTAGTACGTACTGTGGTTTCGCATAGAATGAAACGTTTTAACTCGTACAACGTGCCGACATGATTCAAGGGTGCGAAGCACTCGATTGATCGATTTGCTTAGTTCTCGCATTTTCGTTCGGTCTAGCGCTGTCAGACAGGTTTGCACACATAAATACTATGTATTTGCATAAAACAAAAGTTTTTTTTACTCTCGTACACCGAGCTAGTATGTTACAAAGGATAGAAACACCCGATGGATCGATTCCGATAACTCTAGCATTTTCATTCGATGCAGGACTATCAGGCTAGTTTCGACGCCTGGATATTGTAAAATTGCAAAAAATTAAGGGTCTAGAATCTCGTACACCACTTTGATATGCTACAAAACTTCGCAACACTCGATGGTTCGATTTCGACAAATCTCGCATCTTCGTTAGATTCAGCTCTATCAGACACTAGTCAACACAAAGATACTGTATATTTGAATAGAAGAACGCGAGTAAACACTCGGAAATCCAGCTGCTAAGTTACAAACTTTCGGAGCGTTGATTCATTCGAATGTTGGTTCAATCGAGATAACTCGTGCACTTTTGTGCGATGCAGCGCTTTCAGACAAGTTTTAACAAATACGTACTGTGGATTCGCATAGTATGAAACTTTTTAACTCGTACAACGTGCCAACATGACTCAAGGGTGCGAAGCACTCGATTGATCGATTTGTTTTGTTCTCGCATTTTCGTTCGGCCTAGCGCCGTCAGATAGGTTTGCATTACACAAATACTGTATATTTGCATAAATCAATAGTTTTTTGGTCCTCGTACACCGAGCTAGTATGTTACAAAGGATAGAAACACCCGATGGATCGATTCCGATAAGTCTAGCATTTTCATTCGATGCAGAACTATCAGGCTAGTATCGACGCCTGGATATTGAGAAATTGCATAAAATTAAGGGTCTAGAATCTCGTACACCACTCTGATATGCTACAAAAGTTCGCAACACTCGATGGTTCGATTTCGACAAATCTCGCATCTTCGTTAGATTCAATTCTATCAGACACTAGTCAACACAAAGATACTGTATATTTGAATAGAAGAACGCGAGTAAACACTCGGAAATCCAGCTGATAAGTTACAAACTTTCGGAGCGTTGATTCATTCGAATGTTGGTTCAATCGAGATAACTCGTGCACTTTTGTGCGTTGCAGCGCTTTCAGACAAGTTTTAACAAATACGTACTGTGGATTCGCATAGTATGAAACTTTTTAACTCGTACAACGTGCCAACATGACTCAAGGGTGCGAAGCACTCGATTGATCGATTTGTTTTGTTCTCGCATTTTCGTTCGGTCTAGCGCCGTCAGATAGGTTTGCATACACAAATTCTGTATATATGCATAAATCAAAAGTTTTTTACCCTCGTACACGGAGCTAGTATGTTACAAAGGATAGAAACACCCGATGGATCGATTTCGTTAACTCTAGCATTTTCATTCGATGCAGGACTATCAGGCTAGTTTCGACGCCTGGATATTGTGAAATTGCATAAAATTAAGGGTCTAGAATCTCGTACACCACTCTGATATGTTACAAAATTTCGCAACACTCGATGGTTCGATTTCGACAAATCTCGCATCTTCGTTAGATTCAGCTCTGTCATACACTAGTCAACACAAAGATACTGTATATTCGAATAGAGGAACGCGAGTAAACACTCGGAAATCCAGCTGATAAGTTACAAGCTTTCGGAGCGTTCATTCATTCGAATGTTGGTTCAATCGAGATAACGCGTGCACGTTTGTTCTATGCATCGCTTTCAGACAAGTTTTAACAAGTACGTACTGTGGTTTCGCATAGAATGAAACTTTTTAACTCGTACAACCTGCTGACATGATTCAAGGGTGCGAAGCACACGATTGATCGATTTGCTTAGATCTCGCATTTTCGTTCGGTCTACCGCCGTCAGATAGGTTTGCATACACAAATTCTGTATATTTGCATAAATCAAAAGTTTTTTACCCTCGTACACCGAGCTAGTATGTTACAAAGGATAGAAACACCCGATGGATTGATTCCGATAAGTCTAGCATTTTCATTCGATGCAGCACTATCAGGCTAGTTTCGACGCCTGGATATTGTGAAATTGCATAAAATTAAGGGTCTAGAATCTCGTACACCACTCTGATATGCTACAAAATTTCGCAACACTCGATGGTTCGATTTCGACAAATCTCGCATCTTCGTTAGATTCAGCTCTATCAGACACTAGTCAACACAAAGATACTGTATATTAGAATAGAGGAACGCGAGTAAACACTCGGAAATCCAGCTGATAAGTTACAAACTTTCGGAGCGTTGATTCATTCGAATGTTGGTTCAATCGAGATAACTCGTGCACTTTTGTGCGATGCAGCGCTTTCAGACAAGTTTTAACAAATACGTACTGTGGATTCGCATAGTATGAAACTTTTTAACTCGTACAACGTGCCAACATGACTCAAGGGTGCGAAGCACTCGATTGATCGATTTGTTTTGTTCTCGCATTTTCGTTCGGTCTAGCGCCGTCAGATAGGTTTGCATTACACAAATAATGTATATTTGCATAAATCAATAGTTTTTTGGTCCTCGTACACCGAGCTAGTATGTTACAAAGGATAGAAACACCCGATGGATCGATTCCGATAAGTCTAGCATTTTCATTCGATGCAGCACTATCAGGCTAGTATCGACGCCTGGATATTGAGAAATTGCATAAAATTAAGGGTCTAGAATCTCGTACACCACTCTGATATGCTACAAAAGTTCGCAACACTCGATGGTTCGATTTCGACAAATCTTGCATCTTCGTTAGATTCAAATCTATCAGACACTAGTCAACACAAAGATACTGTATATTTGAATAGAAGAACGCGAGTAAAAACTCGGAAATCCAGCTGATAAGTTACAAAGTTTCGGAGCGTTGATTCATTCGAATGTTGGTTCAATCGAGATAACTCGTGCACTTTTGTGCGTTGCAGCGCTTTCAGACAAGTTTTATCAAATACGTACTGTGGATTCGCATAGTATGAAACTTTTTAACTCGTACAACGTGCCAACATGACTCAAGGGTGCGAAGCACTCGATTGATCGATTTGTTTTGTTCTCGCATTTTCGTTCGGTCTAGCGCCGTCAGATAGGTTTGCATACACAAATTCTGTATATATGCATAAATCAAAAGTTTTTTACCCTCGTACACGGAGCTAGTATGTTACAAAGGATAGAAACACCCGATGGATCGATTTCGATAAGTCTAGCATTTTGATTCGATGCAGCACTATCAGGCTAGTTTCGACGCCTGGATATTGTGAAATTGCATAAAATTAAGGGTCTAGAATCTCGTACACCACTCTGATATGCTACAAAACTGCGCAACACTCGATGGTTCGATTTCGACAAATCTCGCATCTTCGTTAGATTCAGCTCTATCAGACACTAGTCAACACAAAGATACTGTATATTTGAATAGAGGAACGCGAGTAAACACTCGGAAATCCAGCTGATAAGTTACAAACTTTCGGAGCGTTGATTCATTCGAATGTTGGTTCAATCGAGATAACTCGTGCACTTTTGTGCGATGCAGCGCTTTCAGACAAATTTTCACAAATACGTACTGTGGATTCGCATAGTATGAAACTTTTTAACTCGTACAACGTGCCGACATGTTTCAAGGGTGCGAAGCACACGATTGATCGATTTGTTTTGTTCTCGCATTTTCGTTCGGTCTAGCGCCGTCAGATAGGTTTGCATACACAAATTCTGTATATATGCATAAATCAAAAGTTTTTTACCCTCGTACACGGAGCTAGTATGTTACAAAGGATAGAAACACCTGATGGATCGATTTCGATAACTCTAGCATTTTCATTCGATGCAGGACTATCAGGCTAGTTTCGACGCCTGGATATTGTGAAATTGCATAAAATTAAGGCTCTAGAATCTCGTACACTACTCTGATATGTTACAAAACTGCGCAACACTCGATGGTTCGATTTCGACAAATCTCGCATCTTCGTTAGATTCAGCTCTATCAGACACTAGTCAACACAAAGATACTGTATATTTGAATAGAGGAACGCGAGTAAACACTCGGAAATCCAGCTGATAAGTTACAAACTTTCGGAGCGTTGATTCATTCGAATGTTGGTTCAATCGAGATAACTCGTGCACTTTTGTGCGATGCAGCGCTTTCAGACAAATTTTCACAAATACGTACTGTGGATTCGCATAGTATGAAACTTTTTAACTCGTACAACGTGCCGACATGATTCAAGGGTGCGAAGCACACGATTGATCGATTTGTTTTGTTCTCGCATTTTCGTTCGGTCTAGCGCCGTCAGATAGGTTTGCATACACAAATTCTGTATATATGCATAAATCAAAAGTTTTTTACCCTCGTACACGGAGCTAGTATGTTACAAAGGATAGAAACACCTGATGGATCGATTTCGATAACTCTAGCATTTTCATTCGATGCAGGACTATCAGGCTAGTTTCGACGCCTGGATATTGTGAAATTGCATAAAATTAAGGCTCTAGAATCTCGTACACTACTCTGATATGTTACAAAACTGCGCAACACTCGATGGTTCGATTTCGACAAATCTCGCATCTTCGTTAGATTCAGCTCTATCAGACACTAGTCAACACAAAGATACTGTATATTTGAATAGAGGAACGCGAGTAAACACTCGGAAATCCAGCTGATAAGTTACAAACTTTCGGAGCGTCGATTCATTCGAATGTTGGTTCAATCGAGATAACTCGTGCACTTTTGTGCGATGCAGCGCTTTCAGACAAGTTTTAACAAGTACGTACTGTGGATTCGCATAGTATGAAACTTTTTAACTCGTACAACGTGTCGACATGATGCAAGGGTGCGAAGCACACGATTGATCGATTTGCTTAGTTCTCGCATTTTCGTTCGGTCTAGCGCTGTCAGACAGGTTTGCACACATAAATACTATGTATTTGCATAAAACAAAAGTTTTTTTTACCCTCGTACACCGAGCTAGTATGTTACAAAGGATAGAAACATCCGATGGATCGATTCCGATACGTCTAGCATTTTCATTCGATGCATCACTATCAGGCTAGTTTCGACGTCTGGATATTAAGAAATTGCATAAAATTAAGGGTCTAGAATCTCGTACATCACTCTGATATGCTACAAAAGTTCGCAACACTTGATGGTTCGATTTCGACAAATCTCGCATCTTCGTTAGATTCAGCTCTATCAGACACTAGTCAACACAAAGATACTGTATATTTGAATAGAGGAACGCGAGTAAACACTCGGAAATCCAGCTGATAAGTTACAAGCTTTCGGAGCGTTCATTCATTCGAATGTTGGTTCAATCGAGATAACGCGTGCACGTTTGTTCTATGCATCGCTTTCAGACAAGTTTTAACAAGTACGTACTGTGGTTTCGCATAGAATGAAACTTTTTAACTCGTACAACCTGCTGACATGATTCAAGGGTGCGAAGCACACGATTGATCGATTTGCTTAGATCTCGCATTTTCGTTCGGTCTAGCGCCGTCAGATAGGTTTGCATACACAAATTCTGTATATTTGCATAAATCAAAAGTTTTTTACCCTCGTACACCGAGCTAGTATGTTACAAAGGATAGAAACACCCGATGGATTGATTCCGATAAGTCTAGCATTTTCATTCGATGCAGCACTATCAGGCTAGTTTCGACGCCTGGATATTGTGAAATTGCATAAAATTAAGGGTCTAGAATCTCGTACACCACTCTGATATGCTACAAAATTTCGCAACACTCGATGGTTCGATTTCGACAAATCTCGCATCTTCGTTAGATTCAGCTCTATCAGACACTAGTCAACACAAAGATACTGTATATTAGAATAGAGGAACGCGAGTAAACACTCGGAAATCCAGCTGATAAGTTACAAACTTTCGGAGCGTTGATTCATTCGAATGTTGGTTCAATCGAGATAACTCGTGCACTTTTGTGCGATGCAGCGCTTTCAGACAAGTTTTAACAAATACGTACTGTGGATTCGCATAGTATGAAACTTTTTAACTCGTACAACGTGCCAACATGACTCAAGGGTGCGAAGCACTCGATTGATCGATTTGTTTTGTTCTCGCATTTTCGTTCGGTCTAGCGCCGTCAGATAGGTTTGCATTACACAAATACTGTATATTTGCATAAATCAATAGTTTTTTGGTCCTCGTACACCGAGCTAGTATGTTACAAAGGATAGAAACACCCGATGGATCGATTCCGATAAGTCTAGCATTTTCATTCGATGCAGCACTATCAGGCTAGTATCGACGCCTGGATATTGAGAAATTGCATAAAATTAAGGGTCTAGAATCTCGTACACCACTCTGATATGCTACAAAAGTTCGCAACACTCGATGGTTCGATTTCGACAAATCTTGCATCTTCGTTAGATTCAATTCTATCAGACACTAGTCAACACAAAGATACTGTATATTTGAATAGAAGAACGCGAGTAAAAACTCGGAAATCCAGCTGATAAGTTACAAAGTTTCGGAGCGTTGATTCATTCGAATGTTGGTTCAATCGAGATAACTCGTGCACTTTTGTTCTATGCATCGCTTTCAGACAAGTTTTAACAAGTACGTACTGTGGTTTCGCGTAGAATGAAACTTTTTAACTCGTATAACCTGCTGACATGATTCAAGGGTGCGAAGCACACGATTGATCGATTTGTTTTGTTCTCGCATTTTCGTTCGGTCTAGCGCCGTCAGATAGGTTTGCATTACACAAATACTGTATATTTGCATAAATCATTAGTTTTTTGGTCCTCCGAGCTAGTATGTTACAAAGGATAGAAACACCCGATGGATCGATTCCGATAAGTCTAGCATTTTCATTCGATGCAGCACTATCAGGCTAGTTTCGACGCCTGGATATTGTGAAATTGCATAAAATTAAGGGTCTAGAATCTCGTACACCACTCTGATATGCTACAAAATTTCGCAACACTCGATGGTTCGATTTCGACAAATCTCGCATCTTCGTTAGATTCAGCTCTATCAGACACTAGTCAACACAATCATACTGTATATTTGAATAGAGGAAAGCAATTAAACACTCGGAAATCCAGCTGATATGTTACAAATTATCGGAACGCTGTTTCATTCGAACGTTGGTACAATCAAGATAACTCGTGCACTTTTGTTCTCTGCATCGCTTTCACACAAGTTTTCACAAATACGTACTGTGGTTTCGCATAGGATGAAACTTTTTAACTCATATACAACGTGCTGACATGATTCAAGGGTGCGAAGCACACGATTGATCGATTTGCTTAGTTCTCGCATTTTCGTTCGGTCTAGCGCTGTCAGACAGGTTTGCACACATAAGTACTATGTATTTGCATAAAACAAAAGTTTTTTTTACCCTCGTACACCGAGCTAGTATGTTACAAAGGATAGAAACACCCGATGGATCGATTCCGATAAGTCTAGCATTTTCATTCGATGCAGCACTATCAGGCTAGTTTCGACGCCTGGATATTGTGAAATTGCATAAAATTAAGGGTCTAGAATCTCGTACACCACTCTGATATGCTACAAAATTTCGCAACACTCGATGGTTCGATTTCGACAAATCTCGCATCTTCGTTAGATTCAGCTCTATCAGACAGTCAACACAAAGATACTGTATATTTGAATAGAGGAACGCGAGTAAACACTCGGAAATCCAGCTGATAAGTTACAAACTTTCGGAGCGTTGATTCATTCGAATGTTGGTTCAATCGAGATAACTCGTGCACTTTTGTGCGTTGCAGCGCTTTCAGACAAGTTTTAACAAATACGTACTGTGGATTCGCATAGTATGAAACTTTTTAACTCGTACAACGTGCCAACATGACTCAAGGGTGCGAAGCACTCGATGGATCGATTTGTTTTGTTCTCGCATTTTCGTTCGGTCTAGCGCCGTCAGATAGGTTTGCATACACAAATTCTGTATATTTGCATAAATCAAAAGTTTTTTACCCTCGTACACCGAGCTAGTATGTTACAAAGGATAGAAACACCCGATGGATTGATTCCGATAAGTCTAGCATTTTCATTCGATGCAGCACTATCAGGCTAGTTTCGACGCCTGGATATTGTGAAATTCCATAAAATTAAGGGTCTAGAATCTCGTACACCACTCTGATATGTTACAAAAGTTCGCAACACTCGATGGTTCGATTTCGACAAATCTCGCATGTTCGTTAGATTCAGCTCTGTCAGACACAAGTCAACACAAACATACTGTATATTCGAATAGAGGAACGCGAGTGAACACTCGGAAATCCAGCTGATAAGTTACAAACTTTCGGAGCGTTGATTCATTCGAATGTTGGTTCAATCGAGATAACTCGTGCACTTTTGTTCTATGCATCGCTTTCAGACAAGTTTTAACAAGTACGTACTGTGGTTTCGCATAGAATGAAACTTTTTAGCTCGTACAACCTGCTGACATGATTCAAGGGTGCGAAGCACACGATTGATCGATTTGCTTAGATCTCACATTTTCGTTCGGTCTAGCGCTGTCAGACAGGTTTGCACACATAAATAATATGTCTTTACATAAAACAAAAGTTTTTTTACCCTCGTACACCGAGCTAGTATGTTACAAAGGATAGAAACACCTGATGGATCGAATTCGATAACTCGAGCATTTTCATTCGATGTAACGCTATCAGGCAAGTTTTGACACAAAGATATTGTGAAATTGCATAAAATAAAGGATTTTGACTATCGTACATCGCTCTGATATGTTACAAAACTTCGCAACACTGGATGGTTAGTTTTCGACAAATCACGCGTTTTTGATCCATTCAGTTCTGTCGGACACTATTCAACACATATTTTAATTGAGTAAATCGATGAAACTTTCGAAAATCGAGCTGATATGTCGTAAACGTTCGGTACGTTTCTTCAATCGATTTATATAACTCGTGCCTATTTGTGCGATGCAGCACTTTCAAACGTTTTAACGAATACGTACTGTGGATTCGCATACTTTGAAACTTTTTAACTCGTACAACGTGCCGACATGATTCAAGGGTGCGAAGCACTCGATTGATCGATTTGCTCAGTTCTCGCATTTTCGTTCGGTCTAGCGCTGTCAGACAGGTTTGCACACATAAATACTATGTATTTTCATAAAACAAAAGTTTTTTTTACCCTCGTACACCGAGCTAGTATGTTACAAAGGATAGAAACACCCGATGGATCGATTCCGATAACTCTAGCATTTTCATTCGATGCACCACTATCACGCTAGTTTCGACGCCTGGATATTGTGAAATTGCATAAAATTAAGGGTCTAGAATCTCGTACACCACTCTGATATGCTACAAAACTTCGCAACACTCGATGGTTCGATTTCGACAAATCTCGCATCTTCGTTAGATTCAGCTCTATCAGACACTAGTCAACACAAAGATACTGTATATTTGAATAGAAGAACGAGAGTAAACACTCGGAAATGCAGCTGATAAGTTACAAACTTTCGGAGCGTTGATTCATTCGAATGTTGGTTCAATCGAGATAACTCGTGCACTTTTGTTCTATGCATCGCTTTCAGACAAGTTTGAACAAGTACGTACTGTGGTTTCGCATAGAATGAAACGTTTTAACTCCTACAACGTGCCGACATGATTCAAGGGTGCGAAGCACTCGATTGATCGATTTGCTTAGTTCTCGCATTTTCGTTCGGTCTAGCGCTGTCAGACAGGTTTGCACACATAAATACTATGTATTTGCATAAAACAAAAGTTTTTTTTACTCTCGTACACCGAGCTAGTATGTTACAAAGGATAGAAACACCCGATGGATCGATTTCGATAACTCTAGCATTTTCATTCGATGCAGGACTATCAGGCTAGTTTCGACGCCTGGATATTGTGAAATTGCATAAAATTAAGGGTCTAGAATCTCGTACACCACTCTGATATGTTACAAAATTTCGCAACACTCGATGGTTCGATTTCGACAAATCTCGCATCTTCGTTAGATTCAGTTCTATCAGACACTAGTCAACACAAAGATACTGTATATTTGAATAGAAGAACGCGAGTAAACACTCGGAAATCCAGCTGATAAGTTACAAACTTTCGGAGCGTTGATTCATTCGAATGTTGGTTCAATCGAGATAACTCGTGCACTTTTGTGCGATGCAGCGCTTTCAGACAAGTTTTAACAAATACGTACTGTGGATTCGCATAGTATGAAACTTTTTAACTCGTACAACGTGCCAACATGACTCAAGGGTGCGAAGCACTCGATTGATCGATTTGTTTTGTTCTCGCATTTTCGTTCGGTCTAGCGCCGTCAGATAGGTTTGCATACACAAATTCTGTATATTTGCATAAATCAAAAGTTTTTTACCCTCGTACACCGAGCTAGTATGTTACAAAGGATAGAAACACCCGATGGATTGATTCCGATAAGTCTAGCATTTTCATTCGATGCAGCACTATCAGGCTAGTTTCGACACCTGGATATTGTGAAATTGCATAAAATTAAGGGTCTAGAATCTCGAACACCACTCTGATATGCTACAAAACTGCGCAACACTCGATGGTTCGATTTCGACAAATCTCGCATCTTCGTTAGATTCAGCTCTATCAGACACTAGTCAACACAAAGATACTGTATATTTGAATAGAGGAACGCGAGTAAACACTCGGAAATCCAGCTGATAAGTTACAAACTTTCGGAGCGTTGATTCATTCGAATGTTGGTTCAATCGAGATAACTCGTGCACTTTTGTGCGATGCAGCGCTTTCAGACAAATTTTCACAAATACGTACTGTGGATTCGCATAGTATGAAACTTTTTAACTCGTACAACGTGCCGACATGATTCAAGGGTGCGAAGCACACGATTGATCGATTTGTTTTGTTCTCGCATTTTCGTTCGGTCTAGCGCCGTCAGATAGGTTTGCATACACAAATTCTGTATATTTGCATAAATCAAAAGATTTTTACCCTCGTACACCGAGCTAGGATGTTACAAAGGATAGAAACACCCGATGGATCGATTCCGATAAGTCTAGCTTTTTCATTCGATGCAGCACTATCAGGCTAGTTTCGAGGCCTGGATATTTTGAAATTGCATAAAATTAAGGGTCTAGAATCTCGTACACCACTCTGATATGTTACAAAAGTTCGCAACACTCGATGGTTCGATTTCGACAAATCTCGCATGTTCGTTAGATTCAGGTCTGTCAGACACAAGTCAACACAAAACATACTGTATATTTGAATAGAGGAACGCGAGTAAACACTCGGAAATCCAGCTGATAAGTTACAAACTTTCGGAGCGTTGATTCATTCGAATGTTGGTTCAATCGAGATAACTCGTGCACTTTTGTTCTATGCATCGCTTTCAGACAAGTTTTAACAAGTACGTACTGTGGTTTCGCATAGAATGAAACTTTTTAGCTCGTACAACCTGCTGACATGATTCAAGGGTGCGAAGCACACGATTGATCGATTTGCTTAGATCTCACATTTTCGTTCGGTCTAGCGCTGTCAGACAGGTTTGCACACATAAATAATATGTCTTTACATAAAACAAAAGTTTTTTTACCCTCGTACACCGAGCTAGTATGTTACAAAGGATAGAAACACCTGATGGATCGAATTCGATAACTCGAGCATTTTCATTCGATGTAACGCTATCAGGCAAGTTTTGACACAAAGATATTGTGAAATTGCATAAAATAAAGGATTTTGACTATCGTACATCGCTCTGATATGTTACAAAACTTCGCAACACTGGATGGTTAGTTTTCGACAAATCACGCGTTTTTGATCCATTCAGTTCTGTCGGACACTATTCAACACATATTTTAATTGAGTAAATCGATGAAACTTTCGAAAATCGAGCTGATATGTCGTAAACGTTCGGTACGTTTCTTCAATCGATTTATATAACTCGTGCCTATTTGTGCGATGCAGCACTTTCAGACGTTTTAACGAATACGTACTGTGGATTCGCATACTTTGAAACTTTTTAACTCGTACAACGTGCCGACATGATTCAAGGGTGCGAAGCACTCGATTGATCGATTTGCTTAGTTCTCGCATTTTCGTTCGGTCTAGCGCTGTCAGACAGGTTTGCACACATAAATACTATGTATTTTCATAAAACAAAAGTTTTTTTTACCCTCGTACACCGAGCTAGTATGTTACAAAGGATAGAAACACCCGATGGATCGATTCCGATAACTCTAGCATTTTCATTCGATGCACCACTATCACGCTAGTTTCGACGCCTGGATATTGTGAAATTGCATAAAATTAAGGGTCTAGAATCTCGTACACCACTCTGATATGCTACAAAACTTCGCAACACTCGATGGTTCGATTTCGACAAATCTCGCATCTTCGTTAGATTCAGCTCTATCAGACACTAGTCAACACAAAGATACTGTATATTTGAATAGAAGAACGCGAGTAAACACTCGGAAATCCAGCTGATAAGTTACAAACTTTCGGAGCGTTGATTCATTCGAATGTTGGTTCAATCGAGATAACTCGTGCACTTTTGTGCGATGCAGCGCTTTCAGACAAGTTTTCACAAATACGTACTGTGGATTCGCATAGTATGAAACTTTTTAACTCGTACAACGTGCCGACATGATTCAAGGGTGCAAAGCACACGATTGATCGATTTGCTTAGTTTTCGCATTTTCGTTCGGTCTAGCGCTGTCAGACAGGTTTGCACACATAAATACTATGTATTTGCATAAAACAAAAGTTTTTTTTACCCTCGTACACCGAGCTAGTATGTTACAAAGGATAGAAACACCCGATGGATCGATTCCGATAAGTCTAGCTTTTTCATTCGATGCAGCACTATCAGGCTAGTTTCGACGCCTGGATATTGTGAAATTGCATAAAATTAAGGGTCTAGAATCTCATACACCACTCTGATATGCTACAAAAGTTCGCAACCCTCGATGGTTCGATTTCGACAAATCTCGCATCTTCGTTAGATTCAGCTCTATCAGACACTAGTCAACACAAAGATACTGTATATTTGAATAGAGGAACGCGAGTAAACACTCGGAAATCCAGCTGATAAGTTACAAACTTTCGGAGCGTTGATTCATTCGAATGTTGGTTCAATCGAGATAACTCGTGCACTTTTGTGCGATGCAGCGCTTTCAGACAAGTTTTAACAAGTACGTACTGTGGATTCGCATAGTATGAAACTTTTTAACTCGTACAACGTGCCAACATGACTCAAGGGTGCGAAGCACTCGATTGATCGATTTGTTTTGTTCTCGCATTTTCGTTCGGTCTAGCGCCGTCAGATAGGTTTGCATACACAAATTCTGTATATATGCATAAATCAAAATTTTGTTACCCTCGTACACGGAGCTAGTATGTTACAAAGGATAGAAACACCTGATGGATCGATTTCGATAACTCTAGCATTTTCATTCGATGCAGGACTATCAGGCTAGTTTCGACGCCTGGATATTGTGAAATTGCATAAAATTAAGGCTCTAGAATCTCGTACACTACTCTGATATGTTACAAAACTTCGCAACACTCGATGGTTCGATTTCGACAAATCTCGCATCTTCGTTAGATTCAGCTCTATCAGACACTAGTCAATACAAAGATACTGTATATTTGAATAGAGGAATGCGAGTAAACACTCGGAAATCCAGCTGATAAGTTACAAACTTTCGGAGCGTTGATTCATTCGAATGTTGGTTCAATCGAGATAACTCGTGCACTTTTGTGCGATGCAGTGCTTTCAGACAAGTTTTAACAAGTACGTACTGTGGTTTCACATAGTATGAAACTTTTTAACTCGTACAACGTGCCGACATGATTCAAGGGTGCGAAGCACACGATTGATCGATTTGCTTAGTTCTCGCATTTTCGTTCGGTCTAGCGCTGTCAGACAGGTTTGCATACATAAATACTATGTATTTGCATAAAACAAAAGTTTTTTTTACCCTCGTACACCGAGCTAGTATGTTACAAAGGATAGAAACACCCGATGGATCGATTCCGATAAGTCTAGCATTTTCATTCGATGCAGCACTATCAGGCTAGTTTCGACGCCTGGATATTGTGAAATTGCATAAAATTAAGGCTCTAGAATCTCGTACACCACTCTGATATGTTACAACATTTCGCAACACTCGATGGTTCGATTTCGACAAATCTCGCATCTTCGTTAGATTCAGCTCTGTCAGACACTAGTCAACACAAACATACTGTATATTTGAATAGAGGAACGCGAGTAAACACTCGGAAATCCAGCTGATAAGTTACAAACTTTCGGAGCGTTGATTCATTCGAATGTTGGTTCAATCGAGATAACTCGTGCACTTTTGTTCTATGCATCGCTTTCAGACAAGTTTTAACAAGTACGTACTGTGGTTTCGCATAGAATGAAACTTTTTAACTCGTACAACCTGCTGACATGATTCAAGGGTGCGAAGCACTCGATTGATCGATTTGCTTAGTTCTCGAATTTTCGTTCGGTCTAGCGCTGTCAGACAGGTTTGCACACATAAATACTATGTATTTGCATAAAACAAAAGTTTTTTTTTACTCTCGTACACCGAGCTAGTATGTTACAAAGGATAGAAACACCCGATGGATCGATTCCGATAACTCTAGTATTTTCATTCGATGCAGGACTATCAGGCTAGTTTCGACGCCTGGATATTGTGAAATTGCAAAAAATTAAGGGTCTGGAATCTCGTACACCACTCTGATATGTTACAAAAGTTCGCAACACTCGATGGTTCGATTTCGACAAATCTCGCATCTTCGTAAGATTCAGCTCTGTCAGACGCTAGTCAACACAAACATAATGTATATTTGAATAGAGGAAAGCAGTTAAACACTCGAAAATCGAGCTGATATGTTCCAAATTATCGGAACGCTGTTTCATTCGAACGTTGGTACAATCAAGATAACTCGTGCACTTTTGTTCCATGCATCGCTTTCACACAAGTTTTCACAAATACGTACTGTGGATTCGAATAGGATGAAAATTTTTAACTCATATACAACGTGCTGACATGATTCAAGGGTGCGAAGCACACGATTGATCGATTTGCTTAGTTCTCGCATTTTCGTTCGGTCTAGCGCTGTCAGACAGGTTTGCACACATAAATACTATGTATTTGCATAAAACAAAAGTTTTTTTTTCCCTCGTACACCGAGCTAGTATGTTACAAAGTATAGAAACACCCGATGGATCGATTCCGATAACTCTAGCATCTTCATTCGATGCATCACTATCAGGCTAGTTTCGACGCCTGGATATTAAGAAAATGCATAAAATTAAGGGTCTAGAATCTCGTACACCACTCTGATATGCTACAAAAGTTCGCAACACTCGATGGTTCGATTTCGACAAATCTCGCATCTTCGTTAGATTCAGTTCTATCAGACACTAGTCAACACAAAGATACTGTATATTTAAATAGAAGAACGCGAGTAAACACTCGGAAATCCAGCTGATAAGTTACAAACTTTCGGAGCGTTGATTCATTCGAATGTTGTTTCAATCGAGATAACTCGTGCACTTTTGTGCGATGCCGCGCTTTCAGACAAGTTTTAACAAATACGTACTGTGGATTCGCATAGTATGAAACTTTTTAACTCGTACAACGTGCCAACATGACTCAAGGGTGCGAAGCACTCGATTGATCGATTTGTTTTGTTCTCGCATTTTCGTTCGGTCTAGCGCCGTCAGATAGGTTTGCATACACAAATTCTGTATATTTGCATAAATCAAAAGTTTTTTACCCTCGTACACCGAGCTAGTATGTTACAAAGGATAAAAACACCTGATGGATCGATTTCGATAACTCTAGCATTTTCATTCGATGCAGGACTATCAGGTAAGTTTCGACGCCTGGATATTGTGAAATTGCATAAAATTAAGGCTCTAGAATCTCGTACACTACTCTGATATGTTACAAAACTGCGCAACACTCGATGGTTCGATTTCGACAAATCTCGCTTCTTCGTTAGATTCAGATCTATCAGACACTAGTCAACACAAAGATACTGTATATTTGAATAGAGGAACGCGAGTAAACACTCGGAAATCCAGCTGATAAGTTACAAACTTTCGGAGCGTTGATTCATTCGAATGTTGGTTCAATCGAGATAACTCGTGCACTTTTGTGCGATGCAGCGCTTTCAGACAAGTTTTCACAAATACGTACTGTGGATTCGCATAGTATGAAACTTTTTAACTCGTACAACGTGCCGACATGATTCAAGGGTGCGAAGCACACGATTGATCGATTTGCTTAGTTTTCGCATTTTCGTTCGGTCTAGCGCTGTCAGACAGGTTTGCACACATAAATACTATGTATTTGCATAAAACAAAAGTTTTTTTTACCCTCGTACACCGAGCTAGTATGTTACAAAGGATAGAAACACCCGATGGATCGATTCCGATAAGTCTAGCTTTTTCATTCGATGCAGCACTATCAGGCTAGTTTCGACGCCTGGATATTGTGAAATTGCATAAAATTATGGGTCTAGAATCTCGTACACCACTCTGATATACTACAAAAGTTCGCAACACTCGATGGTTCGATTTCGACAAATCTCGAATCTTCGTTAGATTCAGCTCTATCAGACACTAGTCAACACAAAGATACTGTATATTTGAATAGAGGAACGCGAGTAAACACTCGAAAATCCAGCTGATAAGTTACAAACTTTCGGAGCGTTGATTCATTCGAATGTTGGTTCAATCGAGATAACTCGTGCACTTTTGTGCGATGCAGCGCTTTCAGACAAGTTTTCACAAATACGTACTGTGGATTCGCATAGTATGAAACTTTTTAACTCGTACAACGTGCCAACATGACTCAAGGGTGCGAAGCACTCGATTGATCGATTTGTTTTGTTCTCGCATTTTCGTTCGGTCTAGCGCCGTCAGATAGGTTTGCATACACAAATTCTGTATATATGCATAAATCAAAATTTTGTTACCCTCGTACACGGAGCTAGTATGTTACAAAGGATAGAAACACCTGATGGATCGATTTCGATAACTCTAGCATTTTCATTCGATGCAGGACTATCAGGCTAGTTTCGACGCCTGGATATTGTGAAATTGCATAAAATTAAGGCTCTAGAATCTCGTACACTACTCTGATATGTTACAAAACTTCGCAACACTCGATGGTTCGATTTCGACAAATCTCGCATCTTCGTTAGATTCAGCTCTATCAGACACTAGTCAATACAAAGATACTGTATATTTGAATAGAGGAATGCGAGTAAACACTCGGAAATCCAGCTGATAAGTTACAAACTTTCGGAGCGTTGATTCATTCGAATGTTGGTTCAATCGAGATAACTCGTGCACTTTTGTGCGATGCAGTGCTTTCAGACAAGTTTTAACAAGTACGTACTGTGGTTTCGCATAGTATGAAACTTTTTAACTCGTACAACGTGCCGACATGATTCAAGGGTGCGAAGCACACGATTGATCGATTTGCTTAGTTCTCGCATTTTCGTTCGGTCTAGCGCTGTCAGACAGGTTTGCATACATAAATACTATGTATTTGCATAAAACAAAAGTTTTTTTTACCCTCGTACACCGAGCTAGTATGTTACAAAGGATAGAAACACCCGATGGATCGATTCCGATAAGTCTAGCATTTTCATTCGATGCAGCACTATCAGGCTAGTTTCGACGCCTGGATATTGTGAAATTGCATAAAATTAAGGCTCTAGAATCTCGTACACCACTCTGATATGTTACAACATTTCGCAACACTCGATGGTTCGATTTCGACAAATCTCGCATCTTCGTTAGATTCAGCTCTGTCAGACACTAGTCAACACAAACATACTGTATATTTGAATAGAGGAACGCGAGTAAACCCTCGGAAATCCAGCTGATAAGTTACAAACTTTCGGAGCGTTGATTCATTCGAATGTTGGTTCAATCGAGATAACTCGTGCACTTTTGTTCTATGCATCGCTTTCAGACAAGTTTTAACAAGTACGTACTGTGGTTTCGCATAGAATGAAACTTTTTAACTCGTACAACCTGCTGACATGATTCAAGGGTGCGAAGCACTCGATTGATCGATTTGCTTAGTTCTCGAATTTTCGTTCGGTCTAGCGCTGTCAGACAGGTTTGCACACATAAATACTATGTATTTGCATAAAACAAAAGTTTTTTTTTACTCTCGTACACCGAGCTAGTATGTTACAAAGGATAGAAACACCCGATGGATCGATTCCGATAACTCTAGTATTTTCATTCGATGCAGGACTATCAGGCTAGTTTCGACGCCTGGATATTGTGAAATTGCAAAAAATTAAGGGTCTGGAATCTCGTACACCACTCTGATATGTTACAAAAGTTCGCAACACTCGATGGTTCGATTTCGACAAATCTCGCATCTTCGTAAGATTCAGCTCTGTCAGACGCTAGTCAACACAAACATAATGTATATTTGAATAGAGGAAAGCAGTTAAACACTCGAAAATCGAGCTGATATGTTCCAAATTATCGGAACGCTGTTTCATTCGAACGTTGGTACAATCAAGATAACTCGTGCACTTTTGTTCTATGCATCGCTTTCACACAAGTTTTCACAAATACGTACTGTGGATTCGAATAGGATGAAACTTTTTAACTCATATACAACGTGCTGACATGATTCAAGGGTGCGAAGGACACGACTGATCGATATGCGTAGTTCTCGCATTTTCGTTCGGTCTAGCGCTGTCAGACAGGTTTGCACACATAAATACTGTGTATTTGCATAAAAGAAAAGTTTTTTTTACCCTCGTACACCGAGCTAGTATGTTACAAAGGATAGAAACACCCGATGGATCGATTCCGATAAGTCTAGCATTTTCATTCGATGCAGCACTATCAGGCTAGTTTCGACGCCTGGATATTGTGAAATTGCATAACATTAAGGCTCTAGAATCTCGTACACCACTGTTAAAAGTTTTCTTGAAATGAAGGACTCCTCAGTTAAACGATGGTAAATAGCACTTTATTATTATTAATTAATTTAAACGTGAATATATAAACAACAATGCCCGAAGGCCACACCCAGTGCGAGCATCAATCAATCACGTAGGTTCTCTACACTAACGGCTCGGTTTTCTCATAGTCTCATACTCAAGCTCTCTTCGACCGTTCGCGGCAGAGGCTATCTCTCTCTCTCTATATATATGTCCGCACACCTGCGATCCTCGATTCGAACTGGCGGTTCGGCACACGCACGACGCTGCGCTAACCGATCGAAATTCTAAAGCGCTCGCGATGCTTCGATCGACGTGGCACACAAGCTTCTACGCCCTTCCGATGACGCACAATTTTACTTAATAGTTTCGCCTTTAACACTCGGCCACGCTGAACGGTAGCTCGTCCTCGAGCTCTATTTGTTTTCACTATTATACATCAATCGGTCAGGTTTCCTAGTTACCCGCGTTGATCGTCTCCAGATTCTCGTTGGCACGTTTTCGGAATCGCGCGCGTTTCGCTTGCTCTCAGTCGTACATACATTCGTTACATTGTTTTCTTTCGCAGGTACATTTTTCGCTACGCTGGATACACGTTCAGTCTTTTTCGGAGTTTCGTTGCACTCGTGAGGATCAGCCTTCGCATTCTCAGCGGTTGCACTGCCGATCTCTTCACTGTCACTCGCGTATTCTTTTTCGAGCGGAGCACATTCACTTTTCGACGATACATCAATTCTTACGCTATTACAATTGTTTGACACATTATCGTTTTTGTCGCTCGATACAATGTCGCCACTCGGAGAAATTTCGTGATCGTTTTCGCGATCGAAGAGATTATCATCAACCTCATGCTCTTCCGATTGCCAGAGTTTCAGCTGCGAGATATGCGCTGTCGTTGCATAGCGCGATCCGTTCACACCGGCAGTCAATTGGCAAACTCTATAAGTATCACCTGGCAACTTTTCGGTGATAACTAATGGACCTCGAGACTTCTCGTAGAGTTTCGTGGAATCGCCCGTCGCGCTCGCGACGGTAGTCATGTACACGATGGCTCCTTTGTCTAACTCTGCATTACGGATTCGATACCTATCATATCGCTCTTTCATTTTACCCTGCTCGCTCGCGATACGTTCTCTCGCGATCGCTCGTAATTCTTCCGGTCTACTATACGTGCTCTCGTCGTCTTTCGTTAGCTGTCGTAGTTCTCCCTCCTCGCGTCTCGGTACATAACCGAAAACAAGCTCGAAAGGACTCTTGAGCGTACTCGCGTTCTTCAGCTCATTCAGATCGTTTTGAATTTTTCGTAGATTTTTGTCCCAGGTTCTCCCGTCATTATCGACGAGGTTACACTGAATAGCGGGTACCAACACCGCATTTAATCTCTCGACCTGTCCGTTTGCTTGCGGATGTCTCGGGGAATTTAGTGTATGGCGTATGCCATGACGCTCGCAAAATTCTTCGAATCGTTTCGCCGTGAAGCAAGTCCCCCGATCAGACACTATGCGCATCGGTGCTCCGTATTCCTGAACGAACTCCTCGAGGATGCGTAGAACATTCGTCGTTTTTGTATCTTTGGACGCTCGAATTGTTATAAATTTTGTCAGATTGTCTACGATCACTAATACATATTTATTTCCTTTCGCGCTCGAGACAAATGGACCAAGATGGTCGATATGGATAATCGCGAAGGGCCTATGCCCGGGAGGAATAGGATGAAGTTCGCCCGGTTGCCGCCCTGGTCTCGATTTACAAGCTATGCATTGAAAACACGCGTTTATATGGCGTTTGAGGTACGCTTTCATTCGCGGGAAATAATAATGTTCTCTGATACGCGCTACCGTGCGCTCGACGCCGGGATGGCTCTTCAAGTCATGAAAACGAATTGCCATGCTCTTGCGCATGACGCTCGGTACCACGTAGAGCAAACGATTGTCTCTACGCTTATATAAAATCCCGTTCTCTAACTCGAATTCGTTTACGTGGCTCGCTTCGTCCTTCGTGCGCTCGCGCGCAGGTTTCTCGAGTATTTCTTTCTTTTGTTTAATTTCGTCATCAATGAATTGGTATGTGCGAATCGCGTCTTCCTCGGTACAAATTGACATGACGTTCAAATTCGCGAAGTTATCAGGTTGCTCAACTGGTGCTCTACTTAGCGCGTCGACGTGCGCGAGTTTGACTCCGGGACGATGGATTATCTTAAAATCATATTCGCTCAATGCATCATTCCATCGAATGATTTGAGGATTCAACGTTCTTTGCGTGCTCAGATAACTCAGTGCCTGACAGTCGGTAACTACGATAAACGGTATATTCGCTAACATCGGTCGTAAGCGCCCGATGGCCCATACTATCGCGAGTAGTTCAAGTTTACTGCTGTGGTAGTGACTCTCAGGCTCGGTTGTTCGCCGACTAATCGCATACACCAGCTTCAATACACTCGACATGTCTTTTTGCATGAGCATCGCAGCAAGACCGGCCGCGCTAGCGTCCGTATGTAATTCCGTCTCGGCCTGCGGATTAAAAGTCTGCAATACCGGGTGCTCCGTGAGCTTCGACTTTAGCGACTCGAATGCCTTATTCTCTTGTTCTCCCCACTCGAATTTCGTATTCGCTCGTAAGAGATTAGTCAAAGGTTCCGCGAGTTGTGCAAAGCGTGGCACAAATTTCCGGAAATAACTGGTAAGACCAAGGTAACGACGCACCTCATGAACGTTCCGTGGTGCGGGAAAGTCTCGTATTGC
Organism: Ephialtes manifestator; assembly: GCA_963970395.1. Classification (NCBI taxonomy): domain Eukaryota; kingdom Metazoa; phylum Arthropoda; class Insecta; order Hymenoptera; family Ichneumonidae; genus Ephialtes; species Ephialtes manifestator. The sequence continues at coordinate 18,341,519 of OZ019969.1, forward strand.
TGTAACTTTATTCGCTCCAGGTTCGATGCCATTTGCCGAAATCTCGTGTCCCAAATACGCTACTTTACGATATAAGAATTTGCATTTCGCGAGCTTGATCGTTAATCCCGCTTTCCGGAGTGCTTCGAATACTAGTCGAAGTTTTTCTATCAATTCTGCCCAATCTTTGCCCGGAATTAGAATATCATCTAGATAATATAATACGACGCTATCCCGCAGAGGCCCCAGTGCCCGATGCATGGCCTTTGAAAAAAAAAGCAGGGCCATTCATGAGGCCGAAGATCATGCGCGTGAATTCTGCGGTCTCCTCGGGAGTAATTATCGCGGTCTTTTCTCGAGCTTCATCTGAAAGCGGAATTTGCAGATAACCGTGTGCTAAATCTAAAACTATGAACAGAGAACTGTCACGAATTTGCGCTAAATGATCGTCGATGTTCGGGAGTGGAAAGTGAACACGTTCGGTCACCTGGTTCAACTTCCGAAAATCGACACAAAGTCTCGCTTCTCCTGTTTTTTTTTTAACGAGCAAAACTGGACTCGCGTAAGCAGATTGTGTGTCTGTGATAATTCCTGCCTCCCTCCATTCGCTCAAGATATTTTTGATTTCTCGCCGCTCTTTTTCCGTTGTACGATACGGCTTACTACAAACTGGCGGTGCTGTCGACTTCACCATTATATCCATGGTAACATTATTCGCACATCCAAGGTCATTAAGACCAGTCGAAACGCAATCTCTATATTCGTTAACTAACCTATGTAGATCGTCGATGGCTTCTTGGGGTTGCTCTGCTCCGATGTCCAGATCTCCTCTCGGAATTTCCTCGATTTGCGGCGTTGGCTTCGAAATCATCATAAGACGAGAGATATCGCCCCGAACCGTCGAATGACCCTTCTCGATAGTTCTTTCGCCCAGTCCCATATTCAGCATCGGAACATCGTAGCTGTCGTTTTCGTCCATAACATGAATGAAACTCATCGACTGCGGTGGCAAAATAACGTTCTGTGTCGTCGTCGATTGGCTCGGTGCTGTCTCGATCTCGTTTGGCAGTCCGTCGTTGCGTTTGAACGTTAGAACTTCTCCCACCTTGTGGTATTCGATGCATGGATGGTCGGTGTACGAGCGACCAATTATTGCGTCTACCGGCTGCGCATTGTCCGGCACTACGCGAAACGGTACGTCTAATACTTCTGCACCGTCGATCGTAACGCTTGCGCGTACGATTCCCGGGCTCGCTACCACGAACTCGGGTGGGCCAAATCCCTTCAACGACGTTGGCGCTGACGTCATCGTGAATTGCTCGGTAAGAACTCGAGTCGCTCGAAGCGTACACTCCGAACTCCCCGCGTCTATGAACGCCGTAATGTTTCGTCCGTTGATAACTGCCTCTTTCACATATTTCGTCGCCGCGGTATCGCAAGCCGCTTGTTGCCCGATTGTTTGAACCGTCTTTCCGATCACGGTGCTTTTCTCTCTACAGTTTCGACTAATATGTCCACTCTTGCCACAATTAAAACACTTGAAATCACGTTTAGGCTCGGGGCAATCGCGAGCAATATGTCCCGTATTGTTGCAATTATGACACTTGATCGTTCCGTCGGACGCTCGCCGCGAAGTCGAATTTCTATCTCCAGACGAACTCGCGTTTCGGTTATTATTGTTATTCGTTTCACCAGTTCCTCGATTCTCCGAACTCGATGTCTCGCGAAACGTGCGAGGACGCGCACCCGTTGCTGCTCGTATACGATCCGTACGTTGCTTGAGCATTTTATCGAAATAAATTAAATCATGAATCAACTCATCGTACGTAAACTGACTCGTAGACATTACCGCACTACATAGTTCTCGCGACCACAAGCCGATCAACACTTCGGCCTTGCCCTCTCGATAAGTCATGTGCAACGCGGTACACAGCTTCACTTTCGCGTGAAAATACTGAGTGAGTGACTCATCTTTACCCTGAATGCGCGATTTCATCCTCGACCATCGCGACGCCATATCATCTCGTACAATAAATGTCTCCGAGAATGCCTTTTTGAACTCCCCCCACGTGCGCAGCTCGTGAGTACGACTCTTCGCCCAATCCTTTGCGCCTCCTTTCAGATGCATTCGAGCAGATTCAAATAAATAGTTCTCCGGCCATTGATGTAGGCTCTGCATAGCCTCTAAATTCTGAAGCCATTCGCACGCTTTCGAACTATCATCATCGCCTGTAAAATACTCAATATTCCGTGATAAATCGGGGATCACGTGATATGTTGGTATAGGAGCCACGGGCTGCTGTTGTTGTAACGGAGCCTGCGCCGTTACCAGACCCGCAAGTAAATGTGCTAATGCCTCGTCTCGATTCTCACTGGTCAGAAATTGCTGGAAGGCCATTGCTAGTTGCGAATTAGGCTGTGCGGGGACTTGAACCGTCGAATTGCTCGCAGGTATTGCTCGATCTAAATTCTGTGCTGTGCTGCCACTCCCTTGCGAAATATCCGCTGGCGGTGTTCGTACTTCTGGGATAAAATCGCCTTGCGGCGGTTCGCCCGGCTGAGGCCTCTGCTCCTCTAATGGCGGATTTTGCGACACTATCGCTCCTGCTACCCCAGAACCCGTTGCGGGCGTCTGGTCGCCGTTTTGACTCCCGCGTCCCGGATTTAAGGCCGGCATCTGCATATCGATGTTTCTCCTCGATCTTCCCAGGCCTAGTGTTCGATTCAGACCCATCCCCGTTTTTACAGGACCAGCGAATTCTTTACCGGAGCGTAGAGGCATCGACTGACGCTAATCTTCGCAAACTCACATGCCACACCATGAACACGTGGTACTTTAATCCCACTTCTGATTGTTAAAAGTTTTCTTGAAATGAAGGACTCCTCAGTTAAACGATGGTAAATAGCACTTTATTATTATTAATTAATTTAAACGTGAATATATAAACAACAATGCCCGAAGGCCACACCCAGTGCGAGCATCAATCAATCACGTAGGTTCTCTACACTAACGGCTCGGTTTTCTCATAGTCTCATACTCAAGCTCTCTTCGACCGTTCGCGGCAGAGGCTATCTCTCTCTCTCTATATATATGTCCGCACACCTGCGATCCTCGATTCGAACTGGCGGTTCGGCACACGCACGACGCTGCGCTAACCGATCGAAATTCTAAAGCGCTCGCGATGCTTCGATCGACGTGGCACACAAGCTTCTACGCCCTTCCGATGACGCACAATTTTACTTAATAGTTTCGCCTTTAACACCACTCTGATATGTTACAAAATTTCGCAACACTCGATGGTTTGATTTCGACAAATCTCGCATCTTCGTTAGATTCAGCTCTGTCAGACACTAGTCAACACAAAGGTACTGTATATTCGAATAGAGGAACGCGAGTAAACACTCGGAAATCCAGCTGATAAGTTACAAACTTTCGGGGCGTTGATTCTTTCGAATGTTGGTTCAATCGAGATAACTCGTGCACTTTTGTTCTATGCATCGCTTTCAGACAAGTTTTAACAAGTACGTACTGTGTTTTCGCATAGAATGAAACTTTTTAACTCGTACAACCTGCTGACATGATTCAAGGGTGCGAAGCACACGATTGATCGATTTGCCTAGTTCTCGCATTTTCGTTCGGTCTAGCGCTGTCAGACAGGTTTGCACACATAAATACTATGTATTTGCATAAAACAAAAGTTTTTTTACCCGCGTACACCGAGCTAGTATGTTACAAAGGATAGAAACAGCCGATGGATTGATTCCGATAAGTCTAGCATTTTCATTCGATGCAGCACTATCAGGCTAGTTTCGACGCCTGGATTTTGTGAAAATGCATAAAATTAAGGGTCTAGAATCTCGTACACCACTATGATATGCTACAAAAGTTCGCAACACTCGATGGTTCGATTTCGACAAATCTCGCATCTTCGTTAGATTCAGCTCTATCAGACACTAGTCAACACAAAGATACTGTATATTTGAATAGAGGAACGCGAGTAAACACTCGGAAATCCAGCTGAAAAGTTACAAACTTTCGGAGCGTTGATTCATTCGAATGTTGGTTCAATCGAGATAACTCGTGCACTATTGTTCTATGCATCGCTTTCAGACATGTTTTAACAAGTACGTACTGTGGTTTCGCATAGAATGAAACTTTTTAACTCGTACAACCTGCTGACATGATTCAAGGGTGCGAAGCACACTATTGATCGATTTGCTTAGTTCTCGCATTTTCGTTCGGTCTAGCGCTGTCAAACAGGTTTGCACACATAAATACTATGTATTTGCATAAAACAAAAGTTTTTTTTACCCGCGTACACCGAGCTAGTATGTTACAAAGGATAGAAACACCCGATGGATCGATTCCGATAAGTCTAGCATTTTCATTCGATGCAGCACTATCAGGCTATTATCGACGCCTGGATTTTGTGAAATTGCATAAAATTAAGGGTCTAGAATCTCGTACACCACTCTGATATGCTACAAAAGTTCGCAACACTCGATGGTTCGATTTCGACAAATCTCGCATCTTCGTTAGATTCAGCTCTTTCAGACACTAGTCAACACAAAGATACTGTATATTTGAATAGAGGAACGCGAGTAAACACTCGGAAATCCAGCTGATAAGTTACAAACTTTCGGAGCGTTGATTGATTCGAATGTTGGTTCAATCGAGATAACTCGTGCACTTTTGTGCGATGCAGCGCTTTCAGACAAGTTTTAACAAATACGTACTGTGGATTCGCATGGTATGAAACTTTTTAACTCGTACAACGTGCCAACATGACTCAAGGGTGCGAAGCACTGGATTGATCGATTTGTTTTGTTCTCGCATTTTCGTTCGGTCTAGCGCCGTCAGATAGGTTTGCATACACAAATTCTGTATATTTGCATAAATCAAAAGTTTTTTACCCTCGTACACCGAGCTAGTATGTTACAAAGGATAGAAAGACCTGATGGATCGAATTCGATAACTCGAGCATTTTCATTCGATGCAAGGCTATCAGGCAAGTTTTGACACAAAGATATTGTGAAATTGCATAAAATAAAGGATTTTGACTATCGTACATCGCTCGGATATGTTACAAAACTTCGCAACACTGTATGGTTAGTTTTCGACAAATCTCGCGTTTTTGATCCATTCAGTTCTGTCGGACACTATTCAACACATAGATACTTTATATTTTAATTGAGTAAATCGATGAAACTTTCGAAAATCGAGCTGATATGTCGTAAACGTTCGGTACGTTTCTTCAATCGATTTAGATAACTCGTGCCTATTTGTGCGATGCAGCACTTTCAGACGTTTTAACAAATACGTACTGTGGATTCGCATAGTTTGAAACTTTTTAACTCGTACAACGTGCCGACATGATTCAAGGGTGCGAAGCACTCGATTGATCGATTTGCTTAGTTCTCGCATTTTCGTTCGGTCTAGCGCTGTCAGACAGGTTTGCACACATAAATACTATGTATTTGCATAAAACAAAAGTTTTTTTTACCCTCGTACACCGAGCTAGTATGTTACAAAGGATAGAAACACACGATGGATCGATTCCGATAACTCTAGCATTTTCATTCGATGCAGGACTATCAGGCTAGTTTCGACGCCTGGATATTGTGAAATTGCATAAAATTAAGGGTCTGTAATCTCGTACACCACTCTGATATGTTACAAAAGTTCGCAACACTCGATGGTTCGATTTCGACAAATCTCGCATCTTCGTTAGATTCAGCTCTGTCAGACGCTAGTCAACACAAACATACTGTATATTTTAATAGAGGAAAGCAATTAAACACTCGAAAATCGAGCTGATATGTTACAAGTTATCGGAACGCTGTTTCATTCGAACGTTGGTACAATCAAGATAACTCGTGCACTTTTGTTCTATGCATCGCTTTCACACAAGTTTTCACAAATACGTACTGTGGATTCGAATAGGATGAAACTTTTTAACTCATATACAACGTGCTGACATGATTCAAGGGTGCGAAGGACACGACTGATCGATATGCGTAGTTCTCGCATTTTCGTTCGGTCTAGCGCTGTCAGACAGGTTTGCACACATAAATACTATGTATTTGCATAAAAGAAAAGTTTTTTTACCCTCGTACACCGAGCTAGTATGTTACAAAGGATATAAACACCCGATGGATCGATTCCGATAAGTCTAGCATTTTCATTCGATGCAGCACTATCAGGCTAGTTTCGACGCCTGGATATTGTGAAATTGCATAACATTAAGGCTCTAGAATCTCGTACACCACTCTGATATGTTACAAAATTTCGCAACACTCGATGGTTTGATTTCGACAAATCTCGCATCTTCGTTAGATTCAGCTCTGTCAGACACTAGTCAACACAAAGATACTGTATATTCGAATAGAGGAACGCGAGTAAACACTCGGAAATCCAGCTGATAAGTTACAAACATTCGGGGCGTTGATTCTTTCGAATGTTGGTTCAATCGAGATAACTCGTGCACTTTTGTTCTATGCATCGCTTTCAGACAAGTTTTAACAAGTACGTACTGTGTTTTCGCATAGAATGAAACTTTTTAACTCGTACAACCTGCTGACATGATTCAAGGGTGCGAAGCACACGATTGATCGATTTGCCTAGTTCTCGCATTTTCGTTCGGTCTAGCGCTGTCAGACAGGTTTGCACACATAAATACTATGTATTTGCATAAAACAAAAGTTTTTTTTACCCGCGTACACCGAGCTAGTATGTTACAAAGGATAGAAACACCCGATGGATTGATTCCGATAAGTCTAGCATTTTCATTCGATGCAGCACTATCAGGCTAGTTTCGACGCCTGGATTTTGTGAAATTGCATAAAATTAAGGGTCTAGAATCTCGTACACCACTATGATATGCTACAAAAGTTCGCAACACTCGATGGTTCGATTTCGACAAATCTCGCATCTTCGTTAGATTCAGCTCTATCAGACACTAGTCAACACAAAGATACTGTATATTTGAATAGAGGAACGCGAGTAAACACTCGGAAATCCAGCTGATAAGTTACAAACTTTCGGAGCGTTGATTCATTCGAATGTTGGTTCAATCGAGATAACTCGTGCACTTTTGTTCTATGCATCGCTTTCAGACATGTTTTAACAAGTACGTACTGTGGTTTCGCATAGAATGAAACTTTTTAACTCGTACAACCTGCTGACATGATTCAAGGGTGCGAAGCACACTATTGATCGATTTGCTTAGTTCTCGCATTTTCGTTCGGTCTAGCGCTGTCAAACAGGTTTGCACACATAAATACTATGTATTTGCATAAAACAAAAGTTTTTTTTACCCTCGTACACCGAGCTAGTATGTTACAAAGGATAGAAACACCCGATGGATCGATTTCGATAAGTCTAGCATTTTCATTCGATGCAGCACTATCAGGCTAGTTTCGACGCCTGGTTATTGTGAAATTGCATAAAATTAAGGGTCTAGAATCTCGTACACCACTCTGATATGCTACAAAAGTTCGCAACACTCGATGGTTCGATTTCGACAAATCTCGCATCTTCGTTAGATTCAGCTCTGTCAGGCACTAGTCAACACAAAGATACTGTATATTCGAATAGAGGAACGCGAGTAAACACTCGGAAATCCAGCTGATAAGTTACAAACTTTCGGAGCGTTGATTCATTCAAATGTTGGTTCAATCGAGATAACTCGTGCACTTTTGTTCTATGCATCGCTTTCAGACAAGTTTTAACAAGTACGTACTGTGGTTTCGCATAGAATGAAATTTTTTAACTCGTACAACGTGCCGACATGATTCAAGGGTGCGAAGCACTCGATTGATCGATTTGCTTAGTTCTCGCATTTTCTTTCGGTCTAGCGCTGTCAGACAGGTTTGCACACATAAATACTATGTATTTGCATAAAACAAAAGTTTTTTTTACCCTCGTACACCGAGCTAGTATGTTACAAAGGATAGAAACACACGATGGATCGATTCCGATAACTCTAGCATTTTCATTCGATGCAGCACTATCAGGCTAGTTTCGACGCCTGGATATTGTGAAATTGCCTAAAATTAAGGCTCTAGAATCTCGTACTGCACTCTGATATGCTACAAAATTTCGCAACACTCGATGGTTTGATTTCGACAAATCTCGCATCTTCGTTAGATTCAGCTCTGTCAGACACTAGTCAACACAAAGATACTGTATATTCGAATAGAGGAACGCGAGTAAACACTCGGAAATCCAGCTGATAAGTTACAAACTTTCGGAGCGTTGATTCATTCAAATGTTGGTTCAATCGAGATAACTCGTGCACTTTTGTTCTATGCATCGCTTTCAGACAAGTTTTAACAAGTACGTACTGTGGTTTCGCATAGAATGAAACTTTTTAACTCGCACAACCTGCTGACATGATTCAAGGGTGCGAAGCACACGATTGATCGATTTGCTTAGATCTCGCATTTTCGTTCGGTCTAGCGCTGTCAGACAGGTTTGCACACATAAATAATATGCCTTTACATAAATAAAAGTTTTTTTTACCCTCGTACACCGAGCTAGTATGTTACAAAGGATAGAAACACCCGATGGATCGATTCCGATAAGTCTAGCATTTTCATTCGATGCAGCACTATCAGGCTAGTTTCGACGCCTGGATATTGTGAAATTGCCTAAAATTAAGGCTCTAGAATCTCGTACTGCACTCTGATATGCTACAAAATTTCGCAACACTCGATGGTTTGATTTCGACAAATCTCGCATCTTCGTTAGATTCAGCTCTGTCAGACACTAGTCAACACAAAGATACTGTATATTCGAATAGAGGAACGCGAGTAAACACTCGGAAATCCAGCTGATAAGTTACAAACTTTCGGAGCGTTGATTCATTCAAATGTTGGTTCAATCGAGATAACTCGTGCACTTTTGTTCTATGCATCGCTTTCAGACAAGTTTTAACAAGTACGTACTGTGGTTTCGCATAGAATGAAACTTTTTAACTCGCACAACCTGCTGACATGATTCAAGGGTGCGAAGCACACGATTGATCGATTTGCTTAGATCTCGCATTTTCGTTCGGTCTAGCGCTGTCAGACAGGTTTGCACACATAAATAATATGCCTTTACATAAATAAAAGTTTTTTTACCCTCGTACACCGAGCTAGTATGTTACAAAGGATAGAAAGACCTGATGGATCGAATTCGATAACTCGAGCATTTTCATTCGATGCAAGGCTATCAGGCAAGTTTTGACACAAAGATATTGTGAAATTGCATAAAATAAAGGATTTTGACTATCGTACATCGCTCGGATATGTTACAAAACTTCGCAACACTGTATGGTTAGTTTTCGACAAATCTCGCGTTTTTGATCCATTCAGTTCTGTCGGACACTATTCAACACATAGATACTTTATATTTTAATTGAGTAAATCGATGAAACTTTCGAAAATCGAGCTGATATGTCGTAAACGTTCGGTACGTTTCTTCAATCGATTTAGATAACTCGTGCCTATTTGTGCGATGCAGCACTTTCAGACGTTTTAACAAATACGTACTGTGGATTCGCATAGTTTGAAACTTTTTAACTCGTACAACGTGCCGACATGATTCAAGGGTGCGAAGCACTCGATTGATCGATTTGCTTAGTTCTCGCATTTTCGTTCGGTCTAGCGCTGTCATACAGGTTTGCACACATAAATACTATGTATTTGCATAAAACAAAAGTTTTTTTTACCCTCGTACACCGAACTAGTATGTTACAAAGCATAGAAACACCCGATGGATCGATTCCGATAAGTCTAGCATTTTCATTCGATGCAGCATTATCAGGCTAGTTTCGACGCCTGGATATTGTGAAATTGCATAAAATTAAGGGTCTAGAATCTCGTACACCACTCTGATATGCTACAAAAGTTCGCAACACTAGATGGTTCGATTTCGATAAATCTCGCATCTTCGTTAGATTCAGCTCTATCAGACACTAGTCAACACAAAGATACTGTATATTTGAATAGAGGAACGCGAGTAAACACTCGGAAATCCAGCTGATAAGTTACAAACTTTAGGAGCGTTGATTCATTCGAATGTTGGTTCAATCGAGATAACTCGTGCACTTTTGTGCGATGCAGCGCTTTCAGACAAGTTTTAACAAATACGTACTGTGGATTCGCATAGTATGAAACTTTTTAACTCGTACAACGTGCCAACATGACTCAAGGGTGCGAAGCACTCGATTGATCGATTTGTTTTGTTCTCGCATTTTCGTTCGGTCTAGCGCCGTCAGATAGGTTTGCATACACAAATTCTGTATATTTACATAAATCAAAAGTTTTTTACCCTCGTACACCGAGCTAGTATGTTACAAAGGATAGAAACACCCGATGGATCGATTTCGATAAGTCTAGCATTTTCATTCGATGTAGCACTATCAGGCTAGTTTCGACGCCTGGATATTGTGAAATTGCATAAAATTAAGGCTCTAGAATCTCGTACACCACTCTGATATGCTACAAAAGTTCGCAACACTCGATGGTTCGATTTCGACAAATCTCGCGTCTTCGTTAGATTCAGCTCTGTCAGGCACTAGTCAACACAAAGATACTGTATATTCGAATAGAGGAACGCGAGTAAACACTCGGAAATCCAGCTGATAAGTTACAAACTTTCGGAGCGTTGATTCATTCGAATGTTGGTTCAATCGAGATAACTCGTGCACTTTTGTTCTATGCATCGCTTTCAGACAAGTTTTAACAAGTACGTACTGTGGTTTCGCATAGAATGAAACTTTTTAACTCGTACAACCTGCTGACATGATTCAAGGGTGCGAAGCACACGATTGATCGATTTGCTTAGATCTCGCATTTTCGTTCGGTCTAGCGCTGTCAGACAGGTTTGCACACATAAATAATATGCCTTTACATAAAACAAAAGTTTTTTTACCCTCGTACACCGAGCTAGTATGTTACAAAGGATAGAAAGACCTGATGGATCGAATTCGATAACTCGAGCATTTTCATTCGATGCAACGCTATCAGGCAAGTTTTGACACAAAGATATTGTGAAATTGCATAAAATAAAGGATTTTGACTATCGTACATCGCTCGGATATGTTACAAAACTTCGCAACACTGCATGGTTAGTTTTCGACAAAACTCGCGTTTTTGATCCATTCAGTTCTGTCGGACACTATTCAACACATAGATACTTTATATTTTAATTGAGTAAATCGATGAAACTTTCGAAAATCGAGCAGATATGTCGTAAACGTTCGGTACGTTTATTCAATCGATTTAGATAACTCGTGCCTATTTGTGCGATGCAGCACTTTCAGACGTTTTAACAAATACGGACTGTGGATTCGCATAGTTTGAAACTTTTTAACTCGTACAACGTGCCGACATGATTCAAGGGTGCGAAGCACTCGATTGATCGATTTGCTTAGTTCTCGCATTTTCGTTCGGTCTAGCGCTGTCAGACAGGTTTGCACTCATAAATAATATGTCTTTACATAAAACAAAAGTTTTTTTACCCTCGTACACCGAGCTAGTATGTTACAAAGGATAGAAACACCCGATTGATCGATTCCGATAACTCTAGCATTTTCATTCGATGCAGGACTATTAGGCTAGTTTCGACGCCTGGATATTGTGAAATTGCATAAAATTATGGGTCTGGAATCTCGTACACCACTCTGATATGTTACAAAAGTTCGCAACACTCGATGGTTCGATTTCGACAAATCTCGCATCTTCGTTAGATTCAGCTCTGTCAGACGCTAGTCAACACAAATATACTGTATATTTGAATAGAGGAAAGCAATTAAACACTCGAAAATCGAGCTGATATGTTACAAACTTTCGGAGCGTTGATTCATTCGAATGTTGGTTCAATCGAGATAACTCGTGCACTTTTGTTCTATGCATCGCTTTCAGACAAGTTTTCACAAATACGTACTGTGGATTCGCATAGTTTGAAACTTTTAAACTCATATCCAACGTGCTGACATGATTCAAGGGTGCGAAGCACACGATTGATCGATTTGCTTAGTTCTCGCATTTTCGTTCGGTCTAGCGCTGTCAGACAGGTTTGCACACATAAATACTATGTATTTGCTTAAAACAAAAGATGTTACCCTCGTATACAGAGCTAGTATGTTACAAAGGATAGAACCACCCGATGGATCGTTTCCGATTCCTCTAGCATTTTCATTCGATGCAGGACTATCAGGCTAGTTTCGACGCCTGGATATTGTGAAATTGTATAAAATTAAGGGTCTAGAAACCCGTACACCACTCTGGTATGTTACAAAAGTTCGCAACACTCGATGGTTCGATTTCGACAAATCTCGCATCTTCGTTAGATTCAGCTCTGTCAGACACTAGTCAACACAAAGATACTGTATATTCGAATAGAGGAACGCGAGTAAACACTCGGAAATCCAGCTGATAAGTTACAAACTTTCGGAGCGTTGATTCATTCGAATGTTGGTTCAATCGAGATAACTCGTGCACTTTTGTTCTATGCATCGCCTTCAGACAAGTTTTAACAAATACGTACTGTGGATTCGCATAGTTTGAAACTTTTTAACTCGTACAACGTGCCGACATGATTCAAGGGTGCGAAGCACTCGATTGATCGAATTGCTTAGTTCTCGCATTTTCGTTCGGTCTAGCGCTGTCAGACAGGTTTGCACACATAAATACTATGTACTTGCATAAAACAAAAGTTTTTTTTACCCTCGTACACCGATCTAGTATGTTACAAAGGATAGAAACACCCGATGGATCGATTCCGATAAGTCTAGCATTTTCATTCGATGCAGCACTATCAGGCTAGTTTCGACGCCTGGATATTGTGAAATTGCATAAAATTAAGGCTCTAGAATCTCGTACACCACTCTGATATGTTACAAAATTTCGCAACACTCGATGGTTCGATTTCGACAAATCTCGCATCTTCGTTAGATTCAGCTCTGTCAGACACTAGTCAACACAAAGATAGTGTATATTTGAATAGAGGAACGCGAGTAAACACTCGGAAATCCAGCTGATAAGTTACAAACTTTCGGAGCGTTGATCCATTCGAATGTTGGTTCAATCGAGATAACTCGTGCACTTTTGTTCTATGCATCGCTTTCACACAAGTTTTAACAAATACGTACTGTGGATTCGCATAGTATGAAACTTTTTAACTCGTACAACGTGCCAACATGACTCAAGGGTGCGAAGCACTCGATTGATCGATTTGTTTTGTTCTCGCATTTTCGTTCGGTCTAGCGCCGTCAGATAGGTTTGCATACACAAATTCTGTATATTTGCATAAATCAAAAGTTTTTTACCCTCGTACACCGAGCTAGTACGTTACAAAGGATAGAAACACCCGATGGATCGATTTCGATAACTCTAGCATTTTCATTCGATGCAGGACTCTCAGGATAGTTTCGACGCCTGGATATTGTGAAATTCCATAAAATTAAGGCTCTAGAATCTCGTACACCACTCTGATATGTTACAAAATTTCGCAACACTCGATGGTTCGATTTCGACAAATCTCGCATCTTCGTTACATTCAGCTCTGTCAGACACTAGTCAACATAAAGATACTGTATCTTCGAATAGAGGAACGCGAGTAAACACTCGGAAATCCAGCTGATAAGTTACAAACTTTCGGAGCGTTGATTCATTCGAATGTTGGTTCAATCGAGATAACTCGTGCACTTTTGTTCTATGCATCGCTTTCAGACAAGTTTTAACAAGTCCGTACTGTGGTTTCGCATAGAATGAAACTTTTTAACTCGTACAACCTGCTGACATGATTCAAGGGTGCGAAGCACACGATTGATCGATTTGTTTTGTTCTCGCATTTTCGTTCCGTCTAGCGCCGTCAGATAGGTTTGCATTACACAAATACTGAATATTTGCATAAATCAAAAGTTTTTTGGTCCTCGTACACCGAGCTAGTATGTTACAAAGGATAGAAACACCCGATGGATCGATTTCGATAACGATAGCATTTTCATTCGATGCAGGACTATCAGGCTAGTTTCGACGCCTGGATATTGTGAAATTGTATAAAATTAAGGGTCGAGAATCCCGTACACCACTGTGGTATGTTACAAAAGTTCGCAACACTCGATGGTTCGATTTCGACAAATCTCGCATCTTCGTTAGATTCAGCTCTCTCAGACATTAGTCAACACAAAGATACTGTATATTCAAATAGAGGCACGCGAGTAAACACACGCAAATCCAGCTGATAAGTTACAAACTTTCGGAGCGTTGATTCTTTCGAATGTTGGTTCAATCGAGATAACTCGTGCACTTTTGTGCGATGCAGCGCTTTCAGACAAGTTTTAACAAATACGTACTGTGGATTCGCATAGTATGAAACTTTTTAACTCGTACAACGAGCAAACATGACTCAAGGGTGCGAAGAACACGATTGATGGATTTGCTTAAATCTCGCATTTTCGTTCGGTCTAGCGCTGTCAGACAGGTTTGCACACATAAATAAGATGTCTTTACATAAAACAAAAGTTTTTTTACCCTCGTACACCGAGCTAGTATGTTACAAAGGATAGAAACACCTGATGGATCGAATTCGATAACTCGAGCATTTTCATTCGATGTAAGGCTATCAGGCAAGTTTTGACACAAAGATATTGTGAAATTGCATAAAATAAAGGATTTTGACTATCGTACATCGCACTGATATGTTACAAAACTTCGCACCACTGGATGGTTAGTTTTCGACAAATCTCGCGTTTTTGATCCATTCTGTTCTGTCGGACACTATTCAACACATAGATACTATATATTTTAATTGAGTAAATCGATGAAACTTTCGAAAATCGAGCTGATATGTCGTAAACGTTCGGTACGTTTCTTCAATCGATTTAGATAACTCGTGCCTATTTGTGCGATGCAGCACTTTCAGACGTTTTAACAAATACGTACTGTGGATTCGCATAGTTTGAAACTTTTTAACTCGTGCAACGTGCCGACATGATTCAAGGGTGCGAAGCACTCGATTGATCGATTTGCTTAGTTCTCGCATTTTCGTTCGGTCTAGCGCTGTCAGACAGGTTTGCACACATAAATACTATGTATTTGCATAAAACAAAAGCTTTTTTTACCCTCGTACACCGAGCTAGTATGTTACAAAGGTTAGAAACACCCGATGGATCGATTCCGATAACTCTTGCATTTTCATTCGATGCAGCACTATCAGGCTAGTTTCGACGCCTGGATATTGTGAAATTGCATAAAATTAAGGGTCTAGAATCTCGTACACCACTCTGATATTCTACAAAACTTCGCAACACTCGATGGTTCGATTTCGACAAATCTCGCATCTTCTTTAGATTCAGCTCTATCAGACACTAGTCAACACAAAGATACTGTATATTTGAATAGAGGAACGCGAGTAAACACTCGGAAATCCAGCTGATAAGTTTCAAACTTTCGGAGTGTTGATTCATTCGAATGTTGGATCAATCGAGATAACTCGTGCACTTTTGTGCGATGCAGCGCTTTCAGACAAGTTTTCACAAATACGTACTGTGGATTCGCATAGTATGAAACTTTTTAACTCGTACAACGTGCCGACATGATTCAAGGGTGCGAAGCACACGATTGATCGATTTGCTTAGTTCTCGCATTTTCGTTCGGTCTAGCGCTGTCAGACAGGTTTGCACACATAAATACTATGTATTTGCATAAAACAAAAGTTTTTTTTACCCTCGTACACCGAGCTAGTATGTTACAAAGGATAGAAACACCCGATGGATCGATTCCGATAAGTCTAGCATTTTCATTCGATGCAGTACTATAAGGCTAGTTTCGACGCCTGGATATTGTGAAATTGCATAACATTGAGGATCTAGAATCTCGTACACCACTCTGATATGTAACAAAATTTCGCAACACTCGATGGTTCGATTTCGACAAATCTCGCATCTTCGTTAGATTCAGCTCTGTCAGACACTAGTCAACACAAAGATACTGTATATTCGAATAGAGGAACGCGAGTAAACACTCGGAAATCCAGCTGATAAGTTACAAACTTTCGGAGCGTTGATTCTTTCGAATGTTGGTTCAATCGAGATAACTCGTGCACTTTTGTTCTATGCATCGCTTTTAGACAAGTTTTAACAAGTACGTACTGTGGTTTCGCATAGAATGAAACTTTTTAACTCGTACAACCTGCTGACATGATTCAAGGGTGCGAAGCACACGATTGATCGATTTGTTTTGTTCTCGCATTTTCGTTCGGTCTAGCGGCGTCAGATAGGTTTGCATTACACAAATACTGTATATTTGCATAAATCAAATGTTTTTTTTTACCCTCGTACACCGAGCTAATATGTTACAAAGGATAGGAACACCCGATGGATCGATTCCGATAACTCTAGCATTTTCATTCGATGCAGGACTATCAGGCTAGTTTCGACGCCTGGATATTGTGAAATTGCATAAAATTAAGGGTCTGGAATCTCGTACACCACTCTGATATGATACAAAAGTTCGCAACACTCGATGGTTCGATTTCGACAAATCTCGCATCTTCGTTAGATTCAGCTCTGTCAGACGCTAGTCAACACAAACATACTGTATATTTGAATAGAGGAAAGCAATTAAACACTCGAAAATCGAGCTGATATGTTACAAATTATCGGAACGCTGTTTCATTCGAACGTTGGTACAATCAAGATAACTCGTGCACTTTTGTTCTATGCATCGCTTTCACACAAGTTTTCACAAATACGTACTGTGGATTCGAATAGGATGAAACTTTTTAACTCATATACAACGTGCCGACATGATTCAAGGGTGCGAAGCACTCGATTGATCGATTTGCTTAGTTCTCGCATTTTCGTTCGGACTAGCGCTGTCAGACAGGTTTGCACACATAAATACTATGTATTTGCATAAAACAAAAGTTTTTTTTACCCTAGTACACCGAGCTAGTATGTTACAAAGGATAGAAACACCCGATGGATCGATTCCGATAAGTCTAGCATTTTCATTCGATGCAGCACTTTCAGGCTAGTTTCGACAGCCGGATATTGTGAAATTGCATTAAATTAAGGCTCTAGAATCTCGTACACCACTCTGATATGTTACAAAATTTCGCGACACTCGATGGTTCGATTTCGACAAATCTCGCATCTTAGTTAGATTCAGCTCTGTCAGACACTAGTCAACACAAAGATGCTGTATCTTCGAATAGAGGAACGCGAGTAAACACTCGGAAATCCAGCTGATAAGTTACAAACTTTCGGAGCGTTGATTCATTCGAATGTTGGTTCAATCGAGATAACTCGTGCACTTTTGTTCTATGCATCGCTTTCAGACAAGTTTTAACAAGTACGTACTGTGGTTTCGCATAGAATGAAACGTTTTAACTCGTACAACCTGCTGACATGATTCAAGGGTGCGAAGCACACGATTGATCGATTTGCTTAGATCTCGCATTTTCGTTCGGTCTAGCGCTGTCAGACAGATTTGCACACATAAATAATATGTCTTTACATAAAACAAAAGTTTTTTTACCCTCGTACACCGAGCTAGTATGTTACAAAGGATAGAACCACCCGATGGATCGATTCCGATAACTCTAGCATTTTCATTCGATGCAGCACTATCAGGCTAGTTTCGACGCCTGGATATTGTGAAATTGCAAAAAATTAAGGGTCTGGAATCTCGTACACCACTCTGATATGTTACAAAAGTTCGCAACACTCGATGGTTCGATTTCGACAAATCTCGCATCTTCGTTAGATTCAGCTCTGTCAGACGCTAGTCAACACAAACATACTGTATATTTGAATAGAGGAAAGCAATTAAACACTCGAAAATCGAGCTGATATGTTACAAATTATCGGAACGCTGTTTCATTCGAACGTTGGTACAATCAAGATAAGTCGTGCACTTTTTTTCTATGCATCGCTTTCACACAAGTTTTCACAAATACGTACTGTCGATTCGAATAGGATGAAACTTTTTAACTCATATACAACATGCTGACATGATTCTAGGGTGCGAAACACACGATTGATCGATTTGCTTAGTTCTCGCATTTTCGTTCGGTCTAGCGCTGTCAGACAGGTTTGCACACATAAATACTATGTATTTGCATAAAACAAAAGTTTTTTTTACCCTCGAACACCGAGCTAGTATGTTACAAAGGATAGAAACACCCGATGAATCGATTCCGATAACTCTAGCATTTTCATTCGATGCAGCACTATCAGGCTAGTTTCGACGCCTGGATATTGTGAAATTGCATAAAATTAACGGTCTAGAATCTCGTACACCACTCTGATATGCTACAAAAGTTCGCAACACTCGATGGTTCGATTTCGACAAATCTCGCATCTCCGTTAGATTCAGCTCTATCAGACACTAGTCAACACAAAGATACTGTATATTTGAATAGAGGAACGCGAGTAAACACTCGGAAATCCAGCTGATAAGTTACAAACTTTCGGAGCGTTGATTCATTCGAATGTTGGTTCAATCGAGATAACTCGTGCACTTTTGTGCGATGCAGCGCTTTCAGACAAGTTTTAACAAATACGTACTGTGGATTCGCATAGTATGAAACTTTTTAACTCGTACAACGTGCCGACATGATTCAAGGGGTGCGAAGCACTTGATTGATCGATATGCTTAGTTCTCGCATTTTCGTTCGGTCTAGCGCTGTCAGACAGGTTTGCACACATAAATACTATGTATTTGCATAAAACAAAAGTTTTTTTTACCCTCGTACACCGAGCTAGTATGTTGCAAAGGATCGAAACACCCGATGGATCGATTCCGATAAGTCTAGCATTTTCATTCGATGCAGCACTATCAGGCTAGTTTCGACGCCTGGATATTGTGAAATGGTATAAAATTAAGGGTCTAGAATCCCGTACACCACTCTGGTATGTTACAAAAGTTCGCAACACTCGATGGTTCGATTTCGACAAATCTCGCATCTTCGTTGGATTCAGCTCTGTCAGATACTAGTCATCACAAAGATACTGTATATTCGAATAGAGGCACGCGAGTAAACACTCGCAAATCCAGCTGATAAGTTACAAACTTTCGGAGCGTTGATTCATTCGAATGTTGGTTCAATCGAGATAACTCGTGCACTTTTGTTCTATGCATCGCCTTCAGACAAGTTTTAACAAATACGTACTGTGGATTCGCATAGTTTGAAACTTTTTAACTCGTACAACGTGCCGACATGATTCAAGGGTGCGAAGCACTCGATTGATCGAATTGCTTAGTTCTCGCATTTTCGTTCGGTCTAGCGCTGTCAGACAGGTTTGCACACATAAATACTATGTACTTGCATAAAACAAAAGTTTTTTTTACCCTCGTACACCGATCTAGTATGTTACAAAGGATAGAAACACCCGATGGATCGATTCCGATAAGTCTAGCATTTTCATTCGATGCAGCACTATCAGGCTAGTTTCGACGCCTGGATATTGTGAAATTGCATAAAATTAAGGCTCTAGAATCTCGTACACCACTCTGATATGTTACAAAATTTCGCAACACTCGATGGTTCGATTTCGACAAATCTCGCATCTTCGTTAGATTCAGCTCTGTCAGACACTAGTCAACACAAAGATAGTGTATATTTGAATAGAGGAACGCGAGTAAACACTCGGAAATCCAGCTGATAAGTTACAAACTTTCGGAGCGTTGATCCATTCGAATGTTGGTTCAATCGAGATAACTCGTGCACTTTTGTTCTATGCATCGCTTTCACACAAGTTTTAACAAATACGTACTGTGGATTCGCATAGTATGAAACTTTTTAACTCGTACAACGTGCCAACATGACTCAAGGGTGCGAAGCACTCGATTGATCGATTTGTTTTGTTCTCGCATTTTCGTTCGGTCTAGCGCCGTCAGATAGGTTTGCATACACAAATTCTGTATATTTGCATAAATCAAAAGTTTTTTACCCTCGTACACCGAGCTAGTACGTTACAAAGGATAGAAACACCCGATGGATCGATTTCGATAACTCTAGCATTTTCATTCGATGCAGGACTCTCAGGATAGTTTCGACGCCTGGATATTGTGAAATTGCATAAAATTAAGGCTCTAGAATCTCGTACACCACTCTGATATGTTACAAAATTTCGCAACACTCGATGGTTCGATTTCGACAAATCTCGCATCTTCGTTACATTCAGCTCTGTCAGTCACTAGTCAACATAAAGATACTGTATCTTCGAATAGAGGAACGCGAGTAAACACTCGGAAATCCAGCTGATAAGTTACAAACTTTCGGAGCGTTGATTCATTCGAATGTTGGTTCAATCGAGATAACTCGTGCACTTTTGTTCTATGCATCGCTTTCAGACAAGTTTTAACAAGTCCGTACTGTGGTTTCGCATAGAATGAAA
The DNA here is from genome assembly GCA_963970395.1 of Ephialtes manifestator. Taxonomy (NCBI): domain Eukaryota; kingdom Metazoa; phylum Arthropoda; class Insecta; order Hymenoptera; family Ichneumonidae; genus Ephialtes; species Ephialtes manifestator. Next base: position 18,361,897 of record OZ019969.1, read on the forward strand.
CTTTTTAACTCGTACAACCTGCTGACATGATTCAAGGGTGCGAAGCACACGATTGATCGATTTGTTTTGTTCTCGCATTTTCGTTCCGTCTAGCGCCGTCAGATAGGTTTGCATTACACAAATACTGAATATTTGCATAAATCAAAAGTTTTTTGGTCCTCGTACACCGAGCTAGTATGTTACAAAGGATAGAAACACCCGATGGATCGATTTCGATAACGATAGCATTTTCATTCGATGCAGGACTATCAGGCTAGTTTCGACGCCTGGATATTGTGAAATTGTATAAAATTAAGGGTCGAGAATCCCGTACACCACTGTGGTATGTTACAAAAGTTCGCAACACTCGATGGTTCGATTTCGACAAATCTCGCATCTTCGTTAGATTCAGCTCTCTCAGACATTAGTCAACACAAAGATACTGTATATTCAAATAGAGGCACGCGAGTAAACACACGCAAATCCAGCTGATAAGTTACAAACTTTCGGAGCGTTGATTCATTCGAATGTTGGTTCAATCGAGATAACTCGTGCACTTTTGTGCGATGCAGCGCTTTCAGACAAGTTTTAACAAATACGTACTGTGGATTCGCATAGTATGAAACTTTTTAACTCGTACAACGAGCAAACATGACTCAAGGGTGCGAAGAACACGATTGATGGATTTGCTTAAATCTCGCATTTTCGTTCGGTCTAGCGCTGTCAGACAGGTTTGCACACATAAATAAGATGTCTTTACATAAAACAAAAGTTTTTTTACCCTCGTACACCGAGCTAGTATGTTACAAAGGATAGAAACACCTGATGGATCGAATTCGATAACTCGAGCATTTTCATTCGATGTAACGCTATCAGGCAAGTTTTGACACAAAGATATTGTGAAATTGCATAAAATAAAGGATTTTGACTATCGTACATCGCACTGATATGTTACAAAACTTCGCACCACTGGATGGTTAGTTTTCGACAAATCTCGCGTTTTTTATCCATTCTGTTCTGTCGGACACTATTCAACACATAGATACTATATATTTTAATTGAGTAAATCGATGAAACTTTCGAAAATCGAGCTGATATGTCGTAAACGTTCGGTACGTTTCTTCAATCGATTTAGATAACTCGTGCCTATTTGTGCGATGCAGCACTTTCAGACGTTTTAACAAATACGTACTGTGGATTCGCATAGTTTGAAACTTTTTAACTCGTGCAACGTGCCGACATGATTCAAGGGTGCGAAGCACTCGATTGATCGATTTGCTTAGTTCTCGCATTTTCGTTCGGTCTAGCGCTGTCAGACAGGTTTGCACACATAAATACTATGTATTTGCATAAAACAAAAGCTTTTTTTACCCTCGTACACCGAGCTAGTATGTTACAAAGGTTAGAAACACCCGATGGATCGATTCCGATAACTCTTGCATTTTCATTCGATGCAGCACTATCAGGCTAGTTTCGACGCCTGGATATTGTGAAATTGCATAAAATTAAGGGTCTAGAATCTCGTACACCACTCTGATATTCTACAAAACTTCGCAACACTCGATGGTTCGATTTCGACAAATCTCGCATCTTCTTTAGATTCAGCTCTATCAGACACTAGTCAACACAAAGATACTGTATATTTGAATAGAGGAACGCGAGTAAACACTCGGAAATCCAGCTGATAAGTTTCAAACTTTCGGAGTGTTGATTCATTCGAATGTTGGATCAATCGAGATAACTCGTGCACTTTTGTGCGATGCAGCGCTTTCAGACAAGTTTTCACAAATACGTACTGTGGATTCGCATAGTATGAAACTTTTTAACTCGTACAACGTGCCGACATGATTCAAGGGTGCGAAGCACACGATTGATCGATTTGCTTAGTTCTCGCATTTTCGTTCGGTCTAGCGCTGTCAGACAGGTTTGCACACATAAATACTATGTATTTGCATAAAACAAAAGTTTTTTTTACCCTCGTACACCGAGCTAGTATGTTACAAAGGATAGAAACACCCGATGGATCGATTCCGATAAGTCTAGCATTTTCATTCGATGCAGGACTATCAGGCTAGTTTCGACGCCTGGATATTGTGAAATTGCATAAAATTAAGGGTCTGGAATCTCGTACACCACTCTGATATGATACAAAAGTTCGCAACACTCGATGGTTCGATTTCGACAAATCTTGCATCTTCGTTAGATTCAGCTCTGTCAGACGCTAGTCAACACAAACATACTGTATATTTGAATAGAGGAAAGCAATTAAACACTCGAAAATCGAGCTGATATGTTACAAATTATCGGAACGCTGTTTCATTCGAACGTTGGTACAATCAAGATAACTCGTGCACTTTTGTTCTATGCATCGCTTTCACACAAGTTTTCACAAATACGTACTGTGGATTCGAATAGGATGAAACTTTTTAACTCATATACAACGTGCCGACATGATTCAAGGGTGCGAAGCACTCGATTGATCGATTTGCTTAGTTCTCGCATTTTCGTTCGGTCTAGCGCTGTCAGACAGGTTTGCACACATAAATACTATGTATTTGCATAAAACAAAAGTTTTTTTTACCCTAGTACACCGAGCTAGTATGTTACAAAGGATAGAAACACCCGATGGATCGATTCCGATAAGTCTAGCATTTTCATTCGATGCAGCACTTTCAGGCTAGTTTCGACAGCCGGATATTGTGAAATTGCATTAAATTAAGGCTCTAGAATCTCGTACACCACTCTGATATGTTACAAAATTTCGCGACACTCGATGGTTCGATTTCGACAAATCTCGCATCTTAGTTAGATTCAGCTCTGTCAGACACTAGTCAACACAAAGATGCTGTATCTTCGAATAGAGGAACGCGAGTAAACACTCGGAAATCCAGCTGATAAGTTACAAACTTTCGGAGCGTTGATTCATTCGAATGTTGGTTCAATCGAGATAACTCGTGCACTTTTGTTCTATGCATCGCTTTCAGACAAGTTTTAACAAGTACGTACTGTGGTTTCGCATAGAATGAAACGTTTTAACTCGTACAACCTGCTGACATGATTCAAGGGTGCGAAGCACACGATTGATCGATTTGCTTAGATCTCGCATTTTCGTTCGGTCTAGCGCTGTCAGACAGATTTGCACACATAAATAATATGTCTTTACATAAAACAAAAGTTTTTTTACCCTCGTACACCGAGCTAGTATGTTACAAAGGATAGAACCACCCGATGGATCGATTCCGATAACTCTAGCATTTTCATTCGATGCAGCACTATCAGGCTAGTTTCGACGCCTGGATATTGTGAAATTGCAAAAAATTAAGGGTCTGGAATCTCGTACACCACTCTGATATGTTACAAAAGTTCGCAACACTCGATGGTTCGATTTCGACAAATCTCGCATCTTCGTTAGATTCAGCTCTGTCAGACGCTAGTCAACACAAACATACTGTATATTTGAATAGAGGAAAGCAATTAAACACTCGAAAATCGAGCTGATATGTTACAAATTATCGGAACGCTGTTTCATTCGAACGTTGGTACAATCAAGATAAGTCGTGCACTTTTTTTCTATGCATCGCTTTCACACAAGTTTTCACAAATACGTACTGTCGATTCGAATAGGATGAAACTTTTTAACTCATATACAACATGCTGACATGATTCTAGGGTGCGAAACACACGATTGATCGATTTGCTTAGTTCTCGCATTTTCGTTCGGTCTAGCGCTGTCAGACAGGTTTGCACACATAAATACTATGTATTTGCATAAAACAAAAGTTTTTTTTACCCTCGAACACCGAGCTAGTATGTTACAAAGGATAGAAACACCCGATGAATCGATTCCGATAACTCTAGCATTTTCATTCGATGCAGCACTATCAGGCTAGTTTCGACGCCTGGATATTGTGAAATTGCATAAAATTAACGGTCTAGAATCTCGTACACCACTCTGATATGCTACAAAAGTTCGCAACACTCGATGGTTCGATTTCGACAAATCTCGCATCTCCGTTAGATTCAGCTCTATCAGACACTAGTCAACACAAAGATACTGTATATTTGAATAGAGGAACGCGAGTAAACACTCGGAAATCCAGCTGATAAGTTACAAACTTTCGGAGCGTTGATTCATTCGAATGTTGGTTCAATCGAGATAACTCGTGCACTTTTGTGCGATGCAGCGCTTTCAGACAAGTTTTAACAAATACGTACTGTGGATTCGCATAGTATGAAACTTTTTAACTCGTACAACGTGCCGACATGATTCAAGGGGTGCGAAGCACTTGATTGATCGATATGCTTAGTTCTCGCATTTTCGTTCGGTCTAGCGCTGTCAGACAGGTTTGCACACATAAATACTATGTATTTGCATAAAACAAAAGTTTTTTTTACCCTCGTACACCGAGCTAGTATGTTGCAAAGGATCGAAACACCCGATGGATCGATTCCGATAAGTCTAGCATTTTCATTCGATGCAGCACTATCAGGCTAGTTTCGACGCCTGGATATTGTGAAATGGTATAAAATTAAGGGTCTAGAATCCCGTACACCACTCTGGTATGTTACAAAAGTTCGCAACACTCGATGGTTCGATTTCGACAAATCTCGCATCTTCGTTGGATTCAGCTCTGTCAGATACTAGTCAACACAAAGATACTGTATATTCGAATAGAGGCACGCGAGTAAACACTCGCAAATCCAGCTGATAAGTTACAAACTTTCGGAGCGTTGATTCATTCGAATGTTGGTTCAATCGAGATAACTCGTGCACTTTTGTTCTATGCATCGCCTTCAGACAAGTTTTAACAAATACGTACTGTGGATTCGCATAGTTTGAAACTTTTTAACTCGTACAACGTGCCGACATGATTCAAGGGTGCGAAGCACTCGATTGATCGAATTGCTTAGTTCTCGCATTTTCGTTCGGTCTAGCGCTGTCAGACAGGTTTGCACACATAAATACTATGTACTTGCATAAAACAAAAGTTTTTTTTACCCTCGTACACCGATCTAGTATGTTACAAAGGATAGAAACACCCGATGGATCGATTCCGATAAGTCTAGCATTTTCATTCGATGCAGCACTATCAGGCTAGTTTCGACGCCTGGATATTGTGAAATTGCATAAAATTAAGGCTCTAGAATCTCGTACACCACTCTGATATGTTACAAAATTTCGCAACACTCGATGGTTCGATTTCGACAAATCTCGCATCTTCGTTAGATTCAGCTCTGTCAGACACTAGTCAACACAAAGATAGTGTATATTTGAATAGAGGAACGCGAGTAAACACTCGGAAATCCAGCTGATAAGTTACAAACTTTCGGAGCGTTGATCCATTCGAATGTTGGTTCAATCGAGATAACTCGTGCACTTTTGTTCTATGCATCGCTTTCACACAAGTTTTAACAAATACGTACTGTGGATTCGCATAGTATGAAACTTTTTAACTCGTACAACGTGCCAACATGACTCAAGGGTGCGAAGCACTCGATTGATCGATTTGTTTTGTTCTCGCATTTTCGTTCGGTCTAGCGCCGTCAGATAGGTTTGCATACACAAATTCTGTATATTTGCATAAATCAAAAGTTTTTTACCCTCGTACACCGAGCTAGTACGTTACAAAGGATAGAAACACCCGATGGATCGATTTCGATAACTCTAGCATTTTCATTCGATGCAGGACTCTCAGGATAGTTTCGACGCCTGGATATTGTGAAATTGCATAAAATTAAGGCTCTAGAATCTCGTACACCACTCTGATATGTTACAAAATTTCGCAACACTCGATGGTTCGATTTCGACAAATCTCGCATCTTCGTTACATTCAGCTCTGTCAGACACTAGTCAACATAAAGATACTGTATCTTCGAATAGAGGAACGCGAGTAAACACTCGGAAATCCAGCTGATAAGTTACAAACTTTCGGAGCGTTGATTCATTCGAATGTTGGTTCAATCGAGATAACTCGTGCACTTTTGTTCTATGCATCGCTTTCAGACAAGTTTTAACAAGTCCGTACTGTGGTTTCGCATAGAATGAAACTTTTTAACTCGTACAACCTGCTGACATGATTCAAGGGTGCGAAGCACACGATTGATCGATTTGTTTTGTTCTCGCATTTTCGTTCCGTCTAGCGCCGTCAGATAGGTTTGCATTACACAAATACTGAATATTTGCATAAATCAAAAGTTTTTTGGTCCTCGTACACCGAGCTAGTATGTTACAAAGGATAGAAACACCCGATGGATCGATTTCGATAACGATAGCATTTTCATTCGATGCAGGACTATCAGGCTAGTTTCGACGCCTGGATATTGTGAAATTGTATAAAATTAAGGGTCGAGAATCCCGTACACCACTGTGGTATGTTACAAAAGTTCGCAACACTCGATGGTTCGATTTCGACAAATCTCGCATCTTCGTTAGATTCAGCTCTCTCAGACATTAGTCAACACAAAGATACTGTATATTCAAATAGAGGCACGCGAGTAAACACACGCAAATCCAGCTGATAAGTTACAAACTTTCGGAGCGTTGATTCATTCGAATGTTGGTTCAATCGAGATAACTCGTGCACTTTTGTGCGATGCAGCGCTTTCAGACAAGTTTTAACAAATACGTACTGTGGATTCGCATAGTATGAAACTTTTTAACTCGTACAACGAGCAAACATGACTCAAGGGTGCGAAGAACACGATTGATGGATTTGCTTAAATCTCGCATTTTCGTTCGGTCTAGCGCTGTCAGACAGGTTTGCACACATAAATAAGATGTCTTTACATAAAACAAAAGTTTTTTTACCCTCGTACACCGAGCTAGTATGTTACAAAGGATAGAAACACCTGATGGATCGAATTCGATAACTCGAGCATTTTCATTCGATGTAACGCTATCAGGCAAGTTTTGACACAAAGATATTGTGAAATTGCATAAAATAAAGGATTTTGACTATCGTACATCGCACTGATATGTTACAAAACTTCGCACCACTGGATGGTTAGTTTTCGACAAATCTCGCGTTTTTTATCCATTCTGTTCTGTCGGACACTATTCAACACATAGATACTATATATTTTAATTGAGTAAATCGATGAAACTTTCGAAAATCGAGCTGATATGTCGTAAACGTTCGGTACGTTTCTTCAATCGATTTAGATAACTCGTGCCTATTTGTGCGATGCAGCACTTTCAGACGTTTTAACAAATACGTACTGTGGATTCGCATAGTTTGAAACTTTTTAACTCGTGCAACGTGCCGACATGATTCAAGGGTGCGAAGCACTCGATTGATCGATTTGCTTAGTTCTCGCATTTTCGTTCGGTCTAGCGCTGTCAGACAGGTTTGCACACATAAATACTATGTATTTGCATAAAACAAAAGCTTTTTTTACCCTCGTACACCGAGCTAGTATGTTACAAAGGTTAGAAACACCCGATGGATCGATTCCGATAAGTCTTGCATTTTCATTCGATGCAGCACTATCAGGCTAGTTTCGACGCCTGGATATTGTGAAATTGCATAAAATTAAGGGTCTAGAATCTCGTACACCACTCTGATATTCTACAAAACTTCGCAACACTCGATGGTTCGATTTCGACAAATCTCGCATCTTCTTTAGATTCAGCTCTATCAGACACTAGTCAACACAAAGATACTGTATATTTGAATAGAGGAACGCGAGTAAACACTCGGAAATCCAGCTGATAAGTTTCAAACTTTCGGAGTGTTGATTCATTCGAATGTTGGATCAATCGAGATAACTCGTGCACTTTTGTGCGATGCAGCGCTTTCAGACAAGTTTTCACAAATACGTACTGTGGATTCGCATAGTATGAAACTTTTTAACTCGTACAACGTGCCGACATGATTCAAGGGTGCGAAGCACACGATTGATCGATTTGCTTAGTTCTCGCATTTTCGTTCGGTCTAGCGCTGTCAGACAGGTTTGCACACATAAATACTATGTATTTGCATAAAACAAAAGTTTTTTTTACCCTCGTACACCGAGCTAGTATGTTACAAAGGATAGAAACACCCGATGGATCGATTCCGATAAGTCTAGCATTTTCATTCGATGCAGGACTATCAGGCTAGTTTCGACGCCTGGATATTGTGAAATTGCATAAAATTAAGGGTCTGGAATCTCGTACACCACTCTGATATGATACAAAAGTTCGCAACACTCGATGGTTCGATTTCGACAAATCTTGCATCTTCGTTAGATTCAGCTCTGTCAGACGCTAGTCAACACAAACATACTGTATATTTGAATAGAGGAAAGCAATTAAACACTCGAAAATCGAGCTGATATGTTACAAATTATCGGAACGCTGTTTCATTCGAACGTTGGTACAATCAAGATAACTCGTGCACTTTTGTTCTATGCATCGCTTTCACACAAGTTTTCACAAATACGTACTGTGGATTCGAATAGGATGAAACTTTTTAACTCATATACAACGTGCCGACATGATTCAAGGGTGCGAAGCACTCGATTGATCGATTTGCTTAGTTCTCGCATTTTCGTTCGGTCTAGCGCTGTCAGACAGGTTTGCACACATAAATACTATGTATTTGCATAAAACAAAAGTTTTTTTTACCCTAGTACACCGAGCTAGTATGTTACAAAGGATAGAAACACCCGATGGATCGATTCCGATAAGTCTAGCATTTTCATTCGATGCAGCACTTTCAGGCTAGTTTCGACAGCCGGATATTGTGAAATTGCATTAAATTAAGGCTCTAGAATCTCGTACACCACTCTGATATGTTACAAAATTTCGCGACACTCGATGGTTCGATTTCGACAAATCTCGCATCTTAGTTAGATTCAGCTCTGTCAGACACTAGTCAACACAAAGATGCTGTATCTTCGAATAGAGGAACGCGAGTAAACACTCGGAAATCCAGCTGATAAGTTACAAACTTTCGGAGCGTTGATTCATTCGAATGTTGGTTCAATCGAGATAACTCGTGCACTTTTGTTCTATGCATCGCTTTCAGACAAGTTTTAACAAGTACGTACTGTGGTTTCGCATAGAATGAAACGTTTTAACTCGTACAACCTGCTGACATGATTCAAGGGTGCGAAGCACACGATTGATCGATTTGCTTAGATCTCGCATTTTCGTTCGGTCTAGCGCTGTCAGACAGATTTGCACACATAAATAATATGTCTTTACATAAAACAAAAGTTTTTTTACCCTCGTACACCGAGCTAGTATGTTACAAAGGATAGAACCACCCGATGGATCGATTCCGATAACTCTAGCATTTTCATTCGATGCAGCACTATCAGGCTAGTTTCGACGCCTGGATATTGTGAAATTGCAAAAAATTAAGGGTCTGGAATCTCGTACACCACTCTGATATGTTACAAAAGTTCGCAACACTCGATGGTTCGATTTCGACAAATCTCGCATCTTCGTTAGATTCAGCTCTGTCAGACGCTAGTCAACACAAACATACTGTATATTTGAATAGAGGAAAGCAATTAAACACTCGAAAATCGAGCTGATATGTTACAAATTATCGGAACGCTGTTTCATTCGAACGTTGGTACAATCAAGATAAGTCGTGCACTTTTTTTCTATGCATCGCTTTCACACAAGTTTTCACAAATACGTACTGTCGATTCGAATAGGATGAAACTTTTTAACTCATATACAACATGCTGACATGATTCTAGGGTGCGAAACACACGATTGATCGATTTGCTTAGTTCTCGCATTTTCGTTCGGTCTAGCGCTGTCAGACAGGTTTGCACACATAAATACTATGTATTTGCATAAAACAAAAGTTTTTTTTACCCTCGAACACCGAGCTAGTATGTTACAAAGGATAGAAACACCCGATGAATCGATTCCGATAACTCTAGCATTTTCATTCGATGCAGCACTATCAGGCTAGTTTCGACGCCTGGATATTGTGAAATTGCATAAAATTAACGGTCTAGAATCTCGTACACCACTCTGATATGCTACAAAAGTTCGCAACACTCGATGGTTCGATTTCGACAAATCTCGCATCTCCGTTAGATTCAGCTCTATCAGACACTAGTCAACACAAAGATACTGTATATTTGAATAGAGGAACGCGAGTAAACACTCGGAAATCCAGCTGATAAGTTACAAACTTTCGGAGCGTTGATTCATTCGAATGTTGGTTCAATCGAGATAACTCGTGCACTTTTGTGCGATGCAGCGCTTTCAGACAAGTTTTAACAAATACGTACTGTGGATTCGCATAGTATGAAACTTTTTAACTCGTACAACGTGCCGACATGATTCAAGGGGTGCGAAGCACTCGATTGATCGATATGCTTAGTTCTCGCATTTTCGTTCGGTCTAGCGCTGTCAGACAGGTTTGCACACATAAATACTATGTATTTGCATAAAACAAAAGTTTTTTTTACCCTCGTACACCGAGCTAGTATGTTGCAAAGGATCGAAACACCCGATGGATCGATTCCGATAAGTCTAGCATTTTCATTCGATGCAGCACTATCAGGCTAGTTTCGACGCCTGGATATTGTGAAATGGTATAAAATTAAGGGTCTAGAATCCCGTACACCACTCTGGTATGTTACAAAAGTTCGCAACACTCGATGGTTCGATTTCGACAAATCTCGCATCTTCGTTCGATTCAGCTCTGTCAGATACTAGTCAACACAAAGATACTGTATATTCGAATAGAGGCACGCGAGTAAACACTCGCAAATCCAGCTGATAAGTTACAAACTTTCGGAGCGTTGATTCATTCGAATGTTGGTTCAATCGAGATAACTCGTGCACTTTTGTGCGATGCAGACCTTTCAGACAAATTTTAACAAATACGTACTGTGGATTCGCATAGTATGAAACTTTTTAACTCGTACAACGTGCCAACATGACTCAAGGGTGTGAAGCACTCGATTGATCGATTTGTTTTGTTCTCGCATTTTCGTTCGGTCTAGCGCCGTCAGATAGGTTTGCATTACACAAATACTGTATATTTGCATAAAACAAAAGTTTTTTGGTCCTCGTACACCGAGCTAGTATGTTACAAAGGATAGAAAGACCCGATGGATCGATTTCGATAACTCTAGCATTTTCATTCGATGCAGCACTATCAGGCTAGTTTCGACGCCTGGATATTGTGAAATTGCATAAAATTAAGGGTCTAGAATCTCGTACACCACTCTGATATGCTACAAAAGTTCGCAACACTCGATGGTTCGATTTTGACAAATCTCGCATCTTCGTTAGATTCAGCTCTGTCAGACACTAGTCAACACAAAGATACTGTATATTCGAATAGATGCACGCGAGTAAACACTCGGAAATCCAGCTGATAAGTTACAAACTTTCGGAGCGTTGATTCATTCGAATGTTGGTTCAATCGAGATAACTCGTGCACTTTTGTTCTATGCATCGCTTTCAGACAAGTTTTAACAAGAACGTACTGTGGTTTCCCATAGAATGAAACTTTTTAACTCGTACAACCTGCTGACATGATTCAAGGGTGCGAAGCACACGATTGATCGATTTGTTTTGTTCTCGCATTTCCGTTCGGTCTAGCGCCGTCAGATAGGTTTGCATTACACAAATACTGTATATTTGCATAAATCAAAAGTTTTTTTGTCCTCGTACACCGAGCTAGTATGTTACAAAGGATATAAACACCCGATGGATCGATTTCGATAACTCTAGCATTTTCATTCGATGCAGGACTATCAGGCTAGTTTCGACGCCTGGATATTGTGAAATTGTATAAAATTAAGGGTCTAGAATCCCGTACACCACTCTGCTATGTTACAAAAGTTCGCAACACTCGATGGTTCGATTTCGACAAATCTCGCATCTTCGTTAGATTCAGCTCTGTCAGACACTAGTCAACACAATGATAGTGTGTATCTGAATAGAGGAACGCGAGTAAACACTCGGAAATCCAGCTGATAAGTTACAAACTTTCGGAGCGTTGATTCATTCGAATGTTGGTTCAATCGAGATAACTCGTGCACTTTTGTTCTATGCATCGCTTTCAGACAAGTTTTAACACGTACGTACTGTGGTTTCGCATAGGATGAAACTTTTTAACTCGTACAACCTGCTGACATGATTCAAGGGTGCGAAGCACACGATTGATCGATTTGCTTAGTTCTCGCATTTTCGTTCGGTCTAGCGCTGTCCGACAGGTTTGCACACTTAAATACTATGTATTTGCATAAAACAAAAGATTTTACCCTCGTATACCGAGCTAGTATGTTACAAAGGATAGAAACACCCGATGGATCGATTCCGATACTTCTAGCATTTTCATTCGATGCAGGACTATCAGGCTAGTTTCGACGCCTGGATATTGTGAAATTGCATAAAATTAAGGGTCTAGAATGTCGTACACCACTCTGATATGCTACAAAATTTCGCAACACTCGATGGTTCGATTTCGACAAATCTCGCATCTTCGTTAGATTCAGCTCTATCAGACACTAGTCAACACAAAGATAGTATATATTTGAATAGAGGAACGCGAGTAAACACTCGGAAATCCAGCTGATAAGTTACAAACTTTCGGAGCGTTGATTCATTCGAATGTTGGTTGAATCGAGATAACTCGTGCACTTTTGTTCTATGCATCGCTTTCAGACAAGTTTTAACAAGTACGTACTGTGGTTTCGCATAGAATGAAACTTTTTAACTCGTACAACCTGCTGACATGATTCAAGGGTGCGAAGCACACGATTGATCGATTTGCTTAGATCTCGCATTTTCGTTCGGTCTAGCGGTGTCAGACAGGTTTGCACACATAAATAATATGTCTTTACATAAAACAAAAGTTTTTTTACCCTCGTACACCGAGCTAGTATGTTACAAAGGATAGAAACACCTGATGGATCGAATTCGATAACTCGAGCATTTTCATTCGATGTAACGCTATCAGGCATGTTTTGACACAAAGATATTGTGAAATTGCATAAAATAAAGGATTTTGACTATCGTACATCGCTCTGATATGTTACAAAACTTCGCAACACTGGATGGTTAGTTTTCGACAAATCTCGCGTTTTTTATCCATTCTGTTCTGTCGGACACTATTCAACACATAGATACTATATATTTTAATTGAGTAAATCGATGAAACTTTCGAAAATCGAGCTGATATGTCGTAAACGTTCGGTACGTTTCTTCAATCGATTTAGAGAACTCGTGCCTATTTGTGCGATGCAGCACTTTCAGACGTTTTAACAAATATGTACTGTGGATTCGCATAGTTTGAAACTTTTTAACTCGTACAACCTGCCGACATGATTCAAGGGTGCGAAGCACTCGATTGATCGATTTGCTTAGTTCTCGCATTTTCGTTCGGTCTAGCGCTGTCAGACAGGTTTGCACACATAAATACTATGTATTTTCATAAAACAAAAGTTTTTTTTACCCTCGTACACCGAGCTAGTATGTTACAAAGGATAGAAACACCCGATGGATCGATTCCGATAACTCTAGCATTTTCATTCGATGCAGCACTATCAGGCTAGTTTCGACGCCTGGATATTGTGAAATTGCATAAAATTAAGGGTCTAGAATCTCGTACACCACTCTGATATGCTACAAAACTTCGCAACACTCGATGGTTCGATTTCGACAAATCTCGCATCTTCGTTAGATTTAGCTCTATCAGACACTAGTCAACACAAAGATAGTGTATATTTGAATAGAGGAACGGGAGTAAACACTCGGAAATCCAGCTGATAAGTTACAAACTTTCGGAGCGTTGATTCATTCGAATGTTGGTTCAATCGAGATAACTCGTGCACTTTTGTGCGATGGAGCGCTTTCAGACAAGTTATAACAAATACGTACTGTGGATTCGCATAGTATGAAACTTTTTAACTCGTACAACGTGCCAACATGACTCAAGGGTGCGAAGCACTCGATTGATCGATTTGTTTTGTTCTCGCATTTTCGTTCGGTCTAGCGCCGTCAGATAGGTTTGCATACACAAATTCTGTATATTTGCATAAATCAAAAATTTTTTACCCTCGTACACCGAGCTAGTATGTTACAAAGGATAGAAACACACGATGGATCGATTCCGATAACTCTAGCATTTTCATTCGATGCAGCATTATCAGGCTAGTTTCGACGCCTGGATATTGTGAAATTGCATAAAATTAAGGCTCTAGAATCTCGTACTGCACTCTGATATGCTACAAAATTTCGCAACACTCGATGGTTCGATTTCGACAAATCTCGCATCTTCGTTAGATTCAGCTCTGTCAGACACTAGTCAACACAAAGATACTGTATATTCGAATAGAGGAACGCGAGTAAACACTCGGAAATCCAGCTGATAAGTTACAAACTTTCGGAGCGTTGATTCTTTCGAATGTTGGTTCAATCGAGATAACTCGTGCACTTTTGTTCTATGCATCGCTTTCAGACAAGTTTTAACAAGTACGTACTGTGGTTTCGCATAGAATGAAACTTTTTAACTCGTACAACCTGCTGACACGATTCAAGGGTGCGAAGCACACGATTGATCGATTTGTTTTATTCTCGCATTTTCGTTCGGTCTAGCGCCGTCAGATAGGTTTGCATTACACAAATACTGTATATTTGCATAAATCAAAAGTTTCTTTTTACCCTCGTACACCGAGCTAGTATGTTACAAAGGATAGAAACACCTGATGGATCGAATTCGATAACTCGAGCATTTTCATTCGATGTAACGCTATCAGGCAAGTTTTGACACAAAGATATTGTGAAATTGCATAAAATAAAGGATTTTGACTATCGTACATCGCTCTGATATGTTACCAAACTTCGCAACACAGGATGGTTAGTTTTCGACAAATCTCGCGTTTTTGATCCATTCTGTTCTGTCGGACACTATTCAACACATAGATACTATATATTTTAATTGAGTAAATCGATGAAACTTTCGAAAATCGAGCTGATATGTCGTAAACGTTCGGTACGTTTCTTCAATCGATTTAGATAACTCGTGCCTATTTGTGCGATGCAGCACTTTCAGACGTTTTAACAAATACGTACTGTGGATTCGCATAGTTTGAAACATTTTAACTCGTACAACGTGCCGACATGATTCAAGGGTGCGAAGCACTCGATTGATCGATTTGCTTAGTTCTCGCATTTTCGTTCGGTCTAGCGCTGTCAGACAGGTTTGCACACATAAATACTATGTATTTTCATAAAACAAAAGTTTTTTTTACCCTCGTACACCGAGCTAGTATGTTACAAAGTATAGAAACACCCGATGGATCGATTCCGATAACTCTAGCATTTTCATTCGATGCAGCACTATCAGGCTAGTTTCGACGCCTGGATATTGTGAAATTGCATAAAATTAAGGGTCTAGAATCTCGTACACCACTCTGATATGCTACAAAACTTCGCAACACTCGATGGTTCGATTTCGATAAATCTCGCATCTTCGTTAGATTCAGCTCTATCAGACACTAGTCAACACAAAGATAGTGTATATTTGAGTAGAGGAACGCGAGTAAACACTCGGAAATCCAGCTGATAAGTTACAAACTTTCGGAGCGTTGATTCATTCGAATGTTGGTTCAATCGAGATAACTCGTGCACTTTTGTGCGATGCAGCGCTTTCAGACAAGTTTTACCAAATACGTACTGTGGATTCGCATAGTATGAAACTTTTTAACTCGTACAACGAGCCAACATGACTCAAGGGTGCGAAGCACTCGATTGATCGATTTGTTTTGTTCTCGCATTTTCGTTCGGTCTAGCGCCGTCAGATAGGTTTGCATACACAAATTCTGTATATTTGCATAAATCAAAAATTTTTTACCCTCGTACACCGAGCTAGTATGTTACAAAGGATAGAAACACACGATGGATCGATTCCGATAACTCTAGCATGTTCATTCGATGCAGCACTATCAGGCTAGTTTCGACGCCTGGATATTGTGAAATTGCATAAAATTAAGTCTCTAGAATCTCGTACACCACTCTGATATGCTACAAAATTTCGCAACACTCGATGGTTCGATTTCGACAAATCTCGCATCTTCGTTAGATTCAGCTCTGTCCGACACTAGTCAACACAAAGATACTGTATATTCGAATAGAGGAACGCGAGTAAACACTCGGAAATCCAGCTGATAAGTTACAAACTTTCGGAGCGTTGATTCATTCGAATGTTGGTTCAATCGAGATAACTTGTGCACTTTTGTTCTATGCATCGCTTTCAGAAAAGTTTTAACAAGTACGTACTGTGGTTTCGCATAGAATGAAACTTTTTAACTCGTACAACCTGCTGACATGATTCAAGGGTGCGAAGCACACGATTGATCGATTTGCTTATATCTCGCATTTTCGTTCGGTCTAGCGCTGTCAGACAGGTTTGCACACATAAATAATATGTCTTTACATAAAACAAAAGTTTTTTTACCCTCGTACACCGAGCTAGTATGTTACAAAGGATAGAAACACCTGATGGATCGAATTCGATAACTCGAGCATTTTCATTCGATGTAACGCTATCAGGCATGTTTTGACACAAAGATATTGTGAAATTGCATAAAATAAAGGATTTTGACTATCGTACATCGCTCTGATATGTTACAAAACTTCGCAACACTGGATGGTTAGTTTTCGACAAATCTCGCGTTTTTGATCCATTCTGTTCTGTCGGACACTATTCAACACATAGATACTATATATTTTAATTGAGTAAATCGATGAAATTTTCGAAAATCGAGCTGATATGTCGTAAACGTTCGGTACGTTTCTTCAATCGATTTAGATAACTCGTGCCTATTTGTGCGATGCAGCACTTTCAGACGTTTTAACAAATACGTACTGTGGATTCGCATAGTTTGAAACTTTTTAACTCGTACAACGTGCCGACATGATTCAAGGGTGCGAAGCACTCGATTGATCGATTTGCTTAGTTCTCGCATTTTCGTTCGGTCTAGCGCTGTCAGACAGGTTTGCACACATAAATACTATGTATTTTCATAAAACAAAAGTTTTTTTTACCCTCGTACACCGAGCTAGTATGTTACAAAGGATAGAAACACCCGATGGATCGATTCCGATAACTCTAGCATTTTCATTCGATGCAGCACTATCAGGCTAGTTTCGACGCCTGGATATTGTGAAATTGCACAAAATTAAGGCTCTAGAATCTCGTACTGCACTCTGATATGCTACAAAATTTCGCAACACTCGATGGTTCGATTTCGACAAATCTCGCATCTTCGTTAGATTCAGCTCTGTCAGACACTAGTCAACACAAAGATACTGTATATTCGAATAGAGGAACGCGAGTAAACACTCGGAAATCCAGCTGATAAGTTACAAACTTTCGGAGCGTTGATTCTTTCGAATGTTGGTTCAATCGAGATAACTCGTGCACTTTTGTTCTATGCATCGCTTTCAGACAAGTTTTAACAAGTACGTACTGTGGTTTCGCATAGAATGAAACTTTTTAACTCGTACAACCTGCTGACATGATTCAAGGGTGCGAAGCACACGATTGATCGATTTGTTTTGTTCTCGCATTTTGGTTCGGTCTAGCGCCGTCAGATAGGTTTGCATTACACAAATACTGTATATTTGCATAAATCAAAAGTTTCTTTTTACCCTCGTACACCGAGCTAGTATGTTACAAAGGATAGAAACACCTGATGGATCGAATTCGATAACTCGAGCATTTTCATTCGATGTAACACTATCAGGCAAGTTTTGACACAAAGATATTGTGAAATTGCATAAAATAAAGTATTTTGACTATCGTACATCGCTCTGATATGTTACAAAACTTCGCAACACTGGATGTTTAGTTTTCGACAAATCTCGCGTTTTTGATCCATTCTGTTCTGTCGGACACTATTCAACACATAGATACTATATATTTTAATTGAGTAAATCGATGAAACTTTCGAAAATCGAGCTGATATGTCGTAAACGTTCGGTACGTTTCTTCAATCGATTTAGATAACTCGTGCCTATTTGTGCGATGCAGCACTTTCAGACGTTTTAACAAATACGTACTGTGGATTCGCATAGTTTGAAACTTTTTAACTCGTACAACGTGCCGACATGATTCAAGGGTGCGAAGCACTCGATTGATCGATTTGCTTAGTTCTCGCATTTTCGTTCGGTCTAGCGCTGTCAGACAGGTTTGCACACATAAATACTATGTATTTTCATAAAACAAAAGTTTTTTTTACCCTCGTACACCGAGCTAGTATGTTACAAAGGATAGAAACACCCGATGGATCGATTCCGATAACTCTAGCATTTTCATTCGATGCAGCACTATCAGGCTAGTTTCGACGCCTGGATATTGTGAAATTGCATAAAATTAAGGGTCTAGAATCTCGTACACCACTCTGATATGCTACAAAACTTCGCAACACTCGATGGTTCGATTTCGACAAATCTCGCATCTTCGTTAGATTCAGCTCTGTCAGACACTAGTCAACACAAAGATACTGTATATTCGAATAGAGGAACGCGAGTAAACACTCGGAAATCCAGCTGATAAGTTACAAACTTTCGGAGCGTTGATTCATTCGAATGTTGGTTCAATCGAGATAACTTGTGCACTTTTGTTCTATGCATCGCTATCAGACAAGTTTTAACAAGTACGTACTGTGGTTTCGCATAGAATGAAACTTTTTAACTCGTACAACCTGCTGACATGATTCAAGGGTGCGAAGCACACGATTGATCGATTTGCTTAGATCTCGCATTTTCGTTCGGTCTAGCGCTGTCAGACAGGTTTGCACACATAAATAATATGTCTTTACATAAAACAAAAGTTTTTTTACCCTCGTACACCGAGCTAGTATGTTACAAAGGATAGAAACACCTGATGGATCGAATTCGATAACTCGAGCATTTTCATTCGATGTAACGCTATCAGGCATGTTTTGACACAAAGATATTGTGAAATTGCATAAAATAAAGGATTTTGACTATCGTACATCGCTCTGATATGTTACAAAACTTCGCAACACTGGATGGTTAGTTTTCGACAAATCTCGCGTTTTTGATCCATTCTGTTCTGTCGGACACTATTCAACACATAGATACTATATATTTTAATTGAGTAAATCGATGAAACTTTCGAAAATCGAGCTGATATGTCGTAAACGTTCGGTACGTTTCTTCCATCGATTTAGATAACTCGTGCCTATTTGTGCTATGCAGCACTTTCAGACGTTTTAACAAATACGTACTGTGGATTCGCATAGTTTGCAACTTTTTAACTCGTACAACGTGCCGACATGATTCAAGGGTGCGAAGCACTCGATTGATCGATTTGCTTAGTTCTCGCATTTTCGTTCGGTCTAGCGCTGTCAGACAGGTTTGCACACATAAATACTATGTATTTTCATAAAACAAAAGTTTTTTTTACCCTCGTACACCGAGCTAGTATGTTACAAAGGATAGAAACACCCGATGGATCGATTCCGATAACTCTAGCATTTTCATTCGATGCAGCACTATCAGGCTAGTTTCGACGCCTGGATATTGTGAAATTGCATAAAATTAAGGGTCTAGAATCTCGTACACCACTCTGATATGCTACAAAACTTCGCAACACTCGATGGTTCGATTTCGACAAATCTCGCATCTTCGTTAGATTCAGCTCTATCAGACACTAGTCAACACAAAGATAGTGTATATTTGAGTAGAGGAACGCGAGTAAACACTCGGAAATCCAGCTGATAAGTTACAAACTTTCGGAGCGTTGATTCATTCGAATGTTGGTTCAATCGAGATAACTCGTGCACTTTTGTGCGATGCAGCGCTTTCAGACAAGTTTTACCAAATACGTACTGTGGATTCGCATAGTATGAAACTTTTTAACTCGTACAACGAGCCAACATGACTCAAGGGTGCGAAGCACTCGATTGATCGATTTGTTTTGTTCTCGCATTTTCGTTCGGTCTAGCGCCGTCAGATAGGTTTGCATACACAAATTCTGTATATTTGCATAAATCAAAAATTTTTTACCCTCGTACACCGAGCTAGTAAGTTACAAAGGATAGAAACACACGATGGATCGATTCCGATAACTCTAGCATGTTCATTCGATGCAGCACTATCAGGCTAGTTTCGACGCCTGGATATTGTGAAATTGCATAAAATTAAGTCTCTAGAATCTCGTACACCACTCTGATATGCTACAAAATTTCGCAACACTCGATGGTTCGATTTCGACAAATCTCGCATCTACGTTAGTTTCAGCTCTGTCCGACACTAGTCAACACAAAGATACTGTATATTCGAATAGAGGAACGCGAGTAAACACTCGGAAATCCAGCTGATAAGTTACAAACTTTCGGAGCGTTGATTCATTCGAATGTTGGTTCAATCGAGATAACTTGTGCACTTTTGTTCTATGCATCGCTTTCAGAAAAGTTTTAACAAGTACGTACTGTGGTTTCGCATAGAATGAAACTTTTTAACTCGTACAACCTGCTGACATGATTCAAGGGTGCGAAGCACACGATTGATCGATTTGCTTATATCTCGCATTTTCGTTCGGTCTAGCGCTGTCAGACAGGTTTGCACACATAAATAATATGTCTTTACATAAAACAAAAGTTTTTTTACCCTCGTACACCGAGCTAGTATGTTACAAAGGATAGAAACACCTGATGGATCGAATTCGATAACTCGAGCATTTTCATTCGATGTAACGCTATCAGGCATGTTTTGACACAAAGATATTGTGAAATTGCATAAAATAAAGGATTTTGACTATCGTACATCGCTCTGATATGTTACAAAACTTCGCAACACTGGATGGTTAGTTTTCGACAAATCTCGCGTTTTTGATCCATTCTGTTCTGTCGGACACTATTCAACACATAGATACTATATATTTTAATTGAGTAAATCGATGAAACTTTCGAAAATCGAGCTGATATGTCGTAAACGTTCGGTACGTTTCTTCAATCGATTTAGATAACTCGTGCCTATTTGTGCGATGCAGCACTTTCAGACGTTTTAACAAATACGTACTGTGGATTCGCATAGTTTGCAACTTTTTAACTCGTACAACGTGCCGACATGATTCAAGGGTGCGAAGCACTCGATTGATCGATTTGCTTAGTTCTCGCATTTTCGTTCGGTCTAGCGCTGTCAGACAGGTTTGCACACATAAATACTATGTATTTTCATAAAACAAAAGTTTTTTTTACCCTCGTACACCGAGCTAGTATGTTACAAAGGATAGAAACACCCGATGGATCGATTCCGATAACTCTAGCATTTTCATTCGATGCAGCACTATCAGGCTAGTTTCGACGCCTGGATATTGTGAAATTGCATAAAATTAAGGGTCTAGAATCTCGTACACCACTCTGATATGCTACAAAACTTCGCAACACTCGATGGTTCGATTTCGACAAATCTCGCATCTTCGTTAGATTCAGCTCTATCAGACACTAGTCAACACAAAGATAGTGTATATTTGAGTAGAGGAACGCGAGTAAACACTCGGAAATCCAGCTGATAAGTTACAAACTTTCGGAGCGTTGATTCATTCGAATGTTGGTTCAATCGAGATAACTCGTGCACTTTTGTGCGATGCAGCGCTTTCAGACAAGTTTTACCAAATACGTACTGTGGATTCGCATAGTATGAAACTTTTTAACTCGTACAACGAGCCAACATGACTCAAGGGTGCGAAGCACTCGATTGATCGATTTGTTTTGTTCTCGCATTTTCGTTCGGTCTAGCGCCGTCAGATAGGTTTGCATACACAAATTCTGTATATTTGCATAAATCAAAAATTTTTTACCCTCGTACACCGAGCTAGTATGTTACAAAGGATAGAAACACCCGATGGATCGATTCCGATAACTCTAGCATTTTCATTCGATGCAGCACTATCAGGCTAGTTTCGACGCCTGGATATTGTGAAATTGCATAAAATTAAGGGTCTAGAATCTCGTACACCACTCTGATATGCTACAAAACTTCGCAACACTCGATGGTTCGATTTCGACAAATCTCGCATCTTCGTTAGATTCAGCTCTATCAGACACTAGTCAACACAAAGATAGTGTATATTTGAATAGAGGAACGCGAATAAACACTCGGAAATCCAGCTGATAAGTTACAAACTTTCGGAGGGTTGATTCATTCGAATGTTGGTTCAATCGAGATAACTCGTGCACTTTTGTTAGTGATGCGGATTGAGACGAGATTATCTTGAATCTCGCTCGTTTTTTCTTGCGTTTGTCATTTGTCTGAAGTTCTCGTCTCGAGCTTGCGGTATGAAAAAAAAATCATAGTCTCGCTCGATCTTGCTTAAAATAACAAGCGAGATCGAGCGAGATCTTGAAACTTATGACAGATAAACTGTCAACAAAATAGAGGCTATGTTATGGTTCTGAATGCGACAGCATCGCACGATACGATAGGATATGCTCCGTTAGGCTCTAACATCGACCACGAAAATGAAATTGTGTGCCTAACAGCTTTCCAAAATGTCAGCATAGAAGTATGGTCAAAGAATATGGATGTACATAGAAGTGCAGATCCTATGCTCCTCTTGAAGCTGCGCAGAAACTGGAGTACCACGCATTTTCGTTATTTTTGGTGCGTACTCCAGTTTCTGCTCAGCTTCAGGCGAAGCATAGGATCTGCACTTCTATGTACATCCATATTCTTTGGTATGGTGTAGGCTTCCAAGGGCTTTAAACATTGATTGTCTAGTGTAAACGGACTACACCGAGCGAAAAAGTTCCGTTGAAT
The DNA here is from genome assembly GCA_963970395.1 of Ephialtes manifestator. Taxonomy (NCBI): domain Eukaryota; kingdom Metazoa; phylum Arthropoda; class Insecta; order Hymenoptera; family Ichneumonidae; genus Ephialtes; species Ephialtes manifestator. The sequence goes on from OZ019969.1 coordinate 18,384,638, forward strand.
CACGGAAACCTTCACCAATGAAATAAAATACGTATGAGAACGACGTTCTGATACGTATTTAATTTCATTGGCGAAGATGCGTATCAGAACGACATTCTGATACGTCGTCTCCTTAGATTCGAAGGTTCAGGTCGAGTTTGAATACGACAACTACGTAAAAATGGATTTCAGTCTCGAATTATACGAGGGCTACGGGTGACTTCGGATTGTTTTGAAATTCTGGATATCATCGTAGACATCGTAGACATGGAATCGTCCTTGAAAACTGACTTAAACCTCAAAAGGTGTCCTGTACATGATGAGGTCTGCCTAAAAACCGATCTAAACGTCTATCATTAAGAAAACATCATCCTGGAACCTCAAAAAGTTAGCGTAGTTCTACGAAGTGAAAACACTTTCTTTAATATTGAACAAAAAACGTGACCTTCATCTTTAATGTAGCGGTGGATGTACTCCAATGATTTAATAATTTAGTTGATTTAAGGCTAGAATAACAGCACCAGATATTTAATATAAATAATTTCACAATTTACCCTATTCTTCTCAGCGTTATACATTCTCTGAAACATTAATATCATTGAAAATAATTTAAAACTAGAGAAGATAATAGGGAAATAAAGAAAAACAATATCCAGCTGTCAAGACGAGATTTCGAGCGAAATTCAAGACGAGAACGAGAGAAAAATCTTGCTATGTCGATAATCTCGAAATGAAATGACACCAAGTTGTCACATTCTGAGTCTTAGTCTTGATCTCGACATTTTCTCGCTCATCTCGCTCGTCCGCATCACTAACTTTTGTGCGATGGAGCGCTTTCAGACAAGTTTTAACAAATACGTACTGTGGATTCGCATAGTATGAAACTTTTTAACTCGTAAAACGTGCCAACATGACTCAAGGGTGCGAAGCACTCGATTGATCGATTTGTTTTGTTCTCGCATTTTCGTTCGGTCTAGCGCCGTCAGATAGGTTTGCATACACAAATTCTGTATATTTGCATAAATCAAAAATTTTTTACCCTCGTACACCGAGCTAGTATGTTACAAAGGATAGAAACACACGATGGATCGATTCCGATAACTCTAGCATTTTCATTCGATGCAGCACTATCAGGCTAGTTTCGACGCCTGGATATTGTGAAATTGCATAAAATTAAGGCTCTAGAATCTCGTACTGCACTCTGATATGCTACAAAATTTCGCAACACTCGATGGTTCGATTTCGACAAATCTCGCATCTTCGTTAGATTCAGCTCTGTCAGACACTAGTCAACACAAAGATACTGTATATTCGAATAGAGGAACGCGAGTAAACAATCGGAAATCCAGCTGATAAGTTACAAACTTTCGGAGCGTTGATTCTTTCGAATGTTGGTTCAATCGAGATAACTCGTGCACTTTTGTTCTATGCATCGCTTTCAGACAAGTTTTAACAAGTACGTACTGTGGTTTCGCATAGAATGAAACTTTTTAACTCGTACAACCTGCTGACATGATTCAAGGGTGCGAAGCACACGATTGATCGATTTGTTTTGTTCTCGCATTTTGGTTCGGTCTAGCGCCGTCAGATAGGTTTGCATTACACAAATACTGTATATTTGCATAAATCAAAAGTTTCTTTTTACCCTCGTACACCGAGCTAGTATGTTACAAAGGATAGAAACACCTGATGGATCGAATTCGATAACTCGAGCATTTTCATTCGATGTAACGCTATCAGGCAAGTTTTGACACAAAGATATTGTGAAATTGCATAAAATAAAGTATTTTGACTATCGTACATCGCTCTGATATGTTACAAAACTTCGCAACACTGGATGTTTAGTTTTCGACAAATCTCGCGTTTTTGATCCATTCTGTTCTGTCGGACACTATTCAACACATAGATACTATATATTTTAATTGAGTAAATCGATGAAACTTTCGAAAATCGAGCTGATATGTCGTAAACGTTCGGTACGTTTCTTCAATCGATTTAGATAACTCGTGCCTATTTGTGCGATGCAGCACTTTCAGACGTTTTAACAAATACGTACTGTGGATTCGCATAGTTTGAAACTTTTTAACTCGTACAACGTGCCGACATGATTCAAGGGTGCGAAGCACTCGATTGATCGATTTGCTTAGTTCTCGCATTTTCGTTCGGTCTAGCGCTGTCAGACAGGTTTGCACACATAAATACTATGTATTTTCATAAAACAAAAGTTTTTTTTACCCTCGTACACCGAGCTAGTATGTTACAAAGGATAGAAACACCCGATGGATCGATTCCGATAACTCTAGCATTTTCATTCGATGCAGCACTATCAGGCTAGTTTCGACGCCTGGATATTGTGAAATTGCATAAAATTAAGGGTCTAGAATCTCGTACACCACTCTGATATGTTACAAAAGTTCGCAACACTCGATGGTTCGATTTCGACAAATCTCGTATCTTCGTTAGATTCAGCTCTGTCAGACGCTAGTCAACACAAACATACTGTATATTTGAATAGAGGAAAGCAATTAAACACTCGAAAATCGAGCTGATATGTTACAAATTATCGGAACGCTGTTTCATTCGAACGTTGGTACAATCAAGATAACTTGTGCACTTTTGTTCTATGCATCGCTTTCACACAAGTTTTCACAAATACGTACTGTGGATTCGAATAGGATGAAACTTTTTAACTCATATACAACGTGCTGACATGATTCAAGGGTGCGAAGGACACGACTGATCGATATGCGTAGTTCTCGCATTTTCGTTCGGTCGAGCGCTGTCAGACCGGTTTGCACACATAAATACTATGTATTTGCATAAAACAAAAGTTTTTTTTACCCTCGTGCACCGAGCTAGTATGTTACAAAGGATAGAAACACCCGATGGATCGATTCCGATAAGTCTAGCATTTTCATTCGATGCAGCACTATCAGGCTAGTTTCGACGCCTGGATATTGTGAAATTGCATAAAATTAAGGGTCTAGAATCTCGTACACCACTCTGATATGTTACAAAATTTCGCAACACTCGATGGTTCGATTTCGACAAATCTCGCATCTTCGTTACATTCAGCTCTGTCAGACACTAGTCAACACAAAGATACTGTATATTCGAATAGAGGAACGCGAGTAAACACTCGGAAATCCAGCTGATAAGTTACAAACTTTCAGGGCGTTGATTCTTTCGAATGTTGGTTCAATCGAGATAACTCGTGCACTTTTGTTCTATGCATCGCTTTCAGACAAGTTTTAACAAGTACGTACTGTGGTTTCGCATAGAATGAAACTTTTTAACTCGTACAACCTGCTGACATGATTCAAGGGTGCGAAGCACACGATTGATCGATTTGTTTTGTTCTCGCATTTTCGTTCGGTCTAGCGCCGTCAGATAGGTTTGCATTACACAAATACTGTATATTTTGTGACGTGATTTTTTGGAAATCACGATCACAAGGGCTCGTGTTATCGTTACTTGCTATTTTTCAGTGTTTTCGAGCTGCTTTCCCTCGAATTTACGTTCTGGGTTAGCTAAGAATTCTAATTCTTATGTTTTGTTATTGTTGTTGTAAAGTTGGTAGTTCGGTGCACTCAAATCTGTCGCGAGGATGAGAGCTCAAAGAAACGAGCAGCCCGGCAGACAAGAGTCCCCGAACGAGTCTTGCGATTAGTTGTAGACCGGTGTAAATCCGGCGCCCTATCGAGATAATGTATTGCGCTAGAGAACGGGTGGAGTTTTGTTGGTTTTTTGCAAAGGATGGAGCATCCTGTTGCAGTGTAGTGCATAAGTGTGCTGAATAGGCCCGTTCTCGCGCGAAGCATTAAGGGAGGCGATCGTATAGATTTCGAAAATGTTACCGGCATGATTTGCGTTCCCGATATAGTTACGAGGTGATTCGAGGGAGAGGGCAGTAGTTCTCGAGTAAGGGATTTTGGGAGGGATTCGTAATTATTATGACGAGATTTCGATGATTGCTGGAGACAATCAGTCTGGCTCGGGACACCGCCGAGGTGCCTCGGGTCTAATTAAGCGCTCCCGTGTTGACGGTTTTTCTGTCATTCGCGCGCGCGTCTTTCGCGTAGTTCTCGCGCTCCGTATAGTGTATCGCGTATTCGCGTGCGCTCAGAGTGACTATTCTCGGGTGATTTTATTTAATAAAATCAATTGATTGTTCTCGCTCATCGTGTAGTGCAGCCAGTGCACTCACGGTTCCCGTGATTCCTCTGGGATTTTGTTATCGTTCCCCGGAATTAGCAGCCATAATTTTGGGTGAGTTGTTCTCGCATTTTAATTAATTGAATCGAATATTTTCGATTAAAGATCTCGTTCCAAGAAAGCTATTTACTGGGTGATACCTCGACCCTCACTACCACAACCTAGCAGTCTGAGCGGCCGTGCATTTCCGCAACCGTTCGTTCTCGCTAGCGCATCTAGTTGCGTTTGTTAATTTTACGCGACCCCAAAAATTGACTAAGCTACCGTTTTCTTTGATTTGGTTCTCGATCGTTAGCTTTTGCTCCGGGCTTTCGATTTTATTGGTGTCGATCCTGATCACCTCGATTCCTCGGGCATACCGGTTAGTTAATACCGGTGAAACAAAAATTAACTGGCGCCCACCAGGTTTGCGGATGCGCGAACGAGAGAGGACGGCCGAAGGTGACCGTATCGTGATGCAGTTCCCGAATAAAATTTGATTTTATTTGTTACCGATTATGCTCACGAAAAATACGTCACAATTTGCATAAATCAAAAGTTTTTTTTACCCTCGTACACCGAGCGAGTATGTTACAAAGGATAGGAACACCCGATGAATCGATTCCGATAACTCTAGCATTTTCATTCGATGCAGGACTATCAGGCTAGTTTTGGCGACTGGATATTGTGAAATTGCATAAAATTAAGGGTCTGGAATCTCGTACACCACTCTGATATGTTACAAAAGTTCGCAACACTCGATGGTTCGATTTCGACAAATCTCGCATCTTCGTTAGATTCAGCTCTGTCAGACGCTAGTCAACACAAACATACTGTATATTTGAATAGAGGAAAGCAATTAAACACTCGAAAATCGAGCTGATATGTTACAAATTATCGAACGCTGTTTCATTCGAACGTTGGTACAATCAAGATAACTCGTGCACTTTTGTTCTACGCATCGCTTTCACACAAGTTTTCACAAATACGTACTGTGGATTCGAATAGGATGAAACTTTTTAACTCATATACAACGTGCTGACATGATTCAAGGGTGCGAAGCACACGATTGATCGATTTGCTTAGATCTCGCATTTTCGTTCGGTCTAGCGCTGTCAGACAGGTTTGCACACATAAATAATATGTCTTTACATAAAACAAAAGTTTTTTTACCCTCGTACACCGAGCTAGTATGTTACAAAGGATAGAAACACCTGATGGATCGAATTCGATAACTCGAGCATTTTCATTCGATGTAACGCTATCAGGCATGTTTTGACACAAAGATATTGTGAAATTGCATAAAATAAAGGATTTTGACTATCGTACATCGCTCTGATATGTTACAAAACTTCGCAACACTGGATGGTTAGTTTTCGACAAATCTCGCGTTTTTGATCCATTCTGTTCTGTCGGACACTATTCAACACATAGATACTATATATTTTAATTGAGTAAATCGATGAAACTTTCGAAAATCGAGCTGATATGTCGTAAACGTTCGGTACGTTTCTTCAATCGATTTAGATAACTCGTGCCTATTTGTGCGATGCAGCACTTTCAGACGTTTTAACAAATACGTACTGTGGATTCGCATAGTTTGCAACTTTTTAACTCGTACAACGTGCCGACATGATTCAAGGGTGCGAAGAACTCGATTGATCGATTTGCTTAGTTCTCGCATTTTCGTTCGGTCTAGCGCTGTCAGACAGGTTTGCACACATAAATACTATGTATTTTCATAAAACAAAAGTTTTTTTTACCCTCGTACACCGAGCTAGTATGTTACAAAGGATAGAAACACCCGATGGATCGATTCCGATAACTCTAGCATTTTCATTCGATGCAGCACTATCAGGCTAGTTTCGACGCCTGGATATTGTGAAATTGCATAAAATTAAGGGTCTAGAATCTCGTACACCACTCTGATATGCTACAAAACTTCGCAACACTCGATGGTTCGATTTCGACAAATCTCGCATCTTCGTTAGATTCAGCTCTATCAGACACTAGTCAACACAAAGATAGTGTATATTTGAATAGAGGAACGCGAGTAAGCACTCGGAAATCCAGCTGATAAGTTACAAACTTTCGGAGCGTTGATTCATTCGAATGTTGGTTCAATCGAGATAACTCGTGAACTTTTGTGCGATGCAGCGCTTTCAGACAAGTTTTAACAAATACGTACTGTGGATTCGCATAGTATGAAACTTTTTAACTCGTACAACGTGCCAACATGACTCAAGGGTATGAAGCACTCGATTGATCGATTTGTTTTGTTCTCGCATTTTCGTTCGGTCTAGCGCCGTCAGATAGGTTTGCATACACAAATTCTGTATATTTGCATAAATCAAAAATTTTTTACCCTCGTACACCGAGCTAGTATGTTACAAAGGATAGAAACACACGATGGATCGATTCCGATAACTCTAGCATTTTCATTCGATGCAGCACTATCAGGCTAGTTTCGACGCCTGGATATTGTGAAATTGCATAAAATTAAGGCTCTAGAATCTCGTACACCACTCTGATATGCTACAAAATTTCGCAACACTCGATGGTTCGATTTCGACAAATCTCGCATCTTCGTTAGATTCAGCTCTGTCAGACACTAGTCAACACAAAGATACTGTATATTCGAATAGAGGAACGCGAGTAAACACTCAGAAATCCAGCTGATAAGTTACAAACTTTCGGAGCGTTGATTCTTTCGAATGTTGGTTCAATCGAGATAACTCGTGCACTTTTGTTCTATGCATCGCTTTCAGACAAGTTTTAACAAGTACGTACTGTGGTTTCGCATAGAATGAAACTTTTTAACTCGTACAACCTGCTGACATGATTCAAGGGTGCGAAGCACACGATTGATCGATTTGTTTTGTTCTCGCATTTTCGTTCGGTCTAGCGCCGTCAGATAGGTTTGCATTACACAAATACTGTATATTTGCATAAATCAAAAGTTTTTTTTACCCTCGTACACCGAGCTAGTATGTTACAAAGGATAGGAACACCCGATGGATCGATTCCGATAACTCTAGCATTTTCTTTCGATGCAGGACTATCAGGCTAGTTTCGACGCCTGGATATTGTGAAATTGCATAAAATTAAGGGTCTGGAATCTCGTACACCACTCTGATATGTTACAAAAGTTCGCAACACTCGATGGTTCGATTTCGACAAATCTCGTATCTTCGTTAGATTCAGCTCTGTCAGACGCTAGTCAACACAAACATACTGTATATCTGAATAGAGGAAAGCAATTAAACACTCGAAAATCGAGCTGATATGTTACAAATTATCGGAACGCTGTTTCATTCGAACGTTGGTACAATCAAGATAACTTGTGCACTTTTGTTCTATGCATCGCTTTCACACAAGTTTTCACAAATACGTACTGTGGATTCGAATAGGATGAAACTTTTTAACTCATATACAACGTGCTGACATGAGTCAAGGGTGCGAAGGACACGACTGATCGATATGCGTAGTTCTCGCATTTTCGTTCGGTCGAGCGCTGTCAGACCGGTTTGCACACATAAATACTATGTATTTGCATAAAACAAAAGTTTTTTTTACTCTCGTACACCGAGCTAGTATGTTACAAAGGATAGAAACACCCGATGGATCGATTCCGATAAGTCTAGCATTTTCATTCGATGCAGCACTATCAGGCTAGTTTCGACGCCTGGATATTGTGAAATTGCATAACATTAAGGCTCTAGAATCTCGTACACCACTCTGATATGTTACAAAAGTTCGCAACACTCGATGGTTCGATTTCGAAAAATCTCGCATCTTCGTTAGATTCAGCTCTGTCAGACTCTAGTCAACACAAACATACTGTATATTTGAATAGAGGAAAGCAAGTAAACAATCGAAAATCGAGCTGATAAGTTACAAACTTTCGGAGCGTTGATTCATTCGAATGTTGGTTCAATCGAGATAACTCGTGCACTTTTGTGCGATGCAGCGCTTTCAGACAAGTTTTAACAAATACGTACTGTGGATTCGCATAGTATGAAACTTTTTAACTCGTACAACGTGCCAACATGACTCAAGGGTGCGAAGCACTCGATTGATCGATTTGTTTTGTTCTCGCATTTTCGTTCGGTCTAGCGCCGTCAGATAGGTTTGCATACACAAATTCTGTATATTTGCATAAATCAAAAGTTTTTTACCCTCGTACACCGAGCTAGTATGTTACAAAGGATAGAAACACCCGATGGATCGATTTCGATAAGTCTAGCATTTTCATTCGATGCAGCACTATCAGGATAGTTTCGACGCCTGGATATTGTGAAATTGCATGAAATTAAGGGTCTAGAATCTCGTACACCACTCTGATATGCTACAAAAGTTCGCAACACTCGATGGTTCGATTTCGACAAATCTCGCATCTTCGTTAGATTCATCTCTATCAGACACTAGTCAACACAAAGATACTGTATATTTGAATAGAGGAACGCGAGTAAACACTCGGAAATCCAGCTGATAAGTTACAAACTTTCGGAGCGTTGATTCATTCGAATGTTGGTTCAATCGAGATAACTCGTGCACTTTTGTTCTATGCATCGCTTTCGGACAAGTTTTAACAAGTACGTACTGTGGTTTCGCATAGAATGAAACTTTTTAACACGTACAACCTGCTGACATGATTCAAGTGTGCGAAGCACACGATTGATCGATTTGCTTAGTTCTCGCATTTTCGTTCGGTCTAGCGCTGTCAGACAGGTTTGCACACATAAATACTATGTATTTGCATAAAACAAAAGTTGTTTACTCTCGTACACCGAGCTAGTATGTTACAAAGGATAGAAACACCCGATGGATCGAATTCGATAAGTCTAGCATTTTCATTCGATGCAGCACTATCAGCCTAGTTTCGACGCCTGGATATTGTGAAATTGCATAAAATTAAGGGTCTAGAATCTCGTACACCACTCTGATATGCTACAAAAGTTCGCAACACTCGATGGTTCGATTTCGACAAATCTCGCATCTTCGTTAGATTCAGCTCTATCAGACACTAGTCAACACAAAGATACTGTATATTTGAATAGAGGAACGCGAGTAAACACTCGGAAATCCAGCTGATAAGTTACAAACTTTCGGAGCGTTGATTCATTCGAATGTTGTTTCAATCGAGATAACTCGTGCACTTTTGTGCGATGCAGAGCTTTCAGACAAATTTTAACAAATACGTACTGTGGATTCGCATAGTATGAAACTTTTTAACTCGTACAACGTGCCAACATGACTCAAGGGTGGGAAGCACTCGATTGATCGATTTGTTTTGTTCTCGCATTTTCGTTCGGTCTAGCGCCGTCAGATAGGTTTGCATACACAAATTCTGTATATTTGCATAAATCAAAAGTTTTTTACCCTCGTACACCGAGCTAGTATGTTACAAAGGATAGAAACACCCGATGGATCGATTTCGATAAGTCTAGCATTTTCATTCGATGCAGCACTATCAGGCTAGTTTCGACGCCTGGATATTGTGAAATTGCATAAAATTAAGGGTCTAGAATCTCGTACACCACTCTGATATGCTACAAAAGTTCGCAACACTCGATGGTTCGATTTCGACAAATCTCGCATCTTCGTTAGATTCAGCTCTATCAGGCACTCGTCAACACAAAGATACTGTATATTTGAATAGAGGAACGCGAGTAAACACTCGGAAATCCAGCTGATAAGTTACAAACTTTCGGAGCGTTGATTCATTCGAATGTTGGTTCAATCGAGATAACTCGTGCACTTTTGTGCGATGCAGCGCTTTCAGACAAGTTTTAACAAATACGTACTGTGGATTCGCATAGTATGAAACTTTTTAACTCGTACAACGTGCCAACATGACTCAAGGGTGCGAAGCACTCGATTGATCGATTTGTTTTGTTCTCGCATTTTCGTTCGGTCTAGCGCCGTCAGATAGGTTTGCATACACAAATTCTGTATATTTGCATAAATCAAAAGTTTTTTACCCTCGTACACCGAGCTAGTATGTTGCAAAGGATAGAAACACCCGATGGATCGATTTCGATAAGTCTAGCATTTTCATTCGATGCAGCACTATCAGGATAGTTTCGAGGCCTGGATATTGCGAAATTGCATAAAATTAAGGGTCTAGAATCTCGTACACCACTCTGATATGCTACAAAAGTTCGCAACACTCGATGGTTCGATTTCGACAAATCTCGCATCTTCGTTAGATTCATCTCTATCAGACACTAGTCAACACAAAGATACTGTATATTTGAATAGAGGAACGCGAGTAAACACTCGGAAATCCAGCTGATAAGTTACAAACTTTCGGAGGGTTGATTCATTCGAATGTTGGTTCAATCGAGATAACTCGTGCACTTTTGTTCTATGCATCGCTTTCAGACGTTTTAACAAATACGTACTGTGGATTCGCATAGATTGAAACTTTTTAACTCGTACAACGTGCCGACATGATTCAAGGGTGCGAAGCACTCGATTGATCGATTTGCTTAGTTCTCGCATTTTCGTTCGGTCTAGCTCTGTCAGACAGGTTTGCACACATAAATACTATGTATTTGCATAAAACAAAAGTTTTTTTTACCCTCGTACACCGAGCTAGTATGTTACAAAGCATAGAAACACCCGATGGATCGATTCCGATAAGTTTAGCATTTTCATTCGATGCAGCACTATCAGGCTAGTTTTGACGCCTGGATATTGTGAAATTGCATAAAATTAAGGGTCTAGAATCTCGTACACTACTCTGATATGCTACAAAAGTTCGCAACACTCGATGGTTCGATTTCGACAAATCTCGCATCTTCGTTAGATTCAGCTCTATCAGACACTAGTCAACACAAAGATACTGTATATTTGAATAGAGGAACGCGAGTAAACACTCAGAAATCCAGCTGATAAGTTACAAACTTTCGGAGCGTTGATTCATTCGAATGTCGGTTCAATCGAGATAACTCGTGCACTTTTGTGCGATGCAGCGCTTTCAGACAAGTTTTAACAAATACGTACTGTGGATTCGCATAGTATGAAACTTTTTAACTCGTACAACGTGCCAACATGACTCAAGGGTGCGAAGCACTCGATTGATCGATTTGTTTTGTTCTCGCATTTTCGTTCGGTCTAGCGCCGTCAGATAGGTTTGCATACACAAATTCTGTATATTTGCATAAATCAAAAGTTTTTTACCCTCGTACACCGAGCTAGTATGTTACAAAGGATAGAAACACCCGATGGATCGATTTCGATAAGTCTAGCATTTTCATTCGATGCAGCACTATCAGGATAGTTTCGACGCCTGGATATTGTGAAATTCCATAAAATTAAGGGTCTAGAATCTCGTACACCACTCTGATATGCTACAAAAGTTCGCAACACTCGATGGTTCGATTTCGACAAATCTCGCATCTTCGTTAGATTCAGCTCTGTCAGGCACTAGTCAACACAAAGATACTGTATATTTGAATAGAGGAACGCGAGTAAACACTCGGAAATCCAGCTGATAAGTTACAAACTTTCGGAGCGTTGATTCATTCGAATGTTGGTTCAATCGAGATAACTCGTGCACTTTTGTGCAATGCAGCGCTTTCAGACAAGTTTTAACAAATACGTACTGTGGATTCGCATAGTATGAAACTTTTTAACTCGTCCAACGTGCCAACATGACTCAAGGGTGCGAAGCACTCGATTGATCGATTTGTTTTGTTCTCGCATTTTCGTTCGGTCTAGCGCCGTCAGATAGTTTTGCATACACAAATTCTGTATATTTGCATAAATCAAAAGTTTTTTACCCTCGTACACCGAGCTAGTATGTTACAAAGGATAGAAACACCCGATGGATCGATTTCGATAAGTCTAGCATTTTCATTCGATGCAGCACTATCGGGCTAGTTTCGACGCCTGGATATTGTGAAATTGCATAAAATTAAGGCTCTAGAATCTCGTACACCACTCTGATATGCTACAAAACTTCGCAACACTCGATGGTTCGATTTCGACAAATCTCGCATCTTCGTTAGATTCAGCTCTATCAGACACTAGTCAACACAAAGATAGTGTATATTTGAATAGAGGAACGCGAATAAACACTCGGAAATCCAGCTGATAAGTTACAAACTTTCGGAGGGTTGATTCATTCGAATGTTGGTTCAATCGAGATAACTCGTGCACTTTTGTTAGTGATGCGGATTGAGACGAGATTATCTTGAATCTCGCTCGTTTTTTCTTGCGTTTGTCATTTGTCTGAAGTTCTCGTCTCGAGCTTGCGGTATGAAAAAAAAATCATAGTCTCGCTCGATCTTGCTTAAAATAACAAGCGAGATCGAGCGAGATCTTGAAACTTATGACAGATAAACTGTCAACAAAATAGAGGCTATGTTATGGTTCTGAATGCGACAGCATCGCACGATACGATAGGATATGCTCCGTTAGGCTCTAACATCGACCACGAAAATGAAATTGTGTGCCTAACAGCTTTCCAAAATGTCAGCATAGAAGTATGGTCAAAGAATATGGATGTACATAGAAGTGCAGATCCTATGCTCCTCTTGAAGCTGCGCAGAAACTGGAGTACCACGCATTTTCGTTATTTTTGGTGCGTACTCCAGTTTCTGCTCAGCTTCAGGCGAAGCATAGGATCTGCACTTCTATGTACATCCATATTCTTTGGTATGGTGTAGGCTTCCAAGGGCTTTAAACATTGATTGTCTAGTGTAAACGGACTACACCGAGCGAAAAAGTTCCGTTGAATCACGCAAACCTTCACCAATGAAATAAAATACGTATGAGAACGACGTTCTGATACGTATTTAATTTCATTGGCGAAGATGCGTATCAGAACGACATTCTGATACGTCGTCTCCTTAGATTCGAAGGTTCAGGTCGAGTTTGAATACGACAACTACGTAAAAATGGATTTCAGTCTCGAATTATACGAGGGCTACGGGTGACTTCGGATTGTTTTGAAATTCTGGATATCATCGTAGACATCGTAGACATGGAATCGTCCTTGAAAACTGACTTAAACCTCAAAAGGTGTCCTGTACATGATGAGGTCTGCCTAAAAACCGATCTAAACGTCTATCATTAAGAAAACATCATCCTGGAACCTCAAAAAGTTAGCGTAGTTCTACGAAGTGAAAACACTTTCTTTAATATTGAACAAAAAACGTGACCTTCATCTTTAATGTAGCGGTGGATGTACTCCAATGATTTAATAATTTAGTTGATTTAAGGCTAGAATAACAGCACCAGATATTTAATATAAATAATTTCACAATTTACCCTATTCTTCTCAGCGTTATACATTCTCTGAAACATTAATATCATTGAAAATAATTTAAAACTAGAGAAGATAATAGGGAAATAAAGAAAAACAATATCCAGCTGTCAAGACGAGATTTCGAGCGAAATTCAAGACGAGAACGAGAGAAAAATCTTGCTATGTCGATAATCTCGAAATGAAATGACACCAAGTTGTCACATTCTGAGTCTTAGTCTTGATCTCGACATTTTCTCGCTCATCTCGCTCGTCCGCATCACTAACTTTTGTGCGATGGAGCGCTTTCAGACAAGTTTTAACAAATACGTACTGTGGATTCGCATAGTATGAAACTTTTTAACTCGTAAAACGTGCCAACATGACTCAAGGGTGCGAAGCACTCGATTGATCGATTTGTTTTGTTCTCGCATTTTCGTTCGGTCTAGCGCCGTCAGATAGGTTTGCATACACAAATTCTGTATATTTGCATAAATCAAAAATTTTTTACCCTCGTACACCGAGCTAGTATGTTACAAAGGATAGAAACACACGATGGATCGATTCCGATAACTCTAGCATTTTCATTCGATGCAGCACTATCAGGCTAGTTTCGACGCCTGGATATTGTGAAATTGCATAAAATTAAGGCTCTAGAATCTCGTACTGCACTCTGATATGCTACAAAATTTCGCAACACTCGATGGTTCGATTTCGACAAATCTCGCATCTTCGTTAGATTCAGCTCTGTCAGACACTAGTCAACACAAAGATACTGTATATTCGAATAGAGGAACGCGAGTAAACAATCGGAAATCCAGCTGATAAGTTACAAACTTTCGGAGCGTTGATTCTTTCGAATGTTGGTTCAATCGAGATAACTCGTGCACTTTTGTTCTATGCATCGCTTTCAGACAAGTTTTAACAAGTACGTACTGTGGTTTCGCATAGAATGAAACTTTTTAACTCGTACAACCTGCTGACATGATTCAAGGGTGCGAAGCACACGATTGATCGATTTGTTTTGTTCTCGCATTTTGGTTCGGTCTAGCGCCGTCAGATAGGTTTGCATTACACAAATACTGTATATTTGCATAAATCAAAAGTTTCTTTTTACCCTCGTACACCGAGCTAGTATGTTACAAAGGATAGAAACACCTGATGGATCGAATTCGATAACTCGAGCATTTTCATTCGATGTAACGCTATCAGGCAAGTTTTGACACAAAGATATTGTGAAATTGCATAAAATAAAGTATTTTGACTATCGTACATCGCTCTGATATGTTACAAAACTTCGCAACACTGGATGTTTAGTTTTCGACAAATCTCGCGTTTTTGATCCATTCTGTTCTGTCGGACACTATTCAACACATAGATACTATATATTTTAATTGAGTAAATCGATGAAACTTTCGAAAATCGAGCTGATATGTCGTAAACGTTCGGTACGTTTCTTCAATCGATTTAGATAACTCGTGCCTATTTGTGCGATGCAGCACTTTCAGACGTTTTAACAAATACGTACTGTGGATTCGCATAGTTTGAAACTTTTTAACTCGTACAACGTGCCGACATGATTCAAGGGTGCGAAGCACTCGATTGATCGATTTGCTTAGTTCTCGCATTTTCGTTCGGTCTAGCGCTGTCAGACAGGTTTGCACACATAAATACTATGTATTTTCATAAAACAAAAGTTTTTTTTACCCTCGTACACCGAGCTAGTATGTTACAAAGGATAGAAACACCCGATGGATCGATTCCGATAACTCTAGCATTTTCATTCGATGCAGCACTATCAGGCTAGTTTCGACGCCTGGATATTGTGAAATTGCATAAAATTAAGGGTCTAGAATCTCGTACACCACTCTGATATGTTACAAAAGTTCGCAACACTCGATGGTTCGATTTCGACAAATCTCGTATCTTCGTTAGATTCAGCTCTGTCAGACGCTAGTCAACACAAACATACTGTATATTTGAATAGAGGAAAGCAATTAAACACTCGAAAATCGAGCTGATATGTTACAAATTATCGGAACGCTGTTTCATTCGAACGTTGGTACAATCAAGATAACTTGTGCACTTTTGTTCTATGCATCGCTTTCACACAAGTTTTCACAAATACGTACTGTGGATTCGAATAGGATGAAACTTTTTAACTCAT
The DNA here is from genome assembly GCA_963970395.1 of Ephialtes manifestator. Lineage (NCBI taxonomy): Eukaryota > Metazoa > Arthropoda > Insecta > Hymenoptera > Ichneumonidae > Ephialtes > Ephialtes manifestator. The sequence goes on from OZ019969.1 coordinate 18,400,234, forward strand.
ATACAACGTGCTGACATGATTCAAGGGTGCGAAGGACACGACTGATCGATATGCGTAGTTCTCGCATTTTCGTTCGGTCGAGCGCTGTCAGACCGGTTTGCACACATAAATACTATGTATTTGCATAAAACAAAAGTTTTTTTTACCCTCGTGCACCGAGCTAGTATGTTACAAAGGATAGAAACACCCGATGGATCGATTCCGATAAGTCTAGCATTTTCATTCGATGCAGCACTATCAGGCTAGTTTCGACGCCTGGATATTGTGAAATTGCATAAAATTAAGGGTCTAGAATCTCGTACACCACTCTGATATGTTACAAAATTTCGCAACACTCGATGGTTCGATTTCGACAAATCTCGCATCTTCGTTACATTCAGCTCTGTCAGACACTAGTCAACACAAAGATACTGTATATTCGAATAGAGGAACGCGAGTAAACACTCGGAAATCCAGCTGATAAGTTACAAACTTTCAGGGCGTTGATTCTTTCGAATGTTGGTTCAATCGAGATAACTCGTGCACTTTTGTTCTATGCATCGCTTTCAGACAAGTTTTAACAAGTACGTACTGTGGTTTCGCATAGAATGAAACTTTTTAACTCGTACAACCTGCTGACATGATTCAAGGGTGCGAAGCACACGATTGATCGATTTGTTTTGTTCTCGCATTTTCGTTCGGTCTAGCGCCGTCAGATAGGTTTGCATTACACAAATACTGTATATTTTGTGACGTGATTTTTTGGAAATCACGATCACAAGGGCTCGTGTTATCGTTACTTGCTATTTTTCAGTGTTTTCGAGCTGCTTTCCCTCGAATTTACGTTCTGGGTTAGCTAAGAATTCTAATTCTTATGTTTTGTTATTGTTGTTGTAAAGTTGGTAGTTCGGTGCACTCAAATCTGTCGCGAGGATGAGAGCTCAAAGAAACGAGCAGCCCGGCAGACAAGAGTCCCCGAACGAGTCTTGCGATTAGTTGTAGACCGGTGTAAATCCGGCGCCCTATCGAGATAATGTATTGCGCTAGAGAACGGGTGGAGTTTTGTTGGTTTTTTGCAAAGGATGGAGCATCCTGTTGCAGTGTAGTGCATAAGTGTGCTGAATAGGCCCGTTCTCGCGCGAAGCATTAAGGGAGGCGATCGTATAGATTTCGAAAATGTTACCGGCATGATTTGCGTTCCCGATATAGTTACGAGGTGATTCGAGGGAGAGGGCAGTAGTTCTCGAGTAAGGGATTTTGGGAGGGATTCGTAATTATTATGACGAGATTTCGATGATTGCTGGAGACAATCAGTCTGGCTCGGGACACCGCCGAGGTGCCTCGGGTCTAATTAAGCGCTCCCGTGTTGACGGTTTTTCTGTCATTCGCGCGCGCGTCTTTCGCGTAGTTCTCGCGCTCCGTATAGTGTATCGCGTATTCGCGTGCGCTCAGAGTGACTATTCTCGGGTGATTTTATTTAATAAAATCAATTGATTGTTCTCGCTCATCGTGTAGTGCAGCCAGTGCACTCACGGTTCCCGTGATTCCTCTGGGATTTTGTTATCGTTCCCCGGAATTAGCAGCCATAATTTTGGGTGAGTTGTTCTCGCATTTTAATTAATTGAATCGAATATTTTCGATTAAAGATCTCGTTCCAAGAAAGCTATTTACTGGGTGATACCTCGACCCTCACTACCACAACCTAGCAGTCTGAGCGGCCGTGCATTTCCGCAACCGTTCGTTCTCGCTAGCGCATCTAGTTGCGTTTGTTAATTTTACGCGACCCCAAAAATTGACTAAGCTACCGTTTTCTTTGATTTGGTTCTCGATCGTTAGCTTTTGCTCCGGGCTTTCGATTTTATTGGTGTCGATCCTGATCACCTCGATTCCTCGGGCATACCGGTTAGTTAATACCGGTGAAACAAAAATTAACTGGCGCCCACCAGGTTTGCGGATGCGCGAACGAGAGAGGACGGCCGAAGGTGACCGTATCGTGATGCAGTTCCCGAATAAAATTTGATTTTATTTGTTACCGATTATGCTCACGAAAAATACGTCACAATTTGCATAAATCAAAAGTTTTTTTTACCCTCGTACACCGAGCGAGTATGTTACAAAGGATAGGAACACCCGATGAATCGATTCCGATAACTCTAGCATTTTCATTCGATGCAGGACTATCAGGCTAGTTTTGGCGACTGGATATTGTGAAATTGCATAAAATTAAGGGTCTGGAATCTCGTACACCACTCTGATATGTTACAAAAGTTCGCAACACTCGATGGTTCGATTTCGACAAATCTCGCATCTTCGTTAGATTCAGCTCTGTCAGACGCTAGTCAACACAAACATACTGTATATTTGAATAGAGGAAAGCAATTAAACACTCGAAAATCGAGCTGATATGTTACAAATTATCGAACGCTGTTTCATTCGAACGTTGGTACAATCAAGATAACTCGTGCACTTTTGTTCTACGCATCGCTTTCACACAAGTTTTCACAAATACGTACTGTGGATTCGAATAGGATGAAACTTTTTAACTCATATACAACGTGCTGACATGATTCAAGGGTGCGAAGCACACGATTGATCGATTTGCTTAGATCTCGCATTTTCGTTCGGTCTAGCGCTGTCAGACAGGTTTGCACACATAAATAATATGTCTTTACATAAAACAAAAGTTTTTTTACCCTCGTACACCGAGCTAGTATGTTACAAAGGATAGAAACACCTGATGGATCGAATTCGATAACTCGAGCATTTTCATTCGATGTAACGCTATCAGGCATGTTTTGACACAAAGATATTGTGAAATTGCATAAAATAAAGGATTTTGACTATCGTACATCGCTCTGATATGTTACAAAACTTCGCAACACTGGATGGTTAGTTTTCGACAAATCTCGCGTTTTTGATCCATTCTGTTCTGTCGGACACTATTCAACACATAGATACTATATATTTTAATTGAGTAAATCGATGAAACTTTCGAAAATCGAGCTGATATGTCGTAAACGTTCGGTACGTTTCTTCAATCGATTTAGATAACTCGTGCCTATTTGTGCGATGCAGCACTTTCAGACGTTTTAACAAATACGTACTGTGGATTCGCATAGTTTGCAACTTTTTAACTCGTACAACGTGCCGACATGATTCAAGGGTGCGAAGAACTCGATTGATCGATTTGCTTAGTTCTCGCATTTTCGTTCGGTCTAGCGCTGTCAGACAGGTTTGCACACATAAATACTATGTATTTTCATAAAACAAAAGTTTTTTTTACCCTCGTACACCGAGCTAGTATGTTACAAAGGATAGAAACACCCGATGGATCGATTCCGATAACTCTAGCATTTTCATTCGATGCAGCACTATCAGGCTAGTTTCGACGCCTGGATATTGTGAAATTGCATAAAATTAAGGGTCTAGAATCTCGTACACCACTCTGATATGCTACAAAACTTCGCAACACTCGATGGTTCGATTTCGACAAATCTCGCATCTTCGTTAGATTCAGCTCTATCAGACACTAGTCAACACAAAGATAGTGTATATTTGAATAGAGGAACGCGAGTAAGCACTCGGAAATCCAGCTGATAAGTTACAAACTTTCGGAGCGTTGATTCATTCGAATGTTGGTTCAATCGAGATAACTCGTGAACTTTTGTGCGATGCAGCGCTTTCAGACAAGTTTTAACAAATACGTACTGTGGATTCGCATAGTATGAAACTTTTTAACTCGTACAACGTGCCAACATGACTCAAGGGTATGAAGCACTCGATTGATCGATTTGTTTTGTTCTCGCATTTTCGTTCGGTCTAGCGCCGTCAGATAGGTTTGCATACACAAATTCTGTATATTTGCATAAATCAAAAATTTTTTACCCTCGTACACCGAGCTAGTATGTTACAAAGGATAGAAACACACGATGGATCGATTCCGATAACTCTAGCATTTTCATTCGATGCAGCACTATCAGGCTAGTTTCGACGCCTGGATATTGTGAAATTGCATAAAATTAAGGCTCTAGAATCTCGTACACCACTCTGATATGCTACAAAATTTCGCAACACTCGATGGTTCGATTTCGACAAATCTCGCATCTTCGTTAGATTCAGCTCTGTCAGACACTAGTCAACACAAAGATACTGTATATTCGAATAGAGGAACGCGAGTAAACACTCAGAAATCCAGCTGATAAGTTACAAACTTTCGGAGCGTTGATTCTTTCGAATGTTGGTTCAATCGAGATAACTCGTGCACTTTTGTTCTATGCATCGCTTTCAGACAAGTTTTAACAAGTACGTACTGTGGTTTCGCATAGAATGAAACTTTTTAACTCGTACAACCTGCTGACATGATTCAAGGGTGCGAAGCACACGATTGATCGATTTGTTTTGTTCTCGCATTTTCGTTCGGTCTAGCGCCGTCAGATAGGTTTGCATTACACAAATACTGTATATTTGCATAAATCAAAAGTTTTTTTTACCCTCGTACACCGAGCTAGTATGTTACAAAGGATAGGAACACCCGATGGATCGATTCCGATAACTCTAGCATTTTCTTTCGATGCAGGACTATCAGGCTAGTTTCGACGCCTGGATATTGTGAAATTGCATAAAATTAAGGGTCTGGAATCTCGTACACCACTCTGATATGTTACAAAAGTTCGCAACACTCGATGGTTCGATTTCGACAAATCTCGTATCTTCGTTAGATTCAGCTCTGTCAGACGCTAGTCAACACAAACATACTGTATATCTGAATAGAGGAAAGCAATTAAACACTCGAAAATCGAGCTGATATGTTACAAATTATCGGAACGCTGTTTCATTCGAACGTTGGTACAATCAAGATAACTTGTGCACTTTTGTTCTATGCATCGCTTTCACACAAGTTTTCACAAATACGTACTGTGGATTCGAATAGGATGAAACTTTTTAACTCATATACAACGTGCTGACATGAGTCAAGGGTGCGAAGGACACGACTGATCGATATGCGTAGTTCTCGCATTTTCGTTCGGTCGAGCGCTGTCAGACCGGTTTGCACACATAAATACTATGTATTTGCATAAAACAAAAGTTTTTTTTACTCTCGTACACCGAGCTAGTATGTTACAAAGGATAGAAACACCCGATGGATCGATTCCGATAAGTCTAGCATTTTCATTCGATGCAGCACTATCAGGCTAGTTTCGACGCCTGGATATTGTGAAATTGCATAACATTAAGGCTCTAGAATCTCGTACACCACTCTGATATGTTACAAAAGTTCGCAACACTCGATGGTTCGATTTCGAAAAATCTCGCATCTTCGTTAGATTCAGCTCTGTCAGACTCTAGTCAACACAAACATACTGTATATTTGAATAGAGGAAAGCAAGTAAACAATCGAAAATCGAGCTGATAAGTTACAAACTTTCGGAGCGTTGATTCATTCGAATGTTGGTTCAATCGAGATAACTCGTGCACTTTTGTGCGATGCAGCGCTTTCAGACAAGTTTTAACAAATACGTACTGTGGATTCGCATAGTATGAAACTTTTTAACTCGTACAACGTGCCAACATGACTCAAGGGTGCGAAGCACTCGATTGATCGATTTGTTTTGTTCTCGCATTTTCGTTCGGTCTAGCGCCGTCAGATAGGTTTGCATACACAAATTCTGTATATTTGCATAAATCAAAAGTTTTTTACCCTCGTACACCGAGCTAGTATGTTACAAAGGATAGAAACACCCGATGGATCGATTTCGATAAGTCTAGCATTTTCATTCGATGCAGCACTATCAGGATAGTTTCGACGCCTGGATATTGTGAAATTGCATGAAATTAAGGGTCTAGAATCTCGTACACCACTCTGATATGCTACAAAAGTTCGCAACACTCGATGGTTCGATTTCGACAAATCTCGCATCTTCGTTAGATTCATCTCTATCAGACACTAGTCAACACAAAGATACTGTATATTTGAATAGAGGAACGCGAGTAAACACTCGGAAATCCAGCTGATAAGTTACAAACTTTCGGAGCGTTGATTCATTCGAATGTTGGTTCAATCGAGATAACTCGTGCACTTTTGTTCTATGCATCGCTTTCGGACAAGTTTTAACAAGTACGTACTGTGGTTTCGCATAGAATGAAACTTTTTAACACGTACAACCTGCTGACATGATTCAAGTGTGCGAAGCACACGATTGATCGATTTGCTTAGTTCTCGCATTTTCGTTCGGTCTAGCGCTGTCAGACAGGTTTGCACACATAAATACTATGTATTTGCATAAAACAAAAGTTGTTTACTCTCGTACACCGAGCTAGTATGTTACAAAGGATAGAAACACCCGATGGATCGAATTCGATAAGTCTAGCATTTTCATTCGATGCAGCACTATCAGCCTAGTTTCGACGCCTGGATATTGTGAAATTGCATAAAATTAAGGGTCTAGAATCTCGTACACCACTCTGATATGCTACAAAAGTTCGCAACACTCGATGGTTCGATTTCGACAAATCTCGCATCTTCGTTAGATTCAGCTCTATCAGACACTAGTCAACACAAAGATACTGTATATTTGAATAGAGGAACGCGAGTAAACACTCGGAAATCCAGCTGATAAGTTACAAACTTTCGGAGCGTTGATTCATTCGAATGTTGTTTCAATCGAGATAACTCGTGCACTTTTGTGCGATGCAGAGCTTTCAGACAAATTTTAACAAATACGTACTGTGGATTCGCATAGTATGAAACTTTTTAACTCGTACAACGTGCCAACATGACTCAAGGGTGGGAAGCACTCGATTGATCGATTTGTTTTGTTCTCGCATTTTCGTTCGGTCTAGCGCCGTCAGATAGGTTTGCATACACAAATTCTGTATATTTGCATAAATCAAAAGTTTTTTACCCTCGTACACCGAGCTAGTATGTTACAAAGGATAGAAACACCCGATGGATCGATTTCGATAAGTCTAGCATTTTCATTCGATGCAGCACTATCAGGCTAGTTTCGACGCCTGGATATTGTGAAATTGCATAAAATTAAGGGTCTAGAATCTCGTACACCACTCTGATATGCTACAAAAGTTCGCAACACTCGATGGTTCGATTTCGACAAATCTCGCATCTTCGTTAGATTCAGCTCTATCAGGCACTCGTCAACACAAAGATACTGTATATTTGAATAGAGGAACGCGAGTAAACACTCGGAAATCCAGCTGATAAGTTACAAACTTTCGGAGCGTTGATTCATTCGAATGTTGGTTCAATCGAGATAACTCGTGCACTTTTGTGCGATGCAGCGCTTTCAGACAAGTTTTAACAAATACGTACTGTGGATTCGCATAGTATGAAACTTTTTAACTCGTACAACGTGCCAACATGACTCAAGGGTGCGAAGCACTCGATTGATCGATTTGTTTTGTTCTCGCATTTTCGTTCGGTCTAGCGCCGTCAGATAGGTTTGCATACACAAATTCTGTATATTTGCATAAATCAAAAGTTTTTTACCCTCGTACACCGAGCTAGTATGTTGCAAAGGATAGAAACACCCGATGGATCGATTTCGATAAGTCTAGCATTTTCATTCGATGCAGCACTATCAGGATAGTTTCGAGGCCTGGATATTGCGAAATTGCATAAAATTAAGGGTCTAGAATCTCGTACACCACTCTGATATGCTACAAAAGTTCGCAACACTCGATGGTTCGATTTCGACAAATCTCGCATCTTCGTTAGATTCATCTCTATCAGACACTAGTCAACACAAAGATACTGTATATTTGAATAGAGGAACGCGAGTAAACACTCGGAAATCCAGCTGATAAGTTACAAACTTTCGGAGGGTTGATTCATTCGAATGTTGGTTCAATCGAGATAACTCGTGCACTTTTGTTCTATGCATCGCTTTCAGACGTTTTAACAAATACGTACTGTGGATTCGCATAGATTGAAACTTTTTAACTCGTACAACGTGCCGACATGATTCAAGGGTGCGAAGCACTCGATTGATCGATTTGCTTAGTTCTCGCATTTTCGTTCGGTCTAGCTCTGTCAGACAGGTTTGCACACATAAATACTATGTATTTGCATAAAACAAAAGTTTTTTTTACCCTCGTACACCGAGCTAGTATGTTACAAAGCATAGAAACACCCGATGGATCGATTCCGATAAGTTTAGCATTTTCATTCGATGCAGCACTATCAGGCTAGTTTTGACGCCTGGATATTGTGAAATTGCATAAAATTAAGGGTCTAGAATCTCGTACACTACTCTGATATGCTACAAAAGTTCGCAACACTCGATGGTTCGATTTCGACAAATCTCGCATCTTCGTTAGATTCAGCTCTATCAGACACTAGTCAACACAAAGATACTGTATATTTGAATAGAGGAACGCGAGTAAACACTCAGAAATCCAGCTGATAAGTTACAAACTTTCGGAGCGTTGATTCATTCGAATGTCGGTTCAATCGAGATAACTCGTGCACTTTTGTGCGATGCAGCGCTTTCAGACAAGTTTTAACAAATACGTACTGTGGATTCGCATAGTATGAAACTTTTTAACTCGTACAACGTGCCAACATGACTCAAGGGTGCGAAGCACTCGATTGATCGATTTGTTTTGTTCTCGCATTTTCGTTCGGTCTAGCGCCGTCAGATAGGTTTGCATACACAAATTCTGTATATTTGCATAAATCAAAAGTTTTTTACCCTCGTACACCGAGCTAGTATGTTACAAAGGATAGAAACACCCGATGGATCGATTTCGATAAGTCTAGCATTTTCATTCGATGCAGCACTATCAGGATAGTTTCGACGCCTGGATATTGTGAAATTCCATAAAATTAAGGGTCTAGAATCTCGTACACCACTCTGATATGCTACAAAAGTTCGCAACACTCGATGGTTCGATTTCGACAAATCTCGCATCTTCGTTAGATTCAGCTCTGTCAGGCACTAGTCAACACAAAGATACTGTATATTTGAATAGAGGAACGCGAGTAAACACTCGGAAATCCAGCTGATAAGTTACAAACTTTCGGAGCGTTGATTCATTCGAATGTTGGTTCAATCGAGATAACTCGTGCACTTTTGTGCAATGCAGCGCTTTCAGACAAGTTTTAACAAATACGTACTGTGGATTCGCATAGTATGAAACTTTTTAACTCGTCCAACGTGCCAACATGACTCAAGGGTGCGAAGCACTCGATTGATCGATTTGTTTTGTTCTCGCATTTTCGTTCGGTCTAGCGCCGTCAGATAGTTTTGCATACACAAATTCTGTATATTTGCATAAATCAAAAGTTTTTTACCCTCGTACACCGAGCTAGTATGTTACAAAGGATAGAAACACCCGATGGATCGATTTCGATAAGTCTAGCATTTTCATTCGATGCAGCACTATCGGGCTAGTTTCGACGCCTGGATATTGTGAAATTGCATAAAATTAAGGGTCTAGAATCTCGTACACCACTCTGATATGCTACAAAAGTTCGCAACACTCGATGGTTCGATTTCGTCAAATCTCGCATCTTCGTTAGATTCAGCTCTGTCAGGCACTAGTCAACACAAAGATACTGTATATTCGAATAGAGGAACGCGAGTAAACACTCGGAAATCCAGCTGATAAGTTACAAACTTTCGGAGCGTTGATTCATCCAAATGTTGGTTCAATCGAGATAACTCGTGCACTTTTGTTCTATGCATCGCTTTCAGACAAGTTTTAACAAGTACGTACTGTGGTTTCGCATAGAATGAAACTTTTTAACTCGTACAACCTGCTGACATGATTCAAGGGTGCGATGCACACGATTGATCGATTTGCTTAGATCTCGCATTTTCGTTCGGTCTAGCGCTGTCAGACAGGTTTGCACACATAAATAATATGCCTTTACATAAAATAAAGGTTTTTTTACCCTCGTACACCGAGCTAGTATGTTACAAATGATAGAAAGACCTGATGGATCGAATTCGATAACTCGAGCATTTTCATTCGATGCAAGGCTATCAGGCAAGTTTTGACACAAAGATATTGTGAAATTGCATAAAATAAAGGATTTTGACTATCGTACATCGCTCGGATATGTTACAAAACTTCGCACCACGGGATGGTTAGTTTTCGACAAATCTCGCGTTTTTAATCCATTCAGTTCTGTCCGACACTATTCAACACATAGATACTTTATATTTTAATTGAGTAAATCGTCGAAACTTTCGAAAATCGAGCTGATATGTCGTAAATGTTCGGTACGTTTCTTCAATCGATTTAGATAACTCGTGCCTATTTGTGCGATGCAGCACTTTCAGACGTTTTAACAAATACGTACTGTGGATTCGCATAGTTTGAAACTTTTTAACTCGTACAACGTGCCGACATGATTCAAGGGTGCGAAGCACTCGATTGATCGATTTGCTTAGTTCTCGCATTTTCGTTCGGTCTAGCGCCGTCAGATAGGTTTGCATACACAAATTCTGTATATTTGCATAAATCAAAAGTTTTTTACCCTCGTACACCGAGCTAGTATGTTGCAAAGGATAGAAACACCCGATGGATCGATTTCGATAAGTCTAGCATTTTCATTCGATGCAGCACTATCAGGATAGTTTCGAGGCCTGGATATTGCGAAATTGCATAAAATTAAGGGTCTAGAATCTCGTACACCACTCTGATATGCTACAAAAGTTCGCAACACTCGATGGTTCGATTTCGACAAATCTCGCATCTTCGTTAGATTCATCTCTATCAGACACTAGTCAACACAAAGATACTGTATATTTGAATAGAGGAACGCGAGTAAACACTCGGAAATCCAGCTGATAAGTTACAAACTTTCGGAGGGTTGATTCATTCGAATGTTGGTTCAATCGAGATAACTCGTGCACTTTTGTTCTATGCATCGCTTTCAGACGTTTTAACAAATACGTACTGTGGATTCGCATAGATTGAAACTTTTTAACTCGTACAACGTGCCGACATGATTCAAGGGTGCGAAGCACTCGATTGATCGATTTGCTTAGTTCTCGCATTTTCGTTCGGTCTAGCTCTGTCAGACAGGTTTGCACACATAAATACTATGTATTTGCATAAAACAAAAGTTTTTTTTACCCTCGTACACCGAGCTAGTATGTTACAAAGCATAGAAACACCCGATGGATCGATTCCGATAAGTTTAGCATTTTCATTCGATGCAGCACTATCAGGCTAGTTTTGACGCCTGGATATTGTGAAATTGCATAAAATTAAGGGTCTAGAATCTCGTACACTACTCTGATATGCTACAAAAGTTCGCAACACTCGATGGTTCGATTTCGACAAATCTCGCATCTTCGTTAGATTCAGCTCTATCAGACACTAGTCAACACAAAGATACTGTATATTTGAATAGAGGAACGCGAGTAAACACTCAGAAATCCAGCTGATAAGTTACAAACTTTCGGAGCGTTGATTCATTCGAATGTCGGTTCAATCGAGATAACTCGTGCACTTTTGTGCGATGCAGCGCTTTCAGACAAGTTTTAACAAATACGTACTGTGGATTCGCATAGTATGAAACTTTTTAACTCGTCCAACGTGCCAACATGACTCAAGGGTGCGAAGCACTCGATTGATCGATTTGTTTTGTTCTCGCATTTTCGTTCGGTCTAGCGCCGTCAGATAGTTTTGCATACACAAATTCTGTATATTTGCATAAATCAAAAGTTTTTTACCCTCGTACACCGAGCTAGTATGTTACAAAGGATAGAAACACCCGATGGATCGATTTCGATAAGTCTAGCATTTTCATTCGATGCAGCACTATCGGGCTAGTTTCGACGCCTGGATATTGTGAAATTGCATAAAATTAAGGGTCTAGAATCTCGTACACCACTCTGATATGCTACAAAAGTTCGCAACACTCGATGGTTCGATTTCGTCAAATCTCGCATCTTCGTTAGATTCAGCTCTGTCAGGCACTAGTCAACACAAAGATACTGTATATTCGAATAGAGGAACGCGAGTAAACACTCGGAAATCCAGCTGATAAGTTACAAACTTTCGGAGCGTTGATTCATCCAAATGTTGGTTCAATCGAGATAACTCGTGCACTTTTGTTCTATGCATCGCTTTCAGACAAGTTTTAACAAGTACGTACTGTGGTTTCGCATAGAATGAAACTTTTTAACTCGTACAACCTGCTGACATGATTCAAGGGTGCGATGCACACGATTGATCGATTTGCTTAGATCTCGCATTTTCGTTCGGTCTAGCGCTGTCAGACAGGTTTGCACACATAAATAATATGCCTTTACATAAAATAAAGGTTTTTTTACCCTCGTACACCGAGCTAGTATGTTACAAATGATAGAAAGACCTGATGGATCGAATTCGATAACTCGAGCATTTTCATTCGATGCAAGGCTATCAGGCAAGTTTTGACACAAAGATATTGTGAAATTGCATAAAATAAAGGATTTTGACTATCGTACATCGCTCGGATATGTTACAAAACTTCGCACCACGGGATGGTTAGTTTTCGACAAATCTCGCGTTTTTAATCCATTCAGTTCTGTCCGACACTATTCAACACATAGATACTTTATATTTTAATTGAGTAAATCGTCGAAACTTTCGAAAATCGAGCTGATATGTCGTAAATGTTCGGTACGTTTCTTCAATCGATTTAGATAACTCGTGCCTATTTGTGCGATGCAGCACTTTCAGACGTTTTAACAAATACGTACTGTGGATTCGCATAGTTTGAAACTTTTTAACTCGTACAACGTGCCGACATGATTCAAGGGTGCGAAGCACTCGATTGATCGATTTGCTTAGTTCTCGCATTTTCGTTCGGTCTAGCGCTGTCAGACAGGTTTGCACACATAAATACTATGTATTTGCATAAAACAAAAGTTTTTTTTACCCTCGTACACCGAGCTAGTATGTTACAAAGCATAGAAACACCCGATGGATCGATTCCGATAAGTTTAGCATTTTCATTCGATGCAGCACTATCAGGCTAGTTTTGACGCCTGGATATTGTGAAATTGCATAAAATTAAGGGTCTAGAATCTCGTACACCACTCTGATATGCTTCAAAAGTTCGCAACACTCGATGGTTCGATTTCGACAAATCTCGCATCTTCGTTAGATTCAGCTCTATCAGACACTAGTCAACACAAACATACTGTATATTCGAATAGAGGAACGCGAGTAAACACTCGGAAATTTCAGCTGATAAGTTACAAACTTTCGGAGCGTTGATTCATTCAAATGTTGGTTCAATCGAGATAACTCGTGCACTTTTGTTCTATGCATCGCTTTCAGACAAGTTTTAACAAGTACGTACTGTGGTTTCGCATAGAATGAAACTTTGTAACTCGTACAACCTGCTGACATGATTCAAGGGTGCGAAGCACACGATTGATCGATTTGCTTAGATCTCGCATTTTCGTTCGGTCTAGCGCTGTCAGACAGGTTTGCACACATAAATAATATGCCTTTACATAAAACAAACGGTTTTTACCCTCGTACACCGAGCTAGTATGTTACAAAGGATAGAAACACTTGATGGATCGAATTCGATAACTCGAGCATTTTCATTCGATGTAACGCTATCAGGCAAGTTTTGACATAAAGATATTGTGAAATTGGATAAAATAAAGGATTTTGACTATCGTACATCGCTCTGATATGTTACAAAACTTCGCAACACTGGATGGTTAGTTTTCGACAAATCTCGCGTTTTTGATCCATTCAGTTCTGTCGGACACTATTCAACACATAGATACTATATATTTTAATTGAGTAAATCGATGAAACTTTCGAAAATCGAGCCGTGTCGTAAACGTTCAGTAAGTTTCTTCAATCGATTTATATAACTCGTGCCTATTTGTGCGATGCAGCACTTTCAGACGTTTTAACAAATACGTACTGTGGATTCGCATACTTTGAAACTTTTTAACTCGTACAACGTGCCGACATGATTCAAGGGTGCGAAGCACTCGATTGATCGATTTGCTTAGTTCTCGCATTTTCGTTCGGTCTAGCGCTGTCAGACAGGTTTGCACACATAAATACTATGTATTTGCATAAAACAAAAGTTTTTTTTACCCTCGTACACCGAGCTAGTATGTTACAAAGCATAGAAACACCCGATGGATCGATTCCGATAAGTTTAGCATTTTCATTCGATGCAGCACTATCAGGCTAGTTTTGACGCCTGGATATTGTGAAATTGCATAAAATTAAGGGTCTAGAATCTCGTACACTACTCTGATATGCTACAAAAGTTCGCAACACTCGATGGTTCGATTTCGACAAATCTCGCATCTTCGTTAGATTCAGCTCTATCAGACACTAGTCAACACAAAGATACTGTATATTTGAATAGAGGAACGCGAGTAAACACTCAGAAATCCAGCTGATAAGTTACAAACTTTCGGAGCGTTGATTCATTCGAATGTCGGTTCAATCGAGATAACTCGTGCACTTTTGTGCGATGCAGCGCTTTCAGACAAGTTTTAACAAATACGTACTGTGGATTCGCATAGTATGAAACTTTTTAACTCGTACAACGTGCCAACATGACTCAAGGGTGCGAAGCACTCGATTGATCGATTTGTTTTGTTCTCGCATTTTCGTTCGGTCTAGCGCCGTCAGATAGGTTTGCATACACAAATTCTGTATATTTGCATAAATCAAAAGTTTTTTACCCTCGTACACCGAGCTAGTATGTTACAAAGGATAGAAACACCCGATGGATCGATTTCGATAAGTCTAGCATTTTCATTCGATGCAGCACTATCAGGATAGTTTCGACGCCTGGATATTGTGAAATTCCATAAAATTAAGGGTCTAGAATCTCGTACACCACTCTGATATGCTACAAAAGTTCGCAACACTCGATGGTTCGATTTCGACAAATCTCGCATCTTCGTTAGATTCAGCTCTGTCAGGCACTAGTCAACACAAAGATACTGTATATTTGAATAGAGGAACGCGAGTAAACACTCGGAAATCCAGCTGATAAGTTACAAACTTTCGGAGCGTTGATTCATTCGAATGTTGGTTCAATCGAGATAACTCGTGCACTTTTGTGCAATGCAGCGCTTTCAGACAAGTTTTAACAAATACGTACTGTGGATTCGCATAGTATGAAACTTTTTAACTCGTCCAACGTGCCAACATGACTCAAGGGTGCGAAGCACTCGATTGATCGATTTGTTTTGTTCTCGCATTTTCGTTCGGTCTAGCGCCGTCAGATAGTTTTGCATACACAAATTCTGTATATTTGCATAAATTAAAAGTTTTTTACCCTCGTACACCGAGCTAGTATGTTACAAAGGATAGAAACACCCGATGGATCGATTTCGATAAGTCTAGCATTTTCATTCGATGCAGCACTATCGGGCTAGTTTCGACGCCTGGATATTGTGAAATTGCATAAAATTAAGGGTCTAGAATCTCGTACACCACTCTGATATGCTACAAAAGTTCGCAACACTCGATGGTTCGATTTCGTCAAATCTCGCATCTTCGTTAGATTCAGCTCTGTCAGGCACTAGTCAACACAAAGATACTGTATATTCGAATAGAGGAACGCGAGTAAACACTCGGAAATCCAGCTGATAAGTTACAAACTTTCGGAGCGTTGATTCATCCAAATGTTGGTTCAATCGAGATAACTCGTGCACTTTTGTTCTATGCATCGCTTTCAGAGAAGTTTTAACAAGTACGTACTGTGGTTTCGCATAGAATGAAACTTTTTAACTCGTACAACCTGCTGACATGATTCAAGGGTGCGATGCACACGATTGATCGATTTGCTTAGATCTCGCATTTTCGTTCGGTCTAGCGCTGTCAGACAGGTTTGCACACATAAATAATATGCCTTTACATAAAACAAAAGTTTTTTTACCCTCGTACACCGAGCTAGTATGTTACAAATGATAGAAAGACCTGATGGATCGAATTCGATAACTCGAGCATTTTCATTCGATGCAAGGCTATCAGGCAAGTTTTGACACAAAGATATTGTGAAATTGCATAAAATAAAGGATTTTGACTATCGTACATCGCTCGGATATGTTACAAAACTTCGCAACACTGGATGGTTAGTTTTCGACAAATCTCGCGTTTTTAATCCATTCAGTTCTGTCCGACACTATTCAACACATAGATACTTTATATTTTAATTGAGTAAATCGTCGAAACTTTCGAAAATCGAGCTGATATGTCGTAAATGTTCGGTACGTTTCTTCAATCGATTTAGATAACTCGTGCCTATTTGTGCGATGCAGCACTTTCAGACGTTTTAACAAATACGTACTGTGGATTCGCATAGTTTGAAACTTTTTAACTCGTACAACGTGCCGACATGATTCAAGGGTGCGAAGCACTCGATTGATCGATTTGCTTAGTTCTCGCATTTTCGTTCGGTCTAGCGCTGTCAGACAGGTTTGCACACATAAATACTATGTATTTGCATAAAACAAAAGTTTTTTTTACCCTCGTACACCGAGCTAGTATGCTACAAAGCATAGAAACACCCGATGGATCGATTCCGATAAGTTTAGCATTTTCATTCGATGCAGCACTATCAGGCTAGTTTTGACGCCTGGATATTGTGAAATTGCATAAAATTAAGGGTCTAGAATCTCGTACACCACTCTGATATGCTTCAAAAGTTCGCAACACTCGATGGTTCGATTTCGACAAATCTCGCATCTTCGTTAGATTCAGCTCTATCAGACACTAGTCAACACAAACATACTGTATATTCGAATAGAGGAACGCGAGTAAACACTCGGAAATTTCAGCTGATAAGTTACAAACTTTCGGAGCGTTGATTCATTCAAATGTTGGTTCAATCGAGATAACTCGTGCACTTTTGTTCTATGCATCGCTTTCAGACAAGTTTTAACAAGTACGTACTGTGGTTTCGCATAGAATGAAACTTTGTAACTCGTACAACCTGCTGACATGATTCAAGGGTGCGAAGCACACGATTGATCGATTTGCTTAGATCTCGCATTTTCGTTCGGTCTAGCGCTGTCAGACAGGTTTGCACACATAAATAATATGCCTTTACATAAAACAAACGGTTTTTACCCTCGTACACCGAGCTAGTATGTTACAAAGGATAGAAACACTTGATGGATCGAATTCGATAACTCGAGCATTTTCATTCGATGTAACGCTATCAGGCAAGTTTTGACATAAAGATATTGTGAAATTGGATAAAATAAAGGATTTTGACTATCGTACATCGCTCTGATATGTTACAAAACTTCGCAACACTGGATGGTTAGTTTTCGACAAATCTCGCGTTTTTGATCCATTCAGTTCTGTCGGACACTATTCAACACATAGATACTATATATTTTAATTGAGTAAATCGATGAAACTTTCGAAAATCGAGCCGTGTCGTAAACGTTCAGTAAGTTTCTTCAATCGATTTATATAACTCGTGCCTATTTGTGCGATGCAGCACTTTCAGACGTTTTAACAAATACGTACTGTGGATTCGCATACTTTGAAACTTTTTAACTCGTACAACGTGCCGACATGATTCAAGGGTGCGAAGCACTCGATTGATCGATTTGCTTAGTTCTCGCATTTTCGTTCGGTCTAGCGCTGTCAGACAGGTTTGCACACATAAATACTATGTATTTGCATAAAACAAAAGTTTTTTTTACCCTCCTACACCGAGCTAGTATGTTACAAAGGATAGAAACACCCGATGGATCGATTCCGATAACTCTAGCATTTTCATTCGATGCAGGACTATCAGGCTAGTTTCGACGCCTGGATATTGTGAAATTGCAAAAAATTAAGGGTCTGGAATCTCGTACACCACTCTGATATGTTACAAAAGTTCGCAACACTCGATGGTTCGATTTCGACAAATCTCGCATCTTCGTTAGATTCAGCTCTATCAGACACTAGTCAACACAAAGATACTGTATATTTGAATAGAGGAACGCGAGTAAACACTCGGAAATCCAGCTGATAAGTTACAAACTTTCGGAGCGTTGATTCATTCGAATGTTGGTTCAATCGAGATAACTCGTGCACTTTTGTTCTATGCATCGCTTTCAGACAAGTTTTAACAAGTACGTACTGTGGTTTCGCATAGAATGAAACTTTTTAACTCGTACAACCTGCTGACATGATTCAAGGGTGCGAAGCACACGATTGATCGATTTGCTTAGATCTCGCATTTTCGTTCGGTCTAGCGCTGTCAGACAGGTTTGCACACATAAATAATATGTCTTTACATAAAACAAAAGTTTTTTTACCCTCGTACACCGAGCTAGTATGTTACAAAGGATAGAAACACCTGATGGATCGAATTCGATAACTCGAGCATTTTCATTCGATGTAACGCTATCAGGCAAGTTTTTACACAAAGACATTGTGAAATTGCATAAAATAAAGGATTTTGACTATCGTACACCGCTCTGATATGTTACAAAACTTCGCAACACTGGATGGTTAGTTTTCGACAAATCTCGCGTTTTTGATCCATTCTGTTCTGTCGGACACGATTAAACATATAGATACTTTATATTTTAATTGAGTAAATCGATGAAACTTTCGAAAATCGAGCTGATATGTCGTAATCGTTCGGTACGATTCTTCAATCGATTTAGATAACTCGTGCCTATTTGTGCGATGCAGCACTTTCAGACGTTTTAACAAATACGTACTGTGGATTCGCATAGTTTGAAACTTTTTAACTCGTACAACGTGCCGACATGATTCAAGGGTGCGAAGCACTCGATTGATCGATTTGCTTAGTTCTCGCATTTTCGTTCGGTCTAGCGCTCTCAGACAGGTTTGCACACATAAATACTATGTATTTGCATAAAACAAAAGTTTTTTTTACCCTCGTACACCGAGCTAGTATGTTACAAAGCATAGAAACACCCGATGGATCGATTCCGATAAGTTTAGCATTTTCATTCGATGCAGCACTATCAGGCTAGTTTTGACGCCTGGATATTGTGAAATTGCATAAAATTAAGGGTCTAGAATCTCGTACACCACTCTGATATGCTACAAATTTCGCAACACTCGATGGTTCGATTTCGACAAATCTCGCATCTTCGTTAGATTCAGCTCTATCAGACACTAGTCAACACAAAGATACTGTATATTTGAATAGAGGAACGCGAGTAAACACTCGGAAATCCAGCTGATAAGTTACAAACTTTCGGAGCGTTGATTCATTCGAATGTTGGTTCAATCGAGATAACTCGTGCAATTTTGTGCGATGCAGCGCTTTGAGACAAGTGTTAACAAATACGTACTGTGGATTCGCATAGTATGAAACTTTTTAACTCGTACAACGTGCCAACATGACTCAAGGGTGCGAAGCACTCGATTGATCGATTTGTTTTGTTCTCGCATTTTCGTTCGGTCTAGCGCCGTCAGATAGGTTTGCATACACAAATTCTGTATATTTGCATAAATCAAAAGTTTTTTACCCTCGTACACCGAGCTAGTATGTTACAAAGGATAGAAACACCCGATGGATCGATTCCGATAAGTCTAGCATTTTCATTCGATGCAGCACTATCAGGATAGTTTCGACGCCTGGATATTGTGAAATTGCATAAAATTAAGGGTCTAGAATCTCGTACACCACTCTGATATGCTACAAAAGTTCGCAACACTCGATGGTTCGATTTCGACAAATCTCGCATCTTCGTTAGATTCAGCTCTATCAGACACTAGTCAACACAAAGATACTGTATATTCGAATAGAGGAACGCGAGTAAACACTCGGAAATTTCAGCTGATAATGTTGGTTCAATCGAGATAACTCGTGCACTTTTGTTCTATGCATCGCTTTCAGACAAGTTTTAACAAGTACGTACTGTGGTTTCGCATAGAATGGAACTTTTTAACTCGTACAACCTGCTGACATGATTCAAGGGTGCGAAGCACACCATTGATCGATTTGCTTAGATCTCGCATTTTCGTTCGGTCTAGCGCTATCAGGCAGGTTTGCACACATAAATAATATGCCTTCACATAAAACAAAAGGTTTTTACCCTCGTACACCGAGCTAGTATGTTACAAAGGATAGAAACACTTGATGGATCGAATTCGATAACTCGAGCATTTTCATTCGATGTAACGCTATCAGGCAAGTTTTGACACAAAGATATTGTGAAATTGGATAAAATAAAGGATTTTGACTATCGTACATCGCTCTGATATGTTACAAAACTTCGCAACACTGGATGGTTAGTTTTCGACAAATCTCGCGTTTTTGATCCATTCAGTTCTGTCGGATACTATTCAAAACATAGATACTATATATTTTAATTGAGTAAATCGATGAAACTTTCGAAAATCGAGCTGATATGTCGTAAACGTTCAGTACGTTTCTTCAATCGATTTATGTAACTCGTGCCTATTTGTGCGATGCAGCACTTTCAGACGTTTTAACAAATACGTACTGTGGATTCGCATACTTTGAAACTTTTTAACTCGTACAACGTGCCGACATGATTCAAGTGTGCGAAGCACTCGATTGATCGATTTGCTTAGTTCTCGCATTTTCGTTCGGTCTAGCGCTGTCAGACAGGTTTGCACACATAAATACTATGTATTTGCATAAAACAAAAGTTTTTTTTACCCTCCTACACCGAGCTAGTATGTTACAAAGGATAGAAACACCCGATGGATCGATTCCGATAACTCTAGCATTTTCATTCGATGCAGGACTATCAGGCTAGTTTCGACGCCTGGATATTGTGAAATTGCAAAAAATTAAGGGTCTGGAATCTCGTACACCACTCTGATATGTTACAAAAGTTCGCAACACTCGATGGTTCGATTTCGACAAATCTCGCATCTTCGTTAGAATCAGCTCTGTCAGACGCTAGTCAACACAAACATACTGTATATTTGAATAGAGGAAAGCAATTAAACACTCGAAAATAGAGCTGATTTGTTACAAATTATCGGAACGCTGTTTCATTCGAACGTTGGTACAATCAAGATAACTCGTGCACTTTTGTTTTATGCATCGCTTTCACACAAGTTTTCACAAATACGTACTGTGGATTCGAATAGAATGAAACTTTTTAACTCATATACAACATGCTGACATGATTCTAGGGTGCGAAGCACACGATTGATGGATTTGCTTAGTTCTCGCATTTTCGTTCGGTCTAGCGTTGTCAGACAGGTTTGCACACATAAATACTATGTATTTGCATAAAACAAAAGTTTTTTTTACCCTCGTACACCGAGCTAGTATGTTACAAAGGATAGAAACACCCGATGGATCGATTCCGATAACTCTAGCATTGTCATTCGATGCAGCACTATCAGGCTAGTTTCGACGCCTGGATATTTTGAAATTGCATAAAATTAAGGGTCTAGAATCTCGTACACCACTCTGATATGCTACAAAAGTTCGCAACACTCGATGGTTCGATTTCGACAAATCTCGCATCTTCGTTAGATTCAGCTCTATCAGACAGTAGTCAACACAAAGATACTGTATATTTGAATAGAGGAACGCGAGTAAACACTCGGAAATCCAGCTGATAAGTTACAAACTTTCGGAGCGTTGATTCATTCGAATGTTGGTTCAATCGAGATAACTCGTGCACTTTTGTGCGATGCAGCGCTTTCAGACAAGTTTTAACAAATACGTACTGTGGATTCGCATAGTATGAAACTTTTTAACTCGTACAACGTGCCAACATGACTCAAGGGTGCGAAGCACTCGATTCATCGATTTGTTTTGTTCTCGCATATTCGTTCGTTCTTGCGCCGTCAGATAGGTTTGCATACACAAATTCTGTATATTTGCATAAATCAAAAGTTTTTTACCCTCGTACACCGAGCTAGTATGTTACAAAGGATAGAAACACCCGATGGATCGATTCCGATAACTCTAGCATTTTCATTCGATGCAGGACTATCAGGCTAGTTTCGACGCCTGGATATTGTGAAATTGTATAAAATTAAGGGTCTAGAATCCCGTACACCACTCTGGTATGTTACAAAACTTCGCAACACTCGATGGTTCGATTTCGACAAATCTCGCATCTTCGTTAGATTCAGCTCTGTCAGACACTAGTCAACACAAAGATACTGTATATTCGAATAGAGGAACGCGAGTAAACACTCGGAAATTTCAGCTGATAATGTTGGTTCAATCGAGATAACTCGTGCACTTTTGTTCTATGCATCGCTTTCAGACAAGTTTTAACAAGTACGTACTGTGGTTTCGCATAGAATGGAACTTTTTAACTCGTACAACCTGCTGACATGATTCAAGGGTGCGAAGCACACCATTGATCGATTTGCTTAGATCTCGCATTTTCGTTCGGTCTAGCGCTATCAGGCAGGTTTGCACACATAAATAATATGCCTTCACATAAAACAAAAGGTTTTTACCCTCGTACACCGAGCTAGTATGTTACAAAGGATAGAAACACTTGATGGATCGAATTCGATAACTCGAGCATTTTCATTCGATGTAACGCTATCAGGCAAGTTTTGACACAAAGATATTGTGAAATTGGATAAAATAAAGGATTTTGACTATCGTACATCGCTCTGATATGTTACAAAACTTCGCAACACTGGATGGTTAGTTTTCGACAAATCTCGCGTTTTTGATCCATTCAGTTCTGTCGGATACTATTCAAAACATAGATACTATATATTTTAATTGAGTAAATCGATGAAACTTTCGAAAATCGAGCTGATATGTCGTAAACGTTCAGTACGTTTCTTCAATCGATTTATGTAACTCGTGCCTATTTGTGCGATGCAGCACTTTCAGACGTTTTAACAAATACGTACTGTGGATTCGCATACTTTGAAACTTTTTAACTCGTACAACGTGCCGACATGATTCAAGTGTGCGAAGCACTCGATTGATCGATTTGCTTAGTTCTCGCATTTTCGTTCGGTCTAGCGCTGTCAGACAGGTTTGCACACATAAATACTATGTATTTGCATAAAACAAAAGTTTTTTTTACCCTCCTACACCGAGCTAGTATGTTACAAAGGATAGAAACACCCGATGGATCGATTCCGATAACTCTAGCATTTTCATTCGATGCAGGACTATCAGGCTAGTTTCGACGCCTGGATATTGTGAAATTGCAAAAAATTAAGGGTCTGGAATCTCGTACACCACTCTGATATGTTACAAAAGTTCGCAACACTCGATGGTTCGATTTCGACAAATCTCGCATCTTCGTTAGAATCAGCTCTGTCAGACGCTAGTCAACACAAACATACTGTATATTTGAATAGAGGAAAGCAATTAAACACTCGAAAATAGAGCTGATTTGTTACAAATTATCGGAACGCTGTTTCATTCGAACGTTGGTACAATCAAGATAACTCGTGCACTTTTGTTTTATGCATCGCTTTCACACAAGTTTTCACAAATACGTACTGTGGATTCGAATAGAATGAAACTTTTTAACTCATATACAACATGCTGACATGATTCTAGGGTGCGAAGCACACGATTGATGGATTTGCTTAGTTCTCGCATTTTCGTTCGGTCTAGCGTTGTCAGACAGGTTTGCACACATAAATACTATGTATTTGCATAAAACAAAAGTTTTTTTTACCCTCGTACACCGAGCTAGTATGTTACAAAGGATAGAAACACCCGATGGATCGATTCCGATAACTCTAGCATTGTCATTCGATGCAGCACTATCAGGCTAGTTTCGACGCCTGGATATTTTGAAATTGCATAAAATTAAGGGTCTAGAATCTCGTACACCACTCTGATATGCTACAAAAGTTCGCAACACTCGATGGTTCGATTTCGACAAATCTCGCATCTTCGTTAGATTCAGCTCTATCAGACAGTAGTCAACACAAAGATACTGTATATTTGAATAGAGGAACGCGAGTAAACACTCGGAAATCCAGCTGATAAGTTACAAACTTTCGGAGCGTTGATTCATTCGAATGTTGGTTCAATCGAGATAACTCGTGCACTTTTGTGCGATGCAGCGCTTTCAGACAAGTTTTAACAAATACGTACTGTGGATTCGCATAGTATGAAACTTTTTAACTCGTACAACGTGCCAACATGACTCAAGGGTGCGAAGCACTCGATTCATCGATTTGTTTTGTTCTCGCATATTCGTTCGTTCTTGCGCCGTCAGATAGGTTTGCATACACAAATTCTGTATATTTGCATAAATCAAAAGTTTTTTACCCTCGTACACCGAGCTAGTATGTTACAAAGGATAGAAACACCCGATGGATCGATTCCGATAACTCTAGCATTTTCATTCGATGCAGGACTATCAGGCTAGTTTCGACGCCTGGATATTGTGAAATTGTATAAAATTAAGGGTCTAGAATCCCGTACACCACTCTGGTATGTTACAAAACTTCGCAACACTCGATGGTTCGATTTCGACAAATCTCGCATCTTCGTTAGATTCAGCTCTGTCAGACACTAGTCAACACAAAGATACTGTATATTCGAATAGAGGCACGCGAGTAAACACTCGGAAATCCAGCTGATAAGTTACAAACTTTCGGAGCGTTGATTCATTCGAATGTTGTTTCAATCGAGATAACTCGTGCACTTTTGTTCTATGCATCGCTTTCAGACAAGTTTTAACAAGTACGTACTGTGGTTTCGCATAGAATGAAACTTTTTAACTCGTACAACCTGCTGACATGATTCAAGGGTGCGAAGCACACGATTGATCGATTTGCTTAGATCTCGCATTTTCGTTCGGTCTAGCGCTGTCAGACAGGTTTGCACACATAAATAATATGTCTTTACATAAAACAAAAGGTTTTTACCCTCGTACACCGAGCTAGTATGTTACAAAGGATAGAAACACTTGATGGATCGAATTCGATAACTCGAGCATTTTCATTCGATGTAACGCTATCAGGCAATTTTTGACACAAAGATATTGTGAAATTGAATAAAATAAAGGATTTTGACTATCGTACATCGCTCTGATATGTTACAAAACTTCGCAACACTGGATGGTTTGTTTTCGACAAATCTCGCATTTTTGATCCATTCAGTTCTGTCGGATACTATTCAAAACATAGATACTATATATTTTAATTGAGTAAATCGATGAAACTTTCGAAAATCGAGCTGATATGTCGTAAACGTTCAGTACGTTTCTTCAATCGATTTATGTAACTCGTGCCTATTTGTGCGATGCAGCACTTTCAGACGTTTTAACAAATACGTACTGTGGATTCGCATACTTTGAAACTTTTTAACTCGTACAACGTGCCGACATGATTCAAGTGTGCGAAGCACTCGATTGATCGATTTGCTTAGTTCTCGCATTTTCGTTCGGTCTAGCGCTGTCAGACAGGTTTGCACACATAAATACTATGTATTTGCATAAAACAAATGTTTTTTTTACCCTCCTACACCGAGCTAGTATGTTACAAAGGATAGAAACACCCGATGGGTCGATTCCGATAACTCTAGCATTTTCATTCGATGCAGGACTATCAGGCTAGTTTCGACGCCTGGATATTGTGAAATTGCAAAAAATTAAGGGTCTGGAATCTCGTACACCACTCTGATATGTTACAAAAGTTCGCAACACTCGATGGTTCGATTTCGACAAATCTCGCATCTTCGTTAGAATCAGCTCTGTCAGACGCTAGTCAACACAAACATACTGTATATTTGAATAGAGGAAAGCAATTAAACACTCGAAAATAGAGCTGATTTGTTCCAAATTATCGGAACGCTGTTTCATTCGAACGTTGGTACAATCAAGATAACTCGTGCACTTTTGTTTTATGCATCGCTTTCACACAAGTTTTCACAAATACGTACTGTGGATTCGAATAGAATGAAACTTTTTAACTCATATACAACATGCTGACATGATTCTAGGGTGCGAAGCACACGATTGATGGATTTGCTTAGTTCTCGCATTTTCGTTCGGTCTAGCGTTGTCAGACAGGTTTGCACACATAAATACTATGTATTTGCATAAAACAAAAGTTTTTTTTACCCTCCCGCGCAGAAAAAAACAGTCCCGGATGGAGTCCCGGATGGAGTCCCGGCGGGAGTCCGGGCGGGAGTCCGGGCGGAAGTCCCGGCAGTCCCGGCCGGACTCCCGGCCGGACTCCCGGATGGACTTCGGCATTTGGTCCGATGCCGAAGTCCATCCGGGAGTCCGTCCGGGAGTCCGGCCGGGACTTCCGCCCGGACTCCCGCTGGGACTCCCGGAAGCCCGCCCGGACTCCCGCCCGGACTCCCGCCCGGACTCCTTCCGGGACTCCATCTCTAGAATCTCGGTAGGACTCGATCGAACCGGCCCGGACTCCCGCCCGGACTTCCGCCGGGACTCCATCCGGGATCCCGAAAGCCCGCCCGGACTCCCGCCCGGACTCCTTCCGGGACTCCATCTCTAGAATCTCGGCAGGACTCGATTGATCCGGCCCGGACTTCCGCCGGGACTCCATCCGGGATCCCGAAAGCCCGCCCGGACTCCTTCCGGGACTCCATCTCTAGAATCTCGGCGGGACTCGATTGATCCGGCCCGGACTTCCGCCGGGACTCCATCCGGGATCCCGAAAGCCCGCCCGGACTCCTTCCGGGACTCCATCTCTAGAATCTCGGCGGGACTCGATTGATCCGGCCCGGACTTCCGCCGGGACTCCATCCGGGATCCCGAAAGCCCGCCCGGACTCCCGCCCGGACTCCTTCCGGGACTCCATCTCTAGAATCTCGGCAGGACTCGATTGATCCGGCCCGGACTTCCGCCGGGACTCCATCCGGGATCCCGAAAGCCCGCCCGGACTCCCGCCCGGACTCCTTCCGGGACTCCATCTCTAGAATCTCGGCAGGACTCGATTGATCCGGCCCGGACTTCCGCCGGGACTCCATCCGGGATCCCGAAAGCCCGCCCGGACTCCTTCCGGCACTCCATCTCTAGAATCTCGGCGGGACCCGATCGATCCGGCCCGGACTCCCGCCCGGATTCCCGCCGGGACTCCATCCGGGATCCCGAAAGCCCTCCCGGACTCCTTCCGGGACTCCATCTGTAGAATCTCGGCGGGACTCGATCGATCCGGCCCGGACTCCCGCCGGGACTCTATCCGGGATCCCGAAAACCCGCCCGGACTCCTTCCGGGACTCCATCTCTAGAATCTCGGCGGGACTCGATCGATCCGGCCCGGACTCCCGCCCGGATTCGCGCCGGGACTCCATCCGGGATCCCAAAAGCACTCCCGGAATACCCGCCCGGACTCCTTCCGGGATTCCATCTCTAGAATCTCGGCGGGACTCGATCGATCCCGTCCGGACTCCCGCGCGGACGCCTGCCCAGACACCCGCCTGTACTCCATCGTTAGATGGAGTACAGGACTCGGTACTTACTAGACTTCAGTAGTAACCCGAATTCACCGTAGTTCAAGAAACTCGACAGGACTCAAGAACAGAACCTACCTCAGCGGAGAGGGCGACGATAAACTGGAGACGGTCGCGGTCTACGGGCTTTTGCCTAGATCGACGTGAGCCATCAACGGAGGCTCACCGTGATCATCATTCAAAACCGCATCAACACTCGGATGAAGGTTCTCATGCATACATATATTATGATTTTGAACTCTTTCATAAAGTTAAAGAGAAAGTGCAACAAAAAAAAAGTTGATTTTCAAAGCAGCAACAAAAAATATGTTCATGGTTTTTTTTCCCTTTGTACAGAAAATTTAATCGGTGCATAGCTGTATCTTATCGTTTCCACTCGCCACAATGACAAGTGGAAAATTTTTATCGACAAAACTAAATCGTTTCAGAAAGAAAAAATATCTTCGTCGTATTCCATCTTACGAGACTGAGTAATTGCAAGAAAATAGACGACCATGCGAGTACCGTGATATTCAATCAAGTTGCTTATCATCTTGCTAAAGTCATTAATAGGCACCAAATATAAAAACAGTCTGTTAAGATTATGATTATTATGTGAACTTTGCGCCATAAAAGGAACATTGCTTCAGTAGCGAATGCGCTTCAATGTCATCACCACATCGGTATTGCATTGTAAACACTACAAAATCTGCCAAGATTTTGAGGTCACCTCTTGATATTTGTAAAATATTTATAATATTTTGCCGTGCAAACGGAGAAAATAATCTTTAAAAAACTCACCAAAGAACCGCATTGTAAATTTTTGGTTAATATTTTGAGATCTGCCTCCTGTGTCTAGTCAGCTCACCGAGAGTGAATCGTTTTCCAGTATATTCCATTCACGAAAGTTCGTATTTCATCCTATAAACTGATTTGCACAACAAATTAAGTCCCAAACTTATACGTATTATTTGCGACACATACCCACGGTAAAGGTTTCTTAGTATGAGGAAAAGTAAACACAAAAAAACCTTCCAAACAAAAAATTGTTTGCCAACAAATAGATCGCAAAAAAATCGTTACAAACAAAAAAAAAACAGTCGCCAACTGCAATGGGATTGCTACATTCCTTTTAATAATTGGCGTTACATTTTTGTTTTAAATAAACATTTTTGTATTTATTGGAAATCTTTTTGAAAGTCAAAACGTTATGAAAAAAATTAAGAGAAATCATGTTTTAATTATATCTTTGTGTTGATTGAAAAAGTTAATTTACAGTCAACAGTAAATGAATGTAAGTGGAAACTACAAATGTATCCTGCCTGTGTACAAGGAACACAGACTGCAATAAGAATTTTACAAGATACTGTAGACTATATTTCTATAGACTATTAAAAAAACAATAGAGATCTTACATGGGTCCCAATGAGATAATTATTTTATGTTTTGGGAAGCGTCCTCACCGATTATTCAGCTCGACATTCGACAAAGAATATTAACTTTCTTCGATACTCGAGCAAGAATAATGATTCATCACCAGACAGGGCAAGGAAAGATGGAGAATTATGTTCACAGGATGGTAGGGAAGTACCAACATCACTTTTCTCGACGTTTTTGACCATTTTGAGTGTCCTGAAATAGAAATATAGAAAAAACATTTCTCACGAAAACAGGGCTGCACTATTTGAGTATTCATACAACAAGAGACAGATATTACTTTAATACACGAATGGTTGAACATGAGTCTTTATATGTTTAATCAGTCACTATATGCTGTTTAATTACGGTACATCTAATTATTGTAATCTACGATAATTTTTTTTTCTCGGGTCGAAATCGACCCATTGTTTTCAACTATTTGGAACATTAAATAATTTACCGCAAGTCATAAAAAATATAAATATAATACAAATTGCACGTTTCCATTATGAACGCAGGACAAAAATAACATTGAATAAATTCCAGAGATCAATAAAAAATTGTCAACACCTGATTTTGATAATGAAACACAGTATAAAACGACATTATTTGAAAGAATTTACCTGTCGTT
This sequence comes from Ephialtes manifestator, assembly GCA_963970395.1. Classification (NCBI taxonomy): domain Eukaryota; kingdom Metazoa; phylum Arthropoda; class Insecta; order Hymenoptera; family Ichneumonidae; genus Ephialtes; species Ephialtes manifestator. The sequence continues at coordinate 18,429,606 of OZ019969.1, forward strand.
ATTGAGATTTCGTTGATCATCTACTCGATTTATCGACATTTATTTCTTCGTCTGAGGATACGTCGTTCCTCGTTTCTTTGCTTCGACATTACTATGTTTAGAACGTAAGGAAAATCAAATTTGGAAGAAAAAGAACATAAGATCTATCCTGTACTAAATTCACACATTTACAAGTAACCAATCTTCAACAATTTATAGATTTTTATAAACATTGTGAAACAAACAAGTAAAATACATTATTCTTAAAAAAAAAAAAAGTACGATGTAAAGTAGGAAAAAGATTTTAAGTACAGAATAGATCTGAAATTTTTAACAATGGAGCATAGTGACAACATAAGAACGAAACAAACATATATACGACAAAAAAGGTAGTGGCGCATTATTAGCAAAAAGCGTGAAATGCCACCGATAGGTTTTCTCTTCAACACGTAGAAACTCGTATGTTTACGAGAACATAAAAATCCCTCGGTGAATCTGCAATGCTCAGATATTTTCAAAAGCATGTACCTCGTTATACGATATGATAATAATAATAGATGATTACAACATCAGAAGTTATTGATACACCCATGGAAAATTTCCGAGCCAAAAGAAAACTATTTCTATTTCTTACGAAAGACAGTTTTTTAAAACACTTTCCTTATAATAATTTACAATTTTTCACTCGCTCCTACCTACTTAAAACTAAATTGCATACTGAAACTCTACGTTACTTAAGAACTGTCTGCCTATTTTCGCCGAACCGTTTCCAAACGAGATAAAAGGAAAAACTCAAGCATTCATGCATTATTTCTCTCACACACTCACACCACTCCGGTGCCTGAGCCTGCCCTACGAGGTAACATTCCGGAATGTTACCCACACCAGAGTTTACACACCCTTGCTTTCCTCTTAAGGCGTGGAGGAAAGCTAGAATCATCCCGTTACCAAGAGGAAGATTCTCATTCGTACAAACTATAGAGACAAAAGAAACTTCCCCACACGCATTAGGGAAATTTCGTTTTGCTTTACTCACTAATTTACAATTTTTCCGCGTTTAACAATGTTTTCGGGGTGTTCTACGTTCACCGCCAAAAACATTTTCATGGCTGCCATGAAAGTGCTTATCGCGCGTGTTCGAAGAAACACAATATATCTAATTCTTGATACCTGTAATAGATGAATTTATTATACATCCTGTCATTGCTTATAATGAAAAATATCAATACTAAACGATCGAACGACTCGAAAAAACTAATTTTCACAAAAACAAAAACAAAACTTGACACTCTGTCTTGCAACTTCCAAGGTGGATAGAATGTAATAAATACGTAAAAGAGAGAGAGAGAGAGTTTAAACACGCCCGTGATTGAAAATTCTTTTTAGCAGCTTTCAATCTCAAAAACATTATCTATAATTTACGCAAACACTACAACGATACAAACTCCTAATAGAATTAGATTCTATTAGATTTTAACGCGTAATAAAAAGATAGACTCGATCGAAGAAAAAAAATATTCACGTCAAGAGCTTAGACTCCTAGAGTAGTCGTTTGGGGGGGGGGCTTAGCCGCCTAGTATCAGTACTCGTACTCTTCGGTGCTCCGAACATGAATATAAAAAAAATGATTTTTTTTTAAATACTGGGACAAAAGAGCGTGTAAAAGGTAGACGGAAGTTGCCATAATTCGAGTGTCAAAAAAGCATGCAACTACATTTAAATATAATATGAAATCATCAAAGTGATAACTCCGTTTGCAAAAAGCTGAAAACCCTTGGATCTCGGAACTATATCGTAACATTGGAGAAAAATTGAACTTTGAATATGAGAAAAGAAGATTCGCTACAATACAGTGCCGAGTACCTTCGCGAATTATTCTTCTCGCCTTATATGTATTATCAAATGAAAAAATATTAAATCACAATTTATCGAATGTACTATTCAATAAACGATCAACGAATTTTCATAAAATATAAAAATAGAGCATTTAACAATTATATCTCGATAACAATCCTTCAAAAAGCGGCAAGAAGAATCTAAACCTGAGCTAGAATGTGTATGTTTAAAATTACAATACAACAGCCAAGAGTGAGTCGATGCAAAATTATTTTACATCGAATCACTGTCACTATGCTTCCTTTATTTGGCTTTTGTATCATTTTTATAATGCAACTGGCTTACCATGTCGATGCGGACCTTTCATCCTACAACATGAATGGTAAGCCAGAGAAAATCATAAATCTACTTACCCAAATAACTGCGAATATATCGACTATCCTAGCCACGTTTTTCGTTCAAATTCATTCATCTTTTCCGATCAGTTTCTTATTACAAAGGCTCCGTCCTCCAACGATATCAAATCCCTCCTTGGAATACGAATAACATCAATTAATGCCATACAACAAATGAACGTATTTTTTTTTTTTTTTTTTTTTTTTTGTCGCGTTAACAAAAATTGTTTTGTAATAATGTATATATAACATTTACTTGGCTCATATGACTTCCCTATTTTTTTAAGATGTCTTTTTTTACCTACTATTTATATAGTTGGCGTATTTTTCTTCTTTTCTTTTTTGGAACAGAACTAATTTTTAGATATTTCACTAATTTTTAAAGTCAGTAAAAAAATATGGGACGGAAAGATACTGTAACAGTACTCAAATAGACATTTAGAACGGTGGAATATAGATATTTTTTTGGATAATGTATTTGTACAATTTTTGTTCGACAATTAAAAAAAAACATTACAGATGATAGCAGCAATTTTTTATGTCCAAAAATCGTTACGACACAAGCTTTCATAAGTAGATGATACATTTTATTCATTTTATGCTCGTGCATCGGGAACTATTCTTTCAAGACAAGTGGAAAGTTTGTATCGACCGAACAAAATCATTAAAGAATAGACACTTGACCATGCGAGTACCATCATAGGTGTAAAGTAAAAAGCTGCTTATCATCTAACTAAATCCATTAACAGGCACCAAATAGGAAAACATGATTGTCAGGTTATCATTATTCTGTGAACTTTGTGAAATAAAATACACATTGCTTACTGAAGCAAATACGCTTCAATGATAGCACTGTCAGCGCACCACATGAGTATTGCATTGGAAATACTACAAAATCTGCCAAAATCTTGAAGTCATCTCGGGATTGGCAAATTTTTTAAAATAATTTTTCCTTGCAAACGGAGAAAAATAACTATTAAAAACTCACCAAAGAACCGTATCGTCAATTTTTGGTTATGTTGGAATTTGGCTCATACGTCTAGACAGGTCGCCAAGAACGAATCTGTTTCCAGTATATTTAATTTCCGAAAGTCCGTATTTCACCTATAAACTGATTCACACAACAAATTAAGTCCCAAGCTTATACGTATTATTTAAGACACATTCTCGCGATAAATGCTTCTCATTATGAGGCAAGGAAAGTGGCCAAATTTGCAATGAAAATGAGCGCCAAGACACAGAATTCATCATTGATTAATGAGGTGCAAACTGTGTCGCCAAGTATCAACCATTCATTGGTTGATACTTGGCGATCGTGGAATTTCAAACAAACTACTAAAGTCAAGCGCGCAAAATCTGTAAATCGGTTAGAATTTTACGAAATATCACACTATTATGAATAAGTTTTTGAAACATAAATAAGCACGTACAGTAGGGCCTTGGGAATCGCTTTCCATTTACTGTAATTATTCTTCGTTTTCATAAATGAAACTTGTGAAAATAAGAATATTAGACATTAAGTTATACAATAGCTATATGGAAAAGATATAGTTAGAAATAATGAAGCTGCAAAATAGAACTTTGCAAATTTATTCCTCATTATTTTTAACTTTTTACAAAAACTCTGTCAGGAAGCCCAAACGGATAAACAAATTTTTTCTCACAGAGGCAAAGTTGTAAATAGTTTAAAATATTTTCATTTTTTCTCTCCGCAGAAAATTTAGTTGCAGACATTTCTTTTTTTTTAAATATTTTCCACATGTACAGCCATTTGCAAAAATCGCACAAACAGGCCAAATGTTATTGATAGAATTCAAGTCTCTTTGTAAAATTCTGTCGTGAGTAAAGGTATAAATAGAACACTTAGCAGTGCAAGGACCAACATCTTTCGAGGGACTTTGCACGCATGGATTATAATTTTCAACTCTTTTATAAAGTTGAAGAGAAAGCGCAAAAGAAAGTTGATTTAAAAAACGGCAACAATAAATATGTGAATGGTTCCTTTTCTTAGTACAGAAAATTCCATCGGTGCATAGTTGTATTTTATATTTTTCACTTGCCACAAGGAAAAATGGAAAGTTTGTATCGACAGAATAAAATCATTTCAGAAAAAAAGAAATATCATCGTCAGATTCCATCTTGTGAGAGTGAGTAATTGCAAGACTTGACCATATGAGTACCATCATATTTGTAAAGTATAACGTAATTTACAAATCTTTCACATTGCTTATTGTCTAGGTAAAGACATTAACTGGCACCAAAAAGTAATACAGGATGCTCAGATTATGATTATTGTGTGAAATTTGCCTAATTAAATACACATTGCTTCAGTAGCGAATGCGCTTCATTGAAGCACAACATCGGTATTGCATTGGAGACATTACAAAATCTGCCAAGATCTTGAAATCATCTCGGTATTGGCAAAGATTTTACAACATTTTTCCGGTGCGAGTAAATTTAAGAATGGACCACTTGGCTGTGCAAGGACCAATATCCTTCAAAGAACTTTGCACACAACAAATATATTGTAGTTTCAAACTTTTTCATAAAGTTGAAGAGATATTGCAAAAAAAAAAAAAGTTAATTTTTTAAACAGCAACAAAACATATGTTCATAGTTTATTTGACTTTGTACATAAAATATCATGGGCGCATAGTTGTATCTTATATTTTACACTCGTCACAAAGACAAGTGAGAAGTTTGTATTGCCAGAACAAAACCATTCCAGAAGGAAGAAATCTCTTTGTCAGATTCCATCTTGTGAAAGTGAGTAATTGCAAGAATATACACTTGACCATGCGAGTATCATCATATTTATAAAGTATAAAGTAATTTAGAAATCGCTGAAGTTGCTTATCATCTAGCCTCTAATAGACATTAAATAGAAACCCAGGTTGTTCAGATTGTGATTATTTTGTGAGCTTAGCGTAATAAATACACATTGCTTCAGTAGCGAATGCGCTTTAATATCAGCACAACATCAGTATTGCATTGGAAACACTACAATATCTGCCAAGATCTTGAGGTCATCTTGGTATTGGCAAAACTTAAACAATATTTTTCCGTGCAAACGGCGGAAAATAAGTTTTAAAAACTCACCAAAACACCATTTCGCAAAATTTTTGGTTATGTTGGGACCTGGTTCCTGCGTCTAGTCAGCTCATCGAGAACGAATTTGTTTTCAGTATATTCCATTCACGATAATACGTATTTCAACCTATAAACTGATTTGCATAACAAGTTAATTCCCAAGCTTATACGTCTTATTCACGACACATTCTCGCTGTTAAGGTTTCTCATGATGAGGTAAGGAAAAAGGCCAAATTTACAATGAAAATGAGCGCCAAGACACATTATTGGTTAACCAGGCACTAGCTGTGCCGCCAAGTACCAACCAATGAAAATCGTGGAATTTCGAACGAACTATTAAAGTCAAGCGCGCACCTGCGCAGCTTACCGACTGCTAATTAGGGCTGTTCAAAAAAACATCATTTTCTTATAATCGGTTGCTCCTGAAATGCTGTATTGATTATCACAAAAAAAAATGTTTTTGCGAAAGCTGGGAGTTGTGCGATGATATTAGGTACTGCCGCATCAAGGCCAAAATTCATGAAAAGCGGCGATTTTTAGAAATTTTTTTTTTAAACAGCATTATTTGCGGCCATAACTTGGATGGGTGACCGCTTAGCCATGCACTGGTTTGCCCGCTGCCTGCCGAGCCGGAGGCAGTTTTTCTGAGTTTCTAATATATTCTCATACAATAGAAACTCAGTAAAAATAGAGCCGTCTGTATCGGCCAGGTTTTCCGCAGTTTTCCTGTGCCCTCGTGCAAATGCGATACAGTAGTGCATTGCGCAGGATGAGTGGCTGCGGACAACACTCTAGGCGGGGTCTCTATGAAGTGAACGGGGAACGGGGTGTCTATGATAGAACGGAGAAAAGGGGAGAGGGGCAACGTAAAAGCCTGAAGAAGGCATACGGAAAGAAGCAAATAAAAAAAATAATAATAATAATAGTTATCAATGATTAATTTAGACCAAGGAGAGGTTGATATCATGTACAGATTCGATTTTCATCAATAGAAAAGAAAAAAATATAATTAATAATTTATAAAAAAATGTTATCGTTTGAGCTTTAATTAGGTTTACATATGGCCTACTATCGTACATTGCTTGAAGTACAAGTTTGAGAAAAATTTGTAAATCCGTTAGAATTTTATGAAATCACATTTTTATGAATAGGTTTTTGTAACATAAACAAGCACATACAGTAGGACTTTAGGAATTGCTTCTCATTTATTTTAATTATTTTACGTTTTCATAATTTAATCTTGTGAAAATAAGAATATTGCACATTAAGTTATACAATATCTATATGGAAAAGGTATAGTTAGAAATAATGAACCTGCAACAAACAACTTTACGAATTGATTCCCAATTATTTTCAACGTTTAACAAAACCTTTCTCTGTCAGGAAGCCCAAACGAATAAACCAATTTTCTCACAGACGTACCGTTATAAATAGTTAGAAATATTTTCAGTTTTTCTCTTCGCAGAAAATTTAATTTCAGCCAATTCGTTTCTTATATTTTCCATATGTATAATTTCATTCCAGAAAGAAGAAATCTCTTTGTCAGATTCCATCTTGTAATAGTGAGTAATTGCAAGACCTGACCATGCAAGTATCATATTTGTAAAGTATAACGTAATTTATAAATCTCTCAAAATGTTTATCATCTAGGTAAAGACATTAACTGTCACTAAATAGCAAAACAGGATGTTTAGATTATGATTATTCTGTGAGCTTTGCGTTATAAAATACACATTGCTTCAGTAGCGAATGCGATTTAATAACAGCACAGTCAGCACCTCATCAGTATTGCATTGGAAACACTATAAAATCTGCCAAGATCTTGAGGTCATCTCGGTATTAGTAAAATTTTCACAATGTTTTTCCGTGCACGTGGGGAAAAATTCATTTTCAAAACTCACTAAAATACAGTATCGTAAGTTCTTGGTTATGAATGGATTTCGTTTCTACATTTAGACAACTCACTGAGTACCATCTTGTTTCGGAAGTAGCCTATTTAAATATATTGAAATATTCGAAGATAGCCGCCGTCGATACGTTTACTGTAACTTACTTCGTAGCGCATTTGGTAATATTCAATTATTTTTGAAAGGATGGAATAAAATTCATTCTTCACGTCATCATTATTTATTTTTCCAGACCGCGTCACTATTTTTTATTCGTAAGTATCATAAATATAATTGTAAGTGTACGCCATGTACCACAACTTATTAATACTATTGTTCGATAATTGTAGAGAAGGAGTTCGATAATATTTCGTTTACAAATTAATGTTAATGAGGACGCGCGTCGCGTTCTTTTTCTTCTTCTTCCTCCTTTTTTGTTGGATGGATGCCTCTTGGCGTCACGTCCTTTCGTGGCTTCAGTTACTATCATAGTGTGGTGGCAGAACTTTTAAACTTCGTTGTCAGAGCTTCGACTAAGGATAGAGCGGGTTTTCATTTTTTAAATGTTAAAACGGGTCAGGAGGATTAGGTTGAGGGCTGAGCGATGATACAGGTGAGAGTGGCGTAAGCTACAATCCTTTTTAATATATATATGAGATTCCTTTCTTAAAATTCGAATTCTATTTCGTTTATAAATTCCATAACGGCTGTTATAGTTTTCTTTTGTCGGTTTCGCAAAGATCTGTGAATTTCCATCGGAACTTCGATATCTTCCTTTCCAAGGCTCGAAATCAGTCTCGCTCTGGGTGCTAAAAATAGGAGGGCAGAAGTTAAATATGTGTGGGGTATCTTGAGAGGTCTCCCCACATTGACATGCGATGTTTTCTTTTTTTTTAAATCTGTGTAGGTCGGCTGCTGTTTTGCAATGTTCCGATCTAATTCTTGAGATTGATGAAATTGAATATCGACTCAGTTTTTTTCTCATAGAACCAAGGATATCTGTTGTTGTTCCAGTAATGCTTGAAATAGTTCTTTCGTTTTTTCGTTTTGTTTTCAGGAAGCATGCGCGTATGAGTCTTTTGCATCTTGCGTTCAGTTCTGAGGATTAGTCCGCTGAGCTGAGTTTATGCTCGTCCAGAATCGTGGCGTCCAAGGGATTTTTTGCAAGGGCATGGGCTATTTCGCTGCCGTGTATCCCAGTATGTGACGGAATCGTGATAAGCTGGATATCGAAATGGTTTTCTTGAGTTTATACAAAGTATATTTGCATTCCAGGGTGATGGGGTGTTTGTTGGCGTCAATGTTTGCGTTTTCCAGTTTGATAATTGCGCTTACGGAATCTGAGCAGATTGGGCTTCTTGAGACGGATTGTTTCTATGCAGTTTAGTAAGGGTGCTGAATATGGCTATTGTCTCTGCACTGCATATAGAGAAATTAGGGTGCAATCCAAATCCGTTCCGAATTCCTAGTTCCTGTGTGTGGTAGGCCGCAGAACATTTCCGTTTTTCGGTGTCTTTTGAGCTGTCTATGTAGAAAACCGTAGAACCAGACCAGTTTTGTCCTAGAATTTTGTTGAGCTCCGCATTCGGGTTTTTGGTTGACTGCAACATTTTTTCGAATTCAATGTTTGTGTAACAGTCGGAAAGGACAGAGTATGGAAGGTGTGTGTGAGTAATGCGGATGGTCTGACGAATTATCGAAGAGGTTCAGGTACTGAGTACATTTCTCTCATTCGAATCGTCTTCTTATATGCAATGTAGGGCCGTCACACACCTCCACTGACAGAACTCAACATCCACGTCGACTGTATAGAGTTGAGAGAGTTGTGTTACACAATAGTAGAGGAGTTATCTTCTCCGGTGCTAATCTTAGTATTAGCGGGTCTGCCGCTGTGTGCGTGGGCTTACATGTCTTTGCCACTGTAGAAATATACATATATGAAGAGAATGGAGGAGACTGTCTCTCCACATGCCGAGCATTTCGTGGACAAGTTTTTGGTCCGACATTTCTGACACCAATGTAACAATCAGAAAGGACAGCGTATGGAAGGTGTGTGTGAATAATGCGGATGGTCTGACGAATTATCGAAGAGAGAAAATATACGGTGATCTCCGGAATTCAAACCCGGATTGTTCAGGTACTGAGTAAGAGCGCTAACCACTGCGCTAATGTCACCTAGTACATTTCTTCTTTCCTTCCGCAGTACACTAGCACTAATCTTGCCGTTTTGCGCTCGATTTTTCCGTCCACGTCGTGTTTCGTCTGAAACACGACGTTACTTCATATCTAAGGCTCGCCTTCCAGCTGTAAGATTTGCCAACCCCCATGTCGTGTTTTTATGTAGCGGACCGTCCTCTTCATCCATTGCTGTTTTCCGACCATCTATCTCGCTTTCTTCTGCCTCATCCGCTGTTTGAGGATTTTTGAGCTCTTCATCACTTTTTTGCATTTGTTTGCTTCTCTTCCATGGTGATTGTTGCTCTCGCTATAGCAGCGCCATGATACAGCAATACATGAAGTGCGCGTCTATTGCCAACCTAAAAGATATAAATATATATCGATTACAATTTTAACACTATAAGATGCCCGGATGCATTTTTATTTTGTATTACTGTCTCTTTTAAAAAACAATCCTCTCTATTGCTGATCGGCGTAACTTAAAACAGCCAATCACGGATTTCGTTCTACTGATGCATGATTAGCCAACGTAAGTTAGATGGGCAGCGATAGCGAAGGGTGTTTTTTCAGAGGCGTTTGTACGAAATAAAAAAAACAATGTGGCACCTGATAGTCACCCGTAACAACTTGCAGTTGTTCGAAAACCGTAGATCTCATGAAATGCTTGAATTGAGTAGAAGTAGTGTTTTCGAGTGTTACTGTCTATGCCTATCTTACGTCAGCCAATTATAGACCAGTGTTTCGGGATAGTGTGACCATGATTAGCTGGCGCAATATAGGCGTAGAAAGTAACGTTCAAAAACACTACTTGTATCCAATTGTACCCTTAAGGGAGATCTTCGAAATTCGTGTCATACATTTATATCGGTAAAATCGTATGTCTGCAAAAAGTTACTAAATAAACTGAAAATATTGTTAAGAATATAGAGATTAGGCTTTATAGGAACACACGGTATGCCGATCGACAAACGAATACTTAATAAACTTCAAAGAAAACGTGACAGAAGAGTCTTGACTGGACTTTGACAGCAAGCGGACGTGCGATATAAAACGATTGAAATAAATGTAAGCGTTTGTAATCAATAATATCCGCCCCACAAACAAAGATCGGTGTAATTATTTAGCTCGGTCGTTACAATATGTACGTGTATAAGTACGTTCTTAATTATTTATGTATATAGGGACCTTGTATGGAAACTTAGAAATAAAAATTATTGCTCGTGGCAATAAAAATATATATACTGAAAAAGCGGAATAACTTTTATTTTTATTGATTACATCGATCGTGAAGAAAAATGAAAGCTTAGTAATGGCGAGTCAATACGGTAACATTAAAATTCAATGATGATTCAATTCAGTGCATTTTATAAAATCGCTATTCTGGCCATCTCGATTGGTAGAGATGAAAGACAATGATTGGCAGGGAACGAATGTGGACGAAGACGAAAAAGAAATATTTTTGTGATTTCAGGATGTAAAACAATCTCGTGCGTTTTTACTCGAGATAATTTCAAGGTAGGTTCTTAAGACATGATTTTACATTACTATTAATGTACTTTCCGAGTGTACGCCAATGTTCATTGGTCTGCATATTGACTGTTATCAATTCGTAGTGAGAAATCTGAGAGCTTCAAATTTGTGAGCTTTTTTTTTAAACTATGAGAGCAGGAGCAACCTTCATGTAAAGCAAAGTGTATGATGGTAGGCAAAATGTGAGTCACGGGAGCTTAGCGTCACTGTAGACACTGTGTGTCACTGTGTGTCACCGTGCTTATGTTACTGTAGACACTGCGAAATAAAAATATCAAAAATCGTGATATACTCACCTAAAAAGGAGAGGACGACGTCACGGTAGCGGATGAGGTCAGTACTTGGAGTGATGACAGCGCGGCCGTACCTCGAATGTCAGTACGCGAATAGGGTATCGTCAGGATGATGCTCAACTGTCGGTCCTGGGATGGGTGACCACGTGGTAGGCTATTACTATTATGATCGGCGCACAGTAGAATTCGGCGCACAATAGCTGTTGACGTACAACAACCTTTAGCTTCCAGCGCTTATCTTATTGTAGACACAACAACAATTGAAACAAACTCACTTAAGAAGAAGAGGACGACGACGGATGAGGTCAGAACTTGGATTAATGACAGCATAGCCGCACCTCGGACGTCCGTACTCGAATAGAGCATCCCCAGGATATGCTCAGCTGTCAGTACTTGGATGGGTGACCTCGTGGTAGGCTATTACTATTATGATTTGCGCACAGCAGCATAAGGCGCACAGCATCCATTGGCGCACAGCAGCCATTAGCGTCCAGTGCTCGTTCGCGCCCAGCAGCATTTGTCATAAGCCGTGATGAAACTTCAAAATGTAGTTTAAAGAATGATCATTTTCATGCTTTTTCATGTTCATTCTTTGTTGTTCGATGAAACCTTTGTGACGCCGTATTACTTATATGATTAACAATGTAAACATTTTTTTAAATATTTTGCGCCTGGAATTCTGATATACTCAGCAGCGTTTACTCCCATTCCACTCGGTTTACAGGTTCAATTATATATGATGCTGCCGTGCCTTGTATTTGGCAATAAAAACAGACGGACTCGAGACGGTTTATATCAACGGCCTGTTCGTTGTTTTCGTACGTTACTACCGTATGAATGTTGGACAGCGTTGTGTTATCTATACACGTTGCAAATTGTTGTCGGACAATGCACGGTCTTACTATAGCATAATTTTGAGCTATACATCCGCACAAAGTTAAACAGGGACAGTCAGATATTCTTATAAAACATCGTATCTTACCAATACGAGACGCAGTGCCCTCTACAGAATACACGGCAAATGCTGAGTTCGTTCGTTTGCTGCGTCGATATTCGGTACACGAATACATGACATTCTTTTTCAAAAGTCTCTTATAGTAAAAACCTGTCGCAACCTGTACGTTCGCCGCTTCAAAGACTTGCTGTAACTCTGGAGAGAGCTGCTGCAGTTTCGTGCATTTCCCAACAATATACAGAGAACCTGAAATTTCTTGTCGCTTTATTTTTCCTCGCTGCGAGTTCAAGCTTTCGCAAAAATCATACACAGGTCGTCCTTCGACCAATGTCTCAGCTTTTAAAGTTGTGAGACGCAAAAACATCGACACGGCATTGCAAATCTGTAACTGCGCAGAGTTACTTCCGTGCACTACAGATTTTAATCTTCCGTTCAAGTCTTCGAATGGGAAACACGAAGTTGTCCACAAAGGTCCAAACTGTCGCACGTTTTCGGCTAAATGTAGCAACTGATGAAGGTTGTTCGTCATATATCTCCTTCCGTATAGATGATCGAACCTGCAAACAAACTCTCGAAGTGCACGCTCGGCAATGTCAACTTCGCCTGGAGATATCGACGACTTACACAGCAGCGATATCCCTTGTACCAACAGTTTGTAGTGGTCGAAATATTTCTTTTCGAGAAGATCATAGACGCAGCCTATCGAATAATAAAAAAGCCACGCTTTCATTTCATGTGCTTTCCAGTACGCTAAATGTTCTGATATCGATCGAGGAAGTCTTTGAAGGAAGGATGGTGGCGTAAGAGAATTAAGCCGCCTGTCCACGAGGCCAACATATTCTAAAATTGACGAAGGATGATCAGAAAAAGTTGGAGAAAACCAAAAGTTCATTAGATTCTTCACGATACCTTCAGCAACGCAATGCATCACATCCACACTAATTGCTCGCATACTTTCATGCACTAACGTCGACAATATTGTCAGACCCTTTACACCGCACACTGGTCTACCCGCGTGGAATGCTTGTCGAGCATGTTCATCTGTCTCACGATCGCTGCGTAAGTTCAGTGACTCGTATGGCCAAACACGAACGTTTTCGCCAGTCAAGTACACGCCTTTTTGTTTACATTTCTGACATCCGAATTTGCCGTTGTACTGCTTCATATTTAAGAACAAAGCTTTAGCGGGCAGGTCGCACGTGCCACAGATTATGATTCCCTTCACAATGATGTGTTCGTCGGCGATTACAGTTTCAACGTCAATGCCTTGTCGCAACAGCCTTATGCTATCTTGAAGTGGTGCTAGAAATAATTTTGGTATTGGTTTTTTGTCTCCGAACCATAAACCAGCTAGTATTATGTTTTCTTTTTTCGTTCTCGCTGCGAATGGAAGTTCGTTAATAATTAAATAGAACGGCCAGATATTGAATTTCGATGACTTATAAATCCTAATTCCATCAGTGTACCATGTGAACGAGATATTTGCACGGTCTTTCAGGAAACCGTTCTCATCACATAAATCTTTGTAAACAGCACCATCGTAAATGTCTTCATAGTTGTCAGGATTCTGACGATCTTTGGTGTGTCGATGCTGAAGCATCTCCTGGAAACCAGGACGTTTGTACAGGGCCCTCAGTTGCGAGATTATCGGTCCTTCAATGAAGTATGTGATATTCTCTGCACTATCGCATGATGGACAAACGGAATCCGGTCTATCAACGGCTTGTACGCAATTTTCGCAGAAGTAGTGCCGGATCAAAGGCGTTTCACTCTCAGCGAAAGATTTTCTGAAAGTGTACAGTGTTTTTTTGCACTTATTGTCAGGTGGACAATGAACCTCTACAAGACGTAATACATCCGAAAGTAGAGCATCAGACATATTATGCCGGAGGGATATGTTTAGAAGTGCTATCGAGCTCTCTGCTGTTGTTAATGGAGCGCCCTCATAAAGAGGTTCATTGATGTCTCGTTGAGCTTCGTCCGCCCTATCGTTCAGCCATTCATCATTATTTTCACTGTAGCTACTTACGGATCCGAAATCGTCACCCAATGCACCACCGTTGTCGTCAGTCGATTCGCTATCGTCTTGGCGATCTTCTTCCGACAGCGTTTCCTCACGCTCTGGATTTGCCGGTCCGCATTCGGAATTCCGTTCGCTGTCGGACGCTGTGTCGGATTCATCGAGAAACCGTTGAGGTTGATTCTCGGAGTCTAACACAGATTCATCGGAACTCTGTTGTCTTTGCTCTTGTTCAACTTGTCCGGGAAGATGTGAGTTTTCAGCATTAACGGCATATTGCTCGTCAACAACATGAAGCTGTCGACGTCTAAACCGTTTCTGACTGGTCCACGAATAGTCTGCAAATCTCTTGTATCCATCCATTTTTATTTGGAATACAGTGAATGTTCCAGTTCAGAACTTTCTATTTCGGGAAAACTAATTTCTGCAAATAAACTAAACGGGGCAATGTCACCCCTCCCCCCCACCTCTCTCCCTCGCTGAATTTTTTTAAACCTGTTTTTCGCTAAATTACTTCACAGATTAAGCTTAAGTTACGAGATCGGAAGGAAGTATTGTAGCAATGGGCTAACCTTCTGGCTCCTCGATATTCGCAGTTGGTTTTTCGAGAGAATCGACAAAACAAAAGTGAATTTAAGGAACGAGAGAGCCAGCCATATAGGTGTTTGGCAACGCACGATTACATTTCTACGGGTGTATTGCTGCCTCTTAAAACAAAAACACGAACGAAAAGTACAATACGAACTTAAACTAATAAGAAAATACAACAATTAATAAAAAACACAAGTTAAAGTATGATGGAAATGGGCTAAGCTTTTGGCTTCTCAAAACTCGAAGCAGTTTCTTTGTTTCGGAAGAATCGAAAAACCATACGAGGATTTAAAGTGTAAGAAATATAGCCCTATAGGCATTTAACATTACGCAGTGAAATTTGCACGACCATAGTGCAATCTCTTAAAACGAAAAAAAAAAACTGAAGTTCTTAATAATGAAAAAAAAAGATAATTTGTTTGAGGTAATTGACTACTTATAGGCTTAATAAATAATAATTAATCACTGACGGTGAATAATTCAATCTTACGACAACTTCGTCACAACCCAAGGTCCGTAAGAAAACTCCGTGTGTGCAGAATATCGGTTTCGAGGTTTCAAAGTTCAACTTATGCATTGAAGGGATCATTCACATCAGGAAAGGAATCGCACTGCAAATAATAAAATGACAAAATTGTAATCACATTGCCGGATGTATTCAGAAGGTTAAGAAGACCGACAGTGAAAAAAATCGCTTTATTGTGAAATCTGCTTTAATCATCATCGATAAAAGAAGGTTTTGGATTGCAACGAAGGATTTTTTCGGCATCAAGTTAACCGGTAAGGTTAACCGGATGCATAAAAAATATATTTAAGGGTTTTACATTGCGTGTGATCAAAAATTGCTCATAGGATTGACCACGGTTTAGCCTCATTCTCTTCGTAATTGCATTTTCTCGATAGCATTTTATATATTAGTTAGAGCTATTTATTCGTTTGAATTTTAAAAGATCCATGATTTTTATGAAAACTTTATTTTTACATTTTATCAACTATTTTATAACTAGGATTTGAGAGGAATTAAAAAAAAATCTAACCAATTAATCTACAGAAAGTGTCATTGCGAAGAGAATGAGACTTAGTGAAGGCCAATCTTATAAGCGTAATCTCAGGATCATGCATAAAGCGTAAAATCATATAGATATTGTGTTACTAACATAACAGGTTAGTCCTGTAACACAAAAACCCTCCACTGCCAGTCTAAAAGAATATAATTATTTCAGATTTTGTCATCGATAACGCAAAACGAAGACCGTGCAAAAAGACGAATTTTTTTACTGTCTCTGCTGATAAGTTAATACGTAATATTTACAACAAAATCTCAGTAAAATTTTGCTTCACGTGGAAACAAGGATGGCCGAATTTATAAAGAACATTGGCGCCACGGGGTAGAATTTATCATTGGTTAACCAGGCAACAACTGTGACACAAGAGTCACAACCGGTGAATATGAAATTGAATTTATTAAGTCTCTGGAATAAATCCCCTAAGAGCACATATTAACAAAGTAGGAATACATTTTAGTATAAAAGTATCATGACGAGAAAAGAATAATAACACAGTGTATCCTAATGTTGTGCCCGAAAAACTGACGGGTGATCAAACCGTCGTGATAAGGGCGGGATTGTTTAGAAATAGGGATCTTTCCGATTTAAGGATTGAAATCCACGAGTTTCCCAAATATAAGATATTTATTCAAAAGTAATTTAATATGCGATAATCCGTTGCACGAATTATTCCGATACAAGTATATTACTTTTACAAGTTCTTGAGTATAACTCGAGCTCAACCGTTCGATTCGAATAATTAATTAAGACTGAATTTACTTCTGATTGATACCCACCAATTTGCCTAAAATTGGCGCGTATGCATTTATTGCTTCCGCGTACATTGCTTCATCGAACGATACCGACCCCGCGCTGAGTCAAAGCGCGAGCGCTTCCGGAATCGTTCGATTGCCCAATCGCTCCAAAACGTCTGACGGAGCTCCGCAAAAAACGTACCCCGGAGAAAAGTCAGCTCCGTCGAAACAACGTGGTTTCGTATTTCTAGCTCGCTCCGTGGCGAAGTTTAAATGGTGCATTGAACTTGTTCGGTCAACGACCGAACAATTTCCTTTTAAAATTCGGGGCGCAACACTAATGACTTAATTTTTTTATTAACTTAACTTATATTGTGAATATCGTGAAATTCGAAAAATCTACTAAAGTCGACACGCACATGCGTCACGTACCAACTGATATTGCTGTTGTCTGTCACAGTAAACTCAAGTTTATTCATAGTCATAATGTTTTATCCGCGTAGACACCGTGAATTCACTGATTTTACATTCGTAACGCATGATATTTTTATATAAAAATGATAAACACTGATATTTCCTGTGAGTTACAAAAATTGGAAATAATCTCAATTTTTTGCAGATATTGGAATCGGTGGAATTGCAATAAGACTCGTTTCAGATAGACAAACGTGAAACCACACATTTGTCTCATAATTTTCATCTGATAATATGAGATATTATTGATCAAGAATTGCCGCTGCAGGTTTGTGTACGGGGGTAGTACCAGCGGACAAAAAATATATGAATGAAGTGAATTGCAAAAACAAACAAACTAAGTCTTGTTTTCCTTTTCCTCCACGCAGAAAATATTGACAGAGCAGATTCGTTTCTTATATTTTTTGCATGCACAAGCAATTGCAAGAAACAGACAAACAGATAAAATTGTATTTATCAAGTTTAAGTCTCTTTGTACGATTCAGTCTGGTGCGAGTACACGCAAGAATACACCACTTGGCTGTGCAAAGACTAATATCTTTGTCAAAGGACTTTGTACGCAATGAATGTGATGTAATTTTTAACTCTTGTATAAGGGTAAAAATAAAGGCCCAAAAAGAAAGTTACTTTGTAAAACAGAAAAACAAAAACATATTTTTCCGTTTTTTGCTCCGCTCCCCAAATCCCTAACAAATGGCGTTTTTGGACATTGTTAAAGGCACTGACAGGAACGTCGCACTATCGAGTACCTTACAAAAGGTTTTTCGCATAGGTTATATGTTCCCATATCTCTCAAATATATAAAAATAATAAACTATTATTGTAATAGAAATACACTACTACAATTCTCTTTTGCTTCCTCATAGAGGAAGCTATGTTTTCATGAAAAAAAATAATTTCGAGTCTTTTTATGTCAGGACACTTAGAATAGTCCAAAACGTCCAGAAAAGTGATGTAGAAAAAATGCCTGTGTCCGTGTGTCCGTGTGTCCGTGTGTCCGTGTGTGTGTGTGCGTGCGTGCGTGCGCGTGCATGCACGCACAAAATTGAAGCCAAAATTGAATACCATACTTCCTCATAGAGGTAGCTTTGTAAAAAGCGAAAAATAATGAGGAAGCAATGTGCAAGGTTCTACTTTGCATCCTTGTTTTAAATGTTAACCCGAATTTATACCAAAAGGTGCTATTTTTTAAGGTGAATGTCTATATAAAAAAATATAAAAGTTTTGATAATTTATGGGCATACTTCTCAATGTGAGAAATGAAGATTTAGCATGTTTCATCTGGATCGGTCTATTCAATGCAATGAAGACCATGTGATACAGACGTCTGTGTAAGTAAAAATAACTTCTTAACATTAAAAACTAGTTAATAATGAAAATCCGTCATTCTTTTACACAAACATATATAGTTTACTATGCGTAAGAAATGTGCTGTGAAAAAGAATGGATGGAACTAAATTATACTAATATTTTCCCATAAAAAGGTAATTTAGGTCCACAGAAGGCAAATTCAAGGATTTAATTATTTCAGTTGTATGTCGGCCTCATTGTCAATGGTTACTTAGATAGTACAGCTACTTTCCTCTAGGTGGAGCCACAAAGTTTTAGAGTCAAGGTTTTTGGCTAGGGACTTTGCTCGGTGGTAACCCACCAAGTTCTTCATATTGATATTTATGCTCGATGTGACCACATCGCTAAAGTCAAGAAAGTGAAATAAAGTCCCTAGCAAGCCCAGTAACTGGCCGAACAACCGAAAAATGACCAGTCATTAAATGCAAAGAAAAAACATTGAAAAGAGCCAAATGATCATTGAAATCATTGTTGGTTAGTCGGTTAGTATTTCAAACTTTAATTTTTTTTGTCTTGCCAACTCAATCATGAGTGCGCGCAAACAAAAACTGGAGGTTGCTACCGAATTTTTGTAACAAAAGAAACTCAATATTTAATCTATCTTCTTAAAGTTTCCATTTAGATTTCCTGTTTGTCTACCACCTGAAAAACGGTCACAAATGCTCAACATAAAATTCTCCTAAAATATTAGTACATGAAAAATATATTTAGAGGTTACTATAGAATTTTAAAAAAAGCATCAAATAATTTCCGTCACTTATCAATTCAACTTGTTGATGGTTTATATAAAAATTTAATTTTTCTTTCGTCTCCTATCTCAGTTAATGCTGGGACATGCGCAAATTTGACTGAAAATCTGGAGTTTAGAGATTTAGACAAATTGTATTTTGCGTATGTCCTAGCATTTACGGAGATACGAGATGAAAGGTACATTCCGATACCAATTTGAAAAAACTTTTTCGGAAGAGTGCTGCAATCCCACGAGTCAAGATAACGTTTTTCGCACAAGTACCGAACCCAATTTTATTCTACGTGTGTAAATTGGGTTTGACGCACA